>PVJL010002330.1:0-204282 GCA_004026885.1 Lyroderma lyra
TGTGTGTGTGCGTGCGCTCGTGTGTGTGCGTGCGTGCGTGTGTGTGCTTGTGAGTGCGTGTGTGCTCATGTGTGTACTCGTGTGTGAGACCGGGAGAACTGCCACCTGGTTGTGCGCAGAGGGGAATGAACCAGTGCAACGGGTGGAACCCCAGTGCTGCAGGAGAGACAGGTGGGGTTGCTGGATGATGTCCCGGTGTAGGCAAGGGGGGCCTAGCACAGTGCTGAGGGGAGGGCGTGGTCTTAGAAGTAAACAAGAGGCATTTGGGCACCTGGGCAGAGGACAGAAACGGACACAGGTGCCAGCAGGTGAGCGGAGGGTGAGGTGAGAATCTGGGGAAGTTTCCTTCGATTGCTTCTGTTTTCCCAGTGAGATAGGAAGCAGGGTCACCCATCAGCTGCCAGTGAATATGGCAGGTTCTTTCTCTGGTGTTGTTACAGATAACTGTGGCTTCCGCTGACCACCAGATGAAATGGTTGGTTGCTATGGAAGGACACACAGTGTGAAAAGCCTTTGAGGGCCTGAGCCACACTTGGCGTGGTGAGAGCCCACACTCTGCTGGGCATGGGGGAACTGGGACCAACTTGGGGACAGTGGCAGGTCACATGAGGTCATGTCCCTCATCAAGGTGTGAGGGCTCACAGGGTGGGATGGGAGTGTAACTCCATAGCAGTGATTCATGCATGTTGCTCACTCTCTCTTCTCTCCTTCTACATGTATGTTTAAATGCAAGTTTAAGGTACCACGATGAGGACCCCACCATGAATGTCACCACTGGGACCTCAGGCCTCCCGACTCCAGGCCAGTTTCCTCCCCACCTTGCTACTCCATCTGTCATCACAGGAGACAGGAAGGGGAAGAAAGGGTCTAAGTCAGAGAATTCTAGGAGAGCAGAGCTGGGCAGGTTCCCATGGATGGTCTGGTTCAACAACCTTATTTTATAGGTTTTATTTTACAGCATTCTTCTTTTATTTTATTTCTCAGCTCAGGCTGGAGAGGTTCAGTGACTTGGCCAAGATCACGCACCAGAATCGCCATCATCCCCACGATCATCACCGTCATCACCATCATCGGTACCTTTGAGGCAGCCGGCCTGTGCTGGTTACTCCTTGCTGCCAAACTGCATTTCACAGCTTCTCTAAGGTGGTCACTGTGTCTGGCATAGTCAGTGCAGAATAAGTAACCAGCACATGCCAGGCACTCTGCCAGCAGGGCACTTGTTCTGGGGAGAGCTCGGGGATGCAAAGACAGGCAAGGACACTGCCCTCATGGAGTGTTTATTTTCATTTTACAGGTGGGAGGCTATCACAGAGTAAGGTGCAACTTGGGAGGCCTTCCTCTCACCCACTCTGGAAGTCTTGACCGGAGATCGCATATGGGGCCGATAATCCTCAGATACGAGGCAGAAGGGGGCTCCCCTTGAAACCCGAAAGCAGTAAATTTAAGATCAATAAAGGGAAGTTTTGTTTTGCACAGAAGGGGTACTGCCTAAAAATACCAGTGGCTATAAGAAGTATTTAGATGAATTCATAGACAGTTGATCTTCACACGGCAGTGATCTTTTAAAAACATAAATCAGATCACAACATGCTACTGTCCAAAAACTTGCACTGCACTTGGAATAAATCTGACTTTCCTCCCTGATGGCTCCCCCACCCTCCTCTCCTGCCTCTCCCCTGCTTGCTCACTGGCTCCAGCCATGCCCCTCTCCTTGCAGTCCCTTGGCTGTGCCATGCCCTTCCTGCCTCAGGGCCTTTGCATGTGCCCTTTACACTGCTAGTCTACTCTCCTCTCCGCTCTTTGCCTGAGTGGCTCTTCCTCATCCTCCACACCTCGGTCTAAATGTCATCTCCTCCAGGGGGCTTTCCCTGCATGACCACCCAGCTGAGTCAGTGCCTGGTCACTCTGTCTTGTGACCTTGAGGTGTTCTTCCTTGCCCTTGTCGCAAGGCAGGTTACTTCATTTATTTATTTACTTGTTTTACGTCCATCTCCTTCCACTGGACAGTGAGCTCCATGAGGGCAGTATCCTTGTCTGTCTTTTCATCCCTGTGTTGTCCCCAGAACAAGTACCCTTCTAGAAGAGTGCCTGGCATGGGCTAGTTAGTTATTCTGTGCTGACTATGCCAGATATAGTCCTAAGCCTTTTTAGATTAACTAATTCATTCAGTCCCCACATAGCATCCCTGTAAAAGAGGTGCTGTTAATATCATCCTTATCTTATAGATAAGGAAACCAAGGTACAGATTTGCTAATGATTTACCCACGGTCACAGCGAGTGAGTGGCAGAGAAGAGATTAAAATCCAGGCAGAGGGGCTCCAGGGTCTGAACTGTTAACCACCACTCCCTACTCGCCCTCCTATATTCATGGAGACCACCATCAGTTGGCATTTGAGGAAGGAGTGAGTGAATGAGTGAGAGGCAAAGGGATTGGTACAAAGGATCCTAGATGTGGGTTTGGGACTCAGCTCTGTCCCCTGGGACCTCAGGGCTCATATTCTCACCCTATTAAGAAACAAAAACAAAAAAAAACTTCCCTGAGAATGCCTCAAAGCAGTAAGAATTAAGTTAATAAAAAATGTGGACAAAAGGCTCAAACAGGAAATTCACTGAAAAAGAAACCAGAATGCAAAATAAACAAATGAAAAGACCTTCGCCTCCTTAGGGAAATGCAAATGAAGACTGACATATTAGAGACAACGAAGGAGTCTGGTCATACTAAGTGTTGGTGAGGACATGGAGCAACTGGAACTCTCAGCTGCTGTGGCAGAGGACCGGGAGGGTGCTCCTTGGAAAGCAATCTGGCAGCACTTGTAAAGCTAAGCATGTGCATACCTGATGGCCCACGAGTTCAGTCTTAGGTGTGTGGCCTGGAGAAACTCCTGTGTGTGTGTGTGTGTGTGTACCAAGTGACATGTATAAGAACGATCACGGCAGCCCTATGAGTTATAGCAAAACACTAGAAACAACCTTCACGTCCATTAACTGGTGAATGGGTAAAGTAACTGAGGTCTAGTTTGACAGTTGAGTACGAGACAGATGAAAAAACAGAATGCATGACAGCTAAAATGCAAAATCATGCACGTATTTTAGCAATATAGTGATGCACAAAAAAATGTCAAGCCGAAGAGGAGGGCATGTGCATTACACTATTTGTTGTATGGAATCCATCTCTATCTGGTGACACTATTTTATTTTTCAAAGCAATGACTGTTGGCCACAAAACTCCGGATCCTGTTGTCCTCTGGAGGAAGGCAAGGAACAGAATTGGGGAGGCGCAGAGGTGGCTTCAACAGCGCTGGTGAAGTTCAAGTTCTTAAGCTGGGGCAGTGGGTTCACAGATGTTTGTCTTCGTAAACCAGACACTCATCACACATTTTTTTTGTATTTATCAGACATTACATAATAAAAATATTTTTTAACTTCTGTAGTTCCTAGGGTTGCTCCCAGATCCAAATGGGAATGTGGACTGAATTGTTTGTGTATTCGATAAGCATCGACCATGTGCAAGGCACCCTCTTGAACACCAGGGAAGACCCCCCAAAAATGAGAACATGATCCCATTGGGAGGAGGTAGCTCAAGAGCAGAGGGGTGAAGAGCACTGCCTTCGGAGCAAGAGAGGCCTAGGTATGAATGCCAGCTCTCCTACTTACTTGCTGTGTGATCTTGTTAGGCAACCTTCTTCTTCCTCATTCGCAAGTTCGGAGTAACAAGCATGGGAACGCGATGAGGCTGTGCTAAAGCCGCGAACAGGACCGAGCGTTCGGTAGGGGCCTAGCGAATGCCTGTTTGTGCAAAGCGCTGACGAGGTGGGCCGGAGGGTGCCGCTCCGCTGAGTGGGAGGGGAAGGAGTCTAGGTTGGCTACTGAAGGCTCCCGAAGGCTCCCAGGGGTCCCTGGAAGTTTGAAGCAGGGCAGGGGCAGGATCTGTGTCTCAGAAAGATCCCCCTGGCTAAGGTGAGGGGTGAGACCAGAGCCAGGAAGGCTGTTAAAATAATCCAGGTGAGAGGTTCTGGAGTCCTCAGCCAGGGGGTCTAGACTGTACAGCGACAGGAGGATCGGAGAGAAGGGGACAGATTCCAGAGCTATTGGGGAGATACAATTGACTGGACTGGAAAGCTGTGTGGGGGCAAAGGAGCAGAAGTCACCTGGGACAATATCCAGGTGTGATGCCCTGAGACAGGGCTGGAGGGGAGAGCAAGATGATGGGTTCAGAGATGGTGGAGTTGGGGTGCCTGGGGGGGGTCCCTAAGTGGAGATGTCTGGGAGGTACTGCATTTATACATTGGGGACTCAGGGCAGAGCTCGGCTTGGAGACGGTGACTGGGGGTGGGTGAGATTGTCCAGGAAGCGTCCAGAGGGTGTGCAGTAGGCCAGGCTGCCCATGACCCCAGTGCCAAGAGGAGGAGGAGCTGGGGAGACTGCCAAGGAGCTGCTAAGGGCGGGGGGGGGGGGGCACGGGGAGCAGGAACGTGAGGTGTCCCTGAGAGGAGGGAGGGAAGGGCTGGAGCAAGGAGGGCATGGCCCACTGCGGAGTCCAATGTCGCAGAGAGGCTGAGAAAGGCCCCCAGAGCTGGCCATCGGGGGTCGTCAGTGCTCCGGGCAGGAACGTTTCCGCGGCGTGATGGGAGACGCTCCGCGGCGGCGGGCTTTGCCCCGCGTTCCCAGAGTGCACTGCGGCCCCTTCACGGCTCCCCGCCAGCTCCCAGCCGCCCTCCCACCTCTTAGGCCTTACTCACCACATTTGTTCAATGCCTATTCCTGGTTGGTCTGTAAGCTCCAGGACAAGAAGTCGTACTAAACGTATCTCACCTGAGCCTCCTTTCCTGGCACAAGAAGTATTATTCCCACTCCCACTTGACAGATGAGCAAACTGAGGCCCTGAGGTCAGGGCCTGGCTCGGCCAGTCAATGTTGGGAATAGGTGCCATCTCTAACCTGTGGGTGGCAGCTGGGAAAAACAAACTCACTTCCTCTGAACGTCAATACCTGAACTTGGCGGTTCTCAGACTTTAGCTGCATAAAAATAAAAAATAAAAATAAAAACACCAGAGATTGGTGTGAATTCTCAGGTCCGTGGGTCCCAAAGTGCAGAGATTCCGACTCAGCAGGTGCGGAGCAGGGTCTGGGGACCTGTTTTGTTTACCAGCCCCGCAGCGGATTCCGTGCAGGGCATGGGGGGCCACCCTCCCGTGCTGCACACTTGGAATGTGAGGCGGCGGAGTGGCCCTGGACCCCGAAGCTACTGGTTTCTGGCCATCAGTTAGGTGCAGCTGGGAGCGGGCTGGGGCTGGGGGAGGCAGAGGGCGGTAATAAAGAAACAACAGGAAGCTCAGCTTTTATTAGCCCTGGGTACTCGCAGCTGCAGGTGAGTAATCTGATTTCTGCGGCGTCCTGTTTTCTCCGCTGCCTGGCGGTTCCTCGACACCCACTCACCTGCCACCAGCCACGGGAGAAAGGGCGGGTGGGAGGGAGGATGGGCGTGGGGGCTCCGCCCGTCTGGGTCCCTCACCTGCACCCACGCAGGCACACCCGCCACTCACCCGCCCCGGCAGGGCCAGCAGCCGTGCACCTGGGGTGCTCGCTGCAGGGACGCTGGGCTCGGCCCGCTGCGGGTCGGGGGGGATGACACCCACTCGCGGCCCTGCCGCCAGCGGCAGGAGCTGCGCCCCCAGTCTCAGGCCGTGCTGCACCAGATCGAAAGGCCTACTGCCATCTCCTGGCTCCGCCATTGGCTTCTGAGCCTCAGTTGGCGCCTCTGTAGAAGGGGAGAATGTTCACCTCCCAGTGTCAGGCTGGAGATGGAGGGAGAGACGGAACGTTATAAACCCGAAAGTCCTGTCAATACTAAGGCATCGGGAGGAACCTGTCTAAGAGAGCCAGGTCGCTTCCCTGCTCCGTGCCTCAGTAACATGGGAATGAGGAAGCTTCCTCATAGCAGAGAATGCTCAGGAGGTGCCTAGAACTCTGTACACAGTAAGGGCGGTAGCTGTCATTATGGTTACCGTGGTGTCACCGTGAGCCCAGTCTAGAAGTGACCAGTCTCTCTTCTCACTCAGATCCTCGGTTCTCAGATCCCATCTGGGAGATGGAGAGGTTGAGGAAAGCTTGGATCAGAAAAGTCTGGGGGCTGAGAGAGTTAGGGGCTTGCCCAAGACTGGGGATTGCTTCCAATCTCTTTCTTACCGATGAAGTTTTCCGTCTGTAAAATGGCATTGATAGCGCGTTCGCTGACAAGCCACGAGATGTCAAGACCACATGAGAAAATAAATCCAGAAACGTTTTGTGAACTCTAAAGTGCTGTCCACATGCAGAGAACTGTAATTATGATTTTAAGCCATCAGGGATTAGTCAGGAACCAAACTGGATTTAGCCAAACTGGATTCTTTTCGGAGGATCCCCGTGAAAAGGGCCATTTATTCAGTGTTGATCATCTCGTAGCGCCCACCCCAGCATCCCTCTGGCACAGGGGTGGAGGGGGAGATCCTACCCTCAGGGGCTTCGTGGTCCAGTTAGTCCGAGAGGCCAAGGTGTCCTGGGAGCACAGAGGAGGGAGCAAGTGGACTCCCAAGGGGTTGGGGAGGGGTCACAGGGAGGAGGACTTCCCGGAGGAGTCCACCCAGAGAAGACTTTTTGGGGAAAGGTTGTAGGTCACATGAGGAGAAGGGGAGGCACATTCAGGCAGAGACAAGTTCCAGCAGAAACATCCAGGGACGAGACAGTGCGTAGTGTGTTCGGGGAAAGGGTGCGACATGTGGCTGAAATGCAGAGTGGAGAGAAGTGTTGGGGTTCAGGGTGAAGGCAAATTGGGCAGGGCTTGGGAGCTAGACGTGATGTGGTCAGCTGTGGGTGCTAGAAAGATCACTGCGGTAATAGGTACCGAGGATGGATAATGGAAGGACAAGGAAGGGGAGGACAGACTGAAGTGGTTGGCCTGAACCAAGGCAATGGCAAAGGGGCAGGAGAAGGGACAGATGGGAGAGAACCTTCTAAAATAGAACAGCAGTACGTACAGGAGAGCAGGTTGAGGGAAAGAAGGTAAAGATGACTGAATTTTCTGTTGCTGGAGACTGAGGTAGATGGTGACAGCATTAAGTGCAATGGGGAACCCAGGAAGGGAGCGCAGTGAGGTCACCTTTGAGGTACCTGTCAGACATTCGTTTCTTCAAGAGCTGTCTGCACTAGGCGCCCAGATATAGCAGAAGATAAGACCCAACACCATCCAGGTAGAAGCTAGGGGGAGAGAAGGTACTATTATTTAGTCGGGAATCTTTGGTTGTAAGTGACAGAAACTCAGTTCAAACTAGGTTAAGAACAAAAAAATAAAATGGAAAAATTAAGAACTGAGTAGCTCTTTTGTTTTAGAGTTTAAAGGGTGAGTCAGCTTTAGGCATTGCTAATCCACAGTTCCCAGTAAAGATTTTGGGTTATGTCCCCACCACCCCCATCAGTCCTAAGGCATCAAGAATTGGTTCTGTTTGCTTCTGCCCGTCTTTCAGAATGGGCCTCCTTCTCTCCCATGGCAGACAGGCCCTCACCAGTGCCAGGAAAGATGCCCGTGTATGTAAATGCTATCAACTAACACTTTAGAAGGAGAAAGCCAACCGTCCCCACTGCCTAAATCCCAACCCCAGGAGGATTGGACTGACGCAGCCTGTACCACATGCCCAGGCCCAGCCTGATCCTTGTATCAAGGAAAATGGGGCACTGTGGCTGGTCTGCTTGCCACTCCTGGTGGGTGGGGCCCTCGGGTTCACACCCCACCATCCTACATGGACAAGAAATGAGAGGGGATAGAAAAACATTCCCGACAGGCCAAAGAAAATCCATCCTGGCCTCTGTCCACTACAAGGTGAGAGGGCAGAACCCTGGCAACACCAACATTTAAGGGTTGGACGGAACTTGGCAAGGAGGTTCTGGCAGAAGCAAGGTCTTCAGGGGAGGAGAGAACTTCTACAAGGAGGGAATGGTCGAAAGCAAATTCTGGAAGAAGTCACAGGATCCCAGTGTTCTGGGCTCCAACCTCTCGCCCTCACCTGGAGTGGAATGGCTGTGAGCCTGGGGTGGGGGAGCAGTATAGATTCTTCCATCTCTCCCAGCACAGCCTGTTTCCTTCTCTGTGAAGTCAGGGTGCTAACAGAACGCCCATCTGAGGGAGTGACGGAGAGGTATAAGATGGAGCTGAGAAATGCTTACCCCAATGCCTGGTAGTACATGCCCAATAAATGGGAGCTGCTTATAGTGCTGGTAGAAGTAGTAGTAACAGCACTCAGAATCCTGCTGCCCTGACAGGGCAGAAAGTGTGGCTAATAAATTCAGCACCACTGAGGCATCATTCACTCGTGCGTCCATTCATCGAACAATCTTTGCCTGAGTACCTGGTGTACATCCGTTCTTATGCCAGACACAGCAGATGCCAAGACAACTGGAACACAAGAGCTTGGGTCCTGTGGGACACAGACATGATGGTGGGTAGTTACAACCCAGGCCAATAAGTGCCATAGGGACTGGGCTGTGGGAGTCCACAGAAACTTGTTCCATAAGGAGGCACCACGGTGGTCCCCTAAGAAGGCAATATTTGAGGTGGGTCTGAAGGACAACTGATAAAGACCGAGAGAGCTGACAGTTGTGCACACTCACGATGGGGCAGGTGCTGGGTGTGCTGAGCATTTCCTCATGTGAGCTAGAACCTGTTGTCCCATTACAAGGAGAGGGCAGGCGGCTTGCTCAGAGTCACCAGGCTGGCCCAGGAGCCTGTCGATGAATTTACCGGAAGAGAGGAGAGACAGAAATGAACAAGGTGACACCCTCGTCCCATGGGGTGAAGAGACCAGGATTCCCACACTGGGAAAGCCCATACTTGTGGGAGGGTGGGCAAGGACAGTAGGACAAGAAAAAGATGGGAACCGTGACCTCCAGCAAATCTTGTGCCTCCCAGAACCTCAGTCTCCTCTATTCAACGGGGAGAAGGAAGTCTATGATCTCCCTCCCCATTTTACAGATGAGGAAGCAGAGATTAAATTAAGGCCCTTTGGCTACAGAGCCCAGGTGCTGTGAGCCACAACACTGGCTCTGCAGAGGGTTTGCTGCAAACCTTCTTCTCTGTCTCAAGGGTGGTAGCCTCGAAGAGCACCCCAAGAGAAGGGGGAGCCTCCGCAGAAGCAGCCTTCAGAGTGTTCCAGAAGACACTCCCATGCTCTTACACAAAAATGCAATCTGTGGAAGTGAGAGGAGTGTTATTGTCCTGAATAAATGAATTAACGCATGGAGAATGCTCCAAGAGTCCCTGGCACATAGTAAATGCCCAATTAACTGCTGTCTTCCTAAGTGAATGTCCAGCTAGTAAATACGCTAAGT
Organism: Lyroderma lyra; assembly: GCA_004026885.1. NCBI lineage: Eukaryota > Metazoa > Chordata > Mammalia > Chiroptera > Megadermatidae > Lyroderma > Lyroderma lyra. Next base: position 9,357 of record PVJL010002330.1, read on the forward strand.
ATTGTAAACCTGCTCCATGCCTTATGCTCGTCATGTTATTTAATTATATTTAATCTTCACAACCACCCGTCCCATTTTACAGATGAGGAAACAGAGGCTCAGAGAGGTGAGGGCACAGAGCTGGGAAGTCAAATAGGAGTCATGCCCCTAACCTCCACCCCACTACCTCCATGTTCACAAGGGGCCCCTGGAGGACTCCCGTCACACCTCAGGCAGGCACTGTCTGCCAGGCCCTGGTTACTTAGAGGTGGCCCATGAGGTCCCTGCTGGGGAAGAGGCCCCCCAAGTTCAGCTGGGCTCAGGCCCTGCCACACCTAGTACCCTTGTCCCTCCTGCTCCCTAGAACTTCCTCTTGAGCCCCCGCCACCCGAGGCCTTGGCCCAGGTGGGGCGGGGGGCCAACGGGTGACAATGACCGATTTAGAAAGTAAAGTTGCTTCTCAAACAAATAAGAAAGAAGAGGAAAGAAAGAAATGGCCTGCCCGCTTCCTGCCCCACTCTCTCTCCCAGCACCTGGGGCCCAGCTGCGAGGTTTTCACTGCTTGTTTGTTCATCCTGCCTGAGGAGCCTCTTCTTCAAGCCCAGCCCCCCGCCACCCGGGCAGCGGGATGATTGTGGAGCCACTGGAAATAAGCACCCTCCATGATTGTTGTATTGTTATTGTCTCAAGCATTGTTTCGGACGACAATACCGATAATCCCAACAATCTGGGTTTCCTGAGTTGCGGGAGAGAGGGAACTGCCAGCTTGGACTTGGGAGCGGCCGTCCTGGCTCTGCGATGTCTGAGGTGGGAAGGCCTGGCAGGGGCATTCCTTCTCTCTGGGCCTTGTGTGTGAAATGGGGATCGGGTGGACAGGCAAAGCACAGTGCAGGGCCCAGTGGCATCTGCTCGGTTACTGTGGAAGCCAGGATCACGTAGGAGTAGTTTTAAGAGCCTCGTGGTTGTGGTTGCAAAGCTCAGAGGGCTGGAGGTAGAATCACCCTGAATTGTGTTCTAGCTGCTGTTTTAAGTGCTTTATGTTTAATAACTAACTCATTTTAGCCTTATCACAACCAAATGAAGTGGATACTATTGTCCTCCCTATTTTACAAATGAGGAAACTAAAACACAGAAACGAGAGTTGCCCAAGGTCAGCATGCCCGGTAGGTGCAGAATCAGGGTGAACCCAGGCAGTCTGGGTCCAGAATCAGTGCTCTTAGCTGCATCCCCGGGGTCAGCTCTGGCTGTGGAGGGCCTGATTTGCTGTGTGACCACGGACAAGTCATTTGCCTTCTCAGACTCAGTTCTTAATCTGCAAAGTGAGCAGCCCATAATATCTGCCTACAGAGATCCTGCAATGCTCCGGGAGAGGTGTGCTCAGATTTAGTGACAATGTAGAGGGAGACGATGAATGAGTATACCAGGAGCTCAGGAAGCCATGGTTGTCAGTGCTGTAATTATTATTAGATTTAGAGTCACAGGCGAGCGCCAGCCTAGAGGATGCTGAGTGCCCTGCCCACCTCAGAAAACCTAACTCATGTGGTTGCAGCTGGGGAGTGAGTGACTCCAGGAGGCACCTGGTGAGAGGTGACTCCACCCGTTGGGGCTAAAAAAGTCCCTGAAGCTGCCACCGTGCAACCTGCCAGTTACCTGCTCCATTTAATGGCAAACTCTCCAAATGGGCTTCCCTGTCCCAGCCCTACCCCCCATGAGCTACATGGCTCTGGAACACTCACGTGATCTCTCTGAGACAGGAAAAGGATTCAAGCTTGCAGAGTTGTGTTGGATTCGAGATAATGTTGATAAAGTGCTTAGCGAAGTACCTGACATGCAGTCTCAAAAAGATGATTAGAGTTCTGGGGCCACCCTAGCTCCAGTCCTGGCATGCCATTTCCTGTTGCATGATCTTGGGCGAGTTACTGGGACTCTCTGAGCCTGGAAATCAAATTAGCACAGCGCCCGACACACAGTAGCTGCTTAACTCATGATTGTGCTGGGCTGTGACCATTTCTTGTACTTTCTAAGGATGTCCAGAGGCCCTCAAAGATCCTAGGGGTCTAAGGTTCAACTCTCTAGTGTTGATTCTGTCTTTGCCCCACCCCCCCGAATTCCCCTCTCCCTTCTGCATCCTGTCCTGTGCCCTGGTAGGTAAGCTTTGTGAGTGACATCAATGGCCTTCTTTGCCTTCTAATGGGGCAAGAGGGCAGAGGACGGCTGGAGAATGGGGCTCACCTTCTTATTGCCCCAGCCCCTTTCTGTAGGGTTGCCACAGGTTGACTGTGTCCTCCACCCAAAAACTACATAGCTGTTGTAGGTGGCCTGTGCACATACCTTGGGCCCTGGGTCCAGGTAACCTCTCCCTTTCCCCATTTCAGGCCATGGGTGTGTTGTAATAGCTCCCACCATTACTGGGCCTGGGATGTGCACCATCCCTCCCGTTTCCCTAAATCCTGCCCACCTCTCGGTTAGTAGTTCTCGATGAAACTCTCTCGAATTACTCACTTTGAGTGCGCCATCTGTTTCCTGCCAGAGCCCTGAGCACATCGTATTCCGCTGCATTCATCTTGGACTCCAGGTAGAATAATCAAAAGTCCACCCTGCTTTCACACACATCGATCGGGCGAACTTTTGCTGACTTTCTGCTGTGTGCCAGGCTCTCTGTACAGAGAGCTGGGAGCAGAGATGACCAAGATATAGTCCCTGTCCCCAAGAAGCTCCTGGGAGAGCTGGGGAGACAGACACCTCAATCGACAGCCGCAGCGTTTGTGCAAAGCCATAGCAGAGGTGTGTGTGACCCTGCAGTAAGGCCCAAGAGAAACCATCCAACTCCAGGAGAGGCTGGGGAGGCCGCACAGCAAAAGGACTCTGGATCAGCATCTTTTCAAACATTTTAATGAGATGTTATTTAACCAATATTCCAAAATGTAATATTATCAATTAAAATTGATAGAAAAATTCTTGAGATTTTTAATGTATTTTTCTAAGTCTTCGAATTCCAGGGTGTATTTTATTTACACTTAACGGCCCGTCTCAGTTCAGCCTGGCCACGGGTCTGCTAACGAACCACCTCCGGCTAGCGGCTGAGCACGCATCTCATTTGCTGTTCACCACAGGACAGGGCGGTGAATGGTGCTGGTCCTCCCGTTCTACAGATGAGAAAGGCAGAGACTCGGAGGAGTTCAATCACTCCTGGGAGATCACAGTTAGTCCCTGGAGGGGCAGGATTTGAACCTGCATCTGTGTCACCCCAAAGACCGTCTCTTCCTGTCGCCCTGCTCTGTCTCAGGGCCCACCTCTCCTTCTTAGAATGAGGCAGCTGAACAGGACTGAAAAGTCAAAACTTCAGCTGAGGTCTTCCGACCCTAAATCCTGTAATGTTTCTACCCCAGCTGATTTATGGGACAGATTGGGGGAAGGTAACAACCCTCCAAAATGGATTCTGACCCCTATCAAGATGGTGTGGGGGTTGGGCGGCAGAAGAGAAGCAGGGACAGCTGAGAAGTTGTTAAATTCTCTTTGTGGGGAGGGGGTTGTTACAGGTGGAAGGCACGATCTGCCCTGGATGGGGAAGTAAAGGTTGGCATCTAGCCTAGGCACACTGAGAAGTCATCTTGGCATCTTTGCCAAGGCCAAAGTCAGCAATTCCTGCCTAGCTCAAACACTGGATTATCCAGACGTGTCCACAGAGCCTAGCAGAGTTCATTGAGGTCACAGTGAATTAGTCACCATCAGTTAACACTCGTGCTTGGGAAATTAAAATACAGGATGATAAAGGTAAGATATGCTGCTGGGCAGCTAAGAGAGCCACGGGGGGATCCTCAGACCCACATCCCCACTTTGGAGGAGAAAGCAGAGCCATGGAAAAATGAAAGCCAGGAGAGTCCCCAGGCAAGCCCAGGGGTGTGTGTGGTCCCTCCAGAGGGGTTGTGTGGATCAGGAGCTGAGTATTCCCAACCTAGTTACTATTCACCAGTTACCCATCCACTCATAGCACCACACATCCACCATCCTACACCCTTGTACTCCCATCCTTTCGTCCACCTCTCAGCACCTTCATGCCTTCGTCCAGCCTTTGATTCATTTTCTCCCCAATCCTGTCATCTGCCCATCTGTTACTATTGACTGTGCACCCAATCCTGTGCTCAGTGTGCGACAGAAAGACTTGGATCTTTCTCCAAACCTGATGAGACAGACGGACACTTAGTCTAAGCAAGGGAGGTAAGTGTGCTGATGGAGAGTTCTAGGAGGTGCAGTGCGAGTGCCAAGCAGAAGTGTCCAATGGTGCCCTGGAGGGTCAGGGAAGGCTGCCCAAGGAAGGAACACCTGAGCCAGTCTTGAAAGAGGAACAGGGGCGTGCGAAGTCAGCAGAAGGAAGCCTGGCTGGTGAGACAGGCAGTGATGCGGGCTGGCCAGTGACACAAAAGAACCGGCAACAAGAGCTGGTGGGAGGAACTGGAGGACTGGCCTCCGGCCCAGATCTCACACCCGCCGCCCCGGGGTTCTCAGCAGTGGCTTAAAAATGTCGACAACTTGGAAGTCTGCACCAGCCTTACCTGGCCTTGCTTTCTCTTGGCACAGCACAGGGTCTGGGATGTCGGACCTGGAAGATGGAGAGAGCATCTGGGTTAGTCCCCTTAGTGTAAGTTGGGGAAACTGAGACCTAGAGAGGAGAAAGGACATGTGAAAGTCATATAGAGAGTTAGGGGGTCCCCAAGCCCAGATCTCTAACTCCAGTGCATTCTAGTGTTCTTCCCACAAGACTCTAGGCCCCGACTCCCCCACCCCCACTAAACGACACTGGAGTCTGAACACTTGCCACCCCTCAGTGCCAGGCACGGGGCTGGGCCTGGAGAAGGGAACTTCTCTGTTGCCACTGGGCTCCTGCCCTGTCCCCACAAAGAATCAGATTGGTAAAGCTCACTCATGCTCTCCCCACTGTCCCATTTAATTGCCACAACAATCCCAGAGGACGGGAATTACTGCTTCTTTTTACACATTGGGGAAAGGAGGTTCAGAGAGGCAAAGGAGCTTGCCCAGGGTCACACAGCTCAAAGGCAGCGCTGAGTGACTTGCTGCCCTGTACCTGATTGAGACTCCAGGTGACACCTCACATAGCCTTGAATACTGTGGCTCCTGACTGACCCTGTGCCATTGAAGTCAGGGGCTGTGGACAAGTAGGTTCTGCTGGGAAAGGAACCATACTGAGAAAGGGGGCCGGGAGGTGGAGAAAGGACCCGGGAAAGGAAACCTCGGAGATTGTTTTCACCTGTAACCTGCTCTGCCCCACCCAGCAATGGAAAATGTGCGTCAGAGGAAGCTGCTGGCTGGGGATGGGCTACGTGTGCGTGGGCGACAGCGTGTGGAGGGGCACCACGGGGAGGGGGCAGGATGTGCTGGGGTTGGGGGAGCAAGGTCAGGGGTGCTGGAGCAGAGTTCAGGTTCTGCCTTTTTCTCTCTGGTTCTCACTTTCTTTCTCCTGCTCTCAGAACTAACAGTAAGACTTTCACTTCCAGAAGGATGGGCAGCCCGAGCTGCAAAAGCCTTCCCCAAGCTCTACCTCCCAGATCTCCTCGGTCACTACCAATTCTCTGCTTGATAGCTCATTCAATATGCATTTATTGAGCATCTGCTATGTGCTCAGCCACAGGGATGCAGGACGGCCTCTTCCCTACCTGGACAGGTGCACAATCTGGTGAAAACAGAAACATGACAAGACCGCTACAGACCTGGGTGACACAATCCATCCAGCGGGAGGCCAAGGCGGCGGTAAGGGAGGCTTTCCGAAGCACAGCACACCAGGTCTAAGGGAGGTGACAGTGACCACCCTGCTGCGTGCTGACCGCAAGCCAGGCTAAGCTTTCACACCTTTCTGTCCTCAAACAACCCTGTGAGACAGGGACTGCTGTTTGATAGGGGAGGACACTGAGATACTGAGGCAAGCACTTGCCCAAGGTCTTGCTGGATGCTAGGAAACAGCAGAGCTGGGACTCAGGACCCAGCGGCCAGCTCTTAACCACTCCACCGGGGAAGGGGAAGGGGAAGGGGAAGAGGTGTTGCGGGCAGGCTGTGCGGTGAGCAGCCCGAGGGGGGGCCCACAGGGGAGGTGGTGTGTCCGCACGGAGAGCAGAGGGGAAGGGGCTGGGCCGTGAGGCCGGCGGGCAGCCAGGGCCCAGGCAAGGAGGACCTCAAAGCATTGCCCCGGCCCTGGGGACTACAGGCAAATGGTGAGCAGGGGAGTGACCTGGACATGCTTGTCCTAGAAAGGTACTTCACTTGAAAGCAGTGATCAGTGGGGGCCTCCATGGACAAAAGTTAAATGTGATTTATTTCAATGTTTTATTCGTTTCCTGTGGTTACTGTAACAACACACTGGTGGCTTACGATAAGCAATTTATGCTCTCGGGGTTCCCTGGTGGTGTAGTGGCTAGTCTTCAGCACTCTCACCACCACGGCCTGGGCTCGATTCCCCCCGCCCCCCCAAAAAAGAAATTTATGCTCTCACTGATTTAGACGTTAGAGGATGGAAATCAAGGTGGCATCAGAGCCATGTTGTCTGAGACTCTGGGTAGAAACCTTTTTGGCCCCTTCCTACCTTCTAGTGGAGGTTGTCAGTCCTTGGTGTTCCTTGGTTTTTCAGCTGGATCACTCTCGTCTGCCTGTGTCATCACAGGGCGTTCTCCCCGTGGGTCTCTGGGCCTATGAGGACACCAGTCATATTAGATTAAGGGCCCACCTACTCCAGGATGACCTCACCTTAACTAATTATATCTGCAACAACCTTATTCCCAAATAAGGTCACATTCTGAGTCCTAGGGGTTAGGACCTCAACATATCTTTTTGGGGGGATACAATTAAATCCATAACAGATGTCATTAAAGTGTGTGTCACACGGATAAATCTGGAATCTGAAAAACTCCTATGCAGAATGCGTGTCCTAGTGCGAGATTCAGAAAATGTGATATCTGTCCCCCATGCTAATACTTGGACCAAGTGAGTACAAAACAAATGTTTAAGAAATACTTGTGGTCCCCTAAGTCCTTCGGGTCTTTCCTTAACAAGTTAGAGAAACAAAATAAATGTCCCTAGAGAACAAAGTCAAGCTGCCCTCTGTCCTGGATTCCTGGCAGGCAGCTGCTCCACTGACCTGGGCATCTTCTTCCCAACCTGCCTGGGCATCAGCGTGGGGCATAGCCAGCCATGAGAAGGATAGAGAGGAGAGGCCTCAGCCCCTTCCTCCTGGGATGAAGCAGAACCCACTGTTCTCGGGCCTCCCATTGCTTCTCTATCCGAACAGGCTCAGACTGCTCCGTTCAGACCAATGTCCGAGCTCTACCCCCGCCTCCTCAACCTGGCTCAGGCCTTTGTCTTTACCACTGGGACTATTGTCCCAGACTCCAAACTGATTTCCCTGCCACCAGCTGCCAATTGGGTCATTGTAACCGTGTATCTGATGACTTCTCTTCCTGCCATAAAAACTTCAATGGCTCCCCATTGCTCTCAGAATTAAGTCCAGATCCCTTAACCTGCTATTTCAGGCCTTATGCAAGTTGGTCCCCAGGCAGCTATCCAAACTTGTTTTTCACTAGTTCCCTACAAGTGCTCTATCCCAGAGGCAGTGGAGGTTCCAGAATTTCCATTTAAAAGAGACAGGGGTGGGGAGGGGGGAGCATTCTGGTTAGAAGGGGGCTTGACTTGAAGTGCATTCCTCTTTTCTGCATTTGCTCCCTGGCACATGCTTTTCCCTCTACCTGGAATGCTTCTCCACATCCCCAGTTTTCAACGTCTGACTCAAAGGACACTTCACCCTGATCCCATAACCCAAAAGCCCCCTCCATCCTCCGAACACAGAATAGTTCACCCTGATCACGTGACCAGAAGGACCGCTCTGTCCTCCAAGTGCAGGACATTTTGGTTGAACTTCCTCACGAAGCTTATTTCGGTTCACCTTGTACCTTCCTTCCCGGAGAGCTCGGTTCTAGCCCCAGGCCTGCGGCTGAACAGCAGAAAGAGCGAGTGAGAGAAGTGCCAGATTTGAGGCCTGGCTGCTCCCGTACTTTGCCAGTGTCTTGCTGTGTGACTTTGGGGAGTCGCTTTCCCTTTATGGGCCTCAGTTTCCTCTCTGTAGAATGGGATGTGAGGAAAGACATCCAAGCAGGGTGAAAGCACCAGCTAAGTTTCTCCCTTCACCCCAAGTCTGGTCAGACTTCAGTCCTGTGAACAAGAACTTCTGGGGTCCTTTACTTTTGCATATATTTGCATATATGCTATAAGAGACACGGATTACATTTCATTCATAGAAAGTATTGAGACTGTCATTTGATTGATGTCCAGGGATGGAAAAGACACAGTGGCTCATGGTTCCATTTAAATCTCAGCAGTGAGAGGCCTTCAGTGCGTAAGCCTCCAACCCCCTCCTTTCAGAGATGAGTAACTGAGGCTCAGAGAGGGAAAGTGATGGGCCCAAGGCCACACAGCAAGTCAGGAGCACCAGGCTTCCTCCTAGGCTTCCCACTGCCTGCCAGGGGATTGCACTAAGGCCCCTCATTTCTCTGCAGGGTGGAAGAAGGTGGCGGGGGCTTACTTTTCTCATGCAGCCCTTCTTTGCACCCCAGAATAACAAAGCCTGCTGGCTTGGCAGCCTCCGCAACCACTACAGGAAACCAAATTGTAGTAGACAGGCAGATGGGAGTGGAAAATCCTCTCAGAGATGTTAGATCGTTGCTTTCACCTGCTCTAAAAATAACCCGGTTTATTAGAGATTGATAGATGACAAGATAACCCACAAGTTATTCCACTGAGGCTGGGGAGAGGAGAGGATGAGGTTCTGTTTGAATAAAAGGGGAACGGGGAGACACTGCAGGGAACTGATAAGCTGGCTGGACCCATCAAACTCAGTATTTGGCCCTTGGCAATAAGGGAGTGAGACGACCTGGACGCTGCCTGTGAGAGATTGTAGCCTGAGGAGGGGGCAGACAGACAACAAAAGTCAACAAAAAAATTGCAAATTAAGATAAGTGCTATGAGGGAAACAAGCAGTGCTGAGACAAAGACTAAAAAGCCGGCCCAGGCTGGGCAGGGAAGCTCTGGAAGGAGGGGACATGAACTTGAGAGCTGGGGAGTAAGAAGGAACCAGCCCCGCAAAGAATGGAGGGCAGGGCATCTGCAGGAGAGGGAACAGCCGAGCCAAAGCCCGAAGGTGGGAGGGAGGAGCTTGGGGGTTCAAGAAAGGCCAGTGCAGGGCCACAGCGGGAAGAAGTGTAGGCTTGCAGGAGGAGGCTAGGAGGGGCAGGGCCAGACCTGTGCTGGCTTTGAGGGCCTGCTTAGCCTTACGGAGTTGATTCCAAGTCAATGGGAAGCTTGCGGAAGCAAGGCCTTGAGTAGTGAAATCATGGGGTGTGGTTTGTTTGCCTTTTAGGAAGCTTGCTCTTGCCTGTTGTGTGGGATAATGATGGGGGTGACGGTGGGGGCAAGCCGCAGGAAGACCAGTTAGGCAGAGAATGTAGTACCCAGGTAGGAGGGTCGGTAGCCTGGACTAAGGTGGGAAAGGGCAAACGGAGACAACTGGATGGACGTGATATGTGTATGTTTGGGAAATCAGCTGCAGATGGACTGGATTGAGGGTTGGGTGGAGGGTAGAGAAGAGGAGGACCCTGCAGGGCCCACCCAGGTTGCTGGCCCAAGCACCTGGTGGGTGGCAGTGCCATTTCCTAAGATGGGGAAAGCTGCAGGCAGGAGGGGCAGGTGTAGGAATCCAGTTTGAGGCATGCTAGGTTTGAGGAGTCTGCAGATCATTGCCAACAGAATCTGCCAGGAGGCAGCTCCAGAGGCCCTGGCAGTCTCAAGCTATCTGACCAAAGCAAACGGTTGATCCTTTCATCATTAACCAAGTCTGAACAGTGAGCTCCAGGGAACCAGGGAGCTCTGCTCTGTTTCATAGCTTCAGCACCTAGGAAGCTGGCTTGCACATAGTAGGTGCTCAACAAAAAGCTGGCCCACCAGCTGGATGAACTGGCTGACAAGCATGGGGCAAAGGTGCTTAATAAGCATTGAAGGAATTCTCTGACGCCTCCTCTCACTCCCCCTCACCCCCTCACATCCACTCAGTCAATGATTGCTGCAGATTTGACTTTCTGGGTGTTTGTCAAACCTGCCTCCTACTTCCTCCCTACTACCATTGCCCTAATTCAGACTCTCAGCATATAACTGTATTTATGGTGACCTTTAACTGAGAACCTACTATGTGCCAGGCACCGTGCCAGGCCCTTTCTGAGTAGAATTCTCATTTAACCTTCAAAACAGCACAGAGGGGCAGGAAGGCTTTCCCTGCTTTTACTACCCACAGCAGGACAGCAGCAGCATCCTGGGTGATCTCACTGCCTTTGGTCTCCACCCTTCCAATCTATCCTCCATACACCTACCAGAGTGGCTGGAGAAAAATCAAAATCTGAACTGCCCCTCCTGCGCTTAAAACCCTCTTACCATCTGCAGATTGTGACCCAAACACACCTCCGCTCGGCTCACAGGATCCTGCGTTCCAGCTCTGCCTCCCCTCCCGCTGGGCCTCATCTGACTCTTCAGGGGCCCATCCCTGGAGCACCCAGGGCTATTTCCTGCCTTCAGGCCTCTGCTCACGCTGTGCCCTCCGCCAGGACTGCCCTTCCTGCTGCTGGTTCACTCACTCACCACTAGAGGCTCAGCTCCTCACGCCAGTCTTCCTTGACTCCAATCCCGGCTGCGCTGCGGGGCCCCTCAGAGCACCCCCGCCCCACTCCATGTTGACTTCATCAGTACCTATAATAACATGAACTTTTTTTTTTATATGATAATTTCTCTTTTAATGTACAGGATTATTCTCAACTCTTCGGCTCTGGTGGTTCCTTGTTGAACCCAAACCCAGTCCAAGGAGCATGGAGGCCCTGGCGTGTCAGGGCTCATTAATCTCTTCCTCCCCCAGCACTGGTGCGCTGGGGACAGAGGCCTGCTTCCCGTCTTCTCAGCCCTTAGGGGCCTGACACCTCTTCAGGGCAGGAAACTATTCCTTGTTACAGAGCTGTAGTTCTCCCTCCCCCAGTCTGCTCCCCACCCAGGCCACACCCCTCCTTATCCCCCTCGAGGGTCCCGGCAGAAGCATCCGCTTGTCAGTGTAAATCTGCTGGGTTCAGACCAGCAGCTGGAGATGGATGGGCAGGAAGCAGTAACAATGGATGGAAGACCCTCTGTGCCCAGGTGGGTGGGGGAGGGAAAGGCAGGAAACAGAAGCCTCCCCCCCAGGGCGGCCAGGAGCGGCTGGCGGGAGGCCTAGGATGCCAGAACCTGCGGGGTTTATTTGGATTCCCCAAGGATCCAAGCTGGGAGTCCTTTGCAAACATCAGATCAGTTCATCTCCGTGGGGTGTCAGGTCCAGGATGTGTGTGACAAGAATGCTGCTTTCATACATCACTGTTTGTCCCCGAGGCCTAGCAAAGGGCCAGCTACACACTAGGGACTTGTATGTTGAAAGAAGAAATTAACCTGGCACCACTAATGACTAAAGAATTACAGTTTTGTATCGGTTTTCTTTTTTTAAAAATTGAGAAGCATCCACGATGATCCCTTTCCTCCTTCAGAGCTTTTGCACACACTGTTCCTTCCATCTGGCACGCTCTTCCCTCTGCTTTTTGTAAGACCAGCACCTCCTCATCCCTCTCCAGCCCAGCACCCCGACAGTTTCCTTCGTGGCACTTTTCGTAATCAGAAATCCTCTCGTTTAATATGTATCTTTATTATTTTTTTTATATCCTGTCTCTCCCACCAGAGCATAAGCTCCAAAGGGCTTCTTGTTCATTGTTGTATGTCCAGAGCCAGTACTTAAAAGATGGTCCCTGAGTAGTTGTGAAAGAGAGAAAGAGATGAGGCAACCAGGCCCTGTAATAATGTCATTCACACCAGATGCTCTGCAGTCTGCTTCCGTGAGGACAAAGGGAGGCACCAGTGGCAGCGAGTGGCTAGCTCTTAGGTCAAAGACTGTGACGACTGCAAATCATTTTAGGGCTTTGCTTCCCCCACAGCAGTTGTTGAGGTTCATCACAATCTGAGTGTTTGAGGGTCAGGGAGAGGCCTATACATGGGAATGTCCACTGCCTGTGCAGCATGCTGCAGTAGCTACTGGGTGGGCAGGGCTGGTTCCATCCAACGATCCATCTCAAAGATGGGAAAAATCAAGGCCCAGAAGTGCCAAGGTCACACACACATCAGTCCAGAGCTTTTACCAGCAGAGAGCTTAAGAGAGCTATAGATTGCTGAGTCCTGAGATTTGTTCATTCATTTAACAGATGTTAACTGGGCCCTTGTTATGTGTCTGGCACTGAGCTAGAAAACTGGGGATAGAGCAGTCACTAAAGACTCAGACTAAAAGGCCCAGCCCACCTGACACAAAGCTACTTCAGTGACCTCACAGGCAGGCCCCTGCTTGCCCAGGTGTGTGAGCTGGGCATGGGGTGTGGGGTAGAGGAAGAAGTGCTCAAGTCTCAGGGGGCAAAGAGAGGGAAGATTGATCTGGGTCTGGACGGAGCAAATCTGGAATGGAGGCAAGTATTGAGTGTGACTAAGAAGCTGGCTTAGCTGGGGTAGTGACCCTGCTTATGCGCCCTCTGTCACCAGCCGGGGTTGGCTTGGAGCCTAGAAATTCCGTGCCTTCAAGTGGAGTCATTTGTGCCATCTCAACAGTGTGGGACCCAGTCAACAGAGAAGACCGAAAGCCACATATTCACTCAGGAAACTCACGTGAATCACCTGCCCTATGCCAGACCCTGTGCTGGGCCCTGGAGTTGGCCAGGTGAAGGAGACACAGTCCCATCCCTAAACGTCTGGGAGGCACACAGACTTGCAGGCTGACCACTGCAGTCCTGAGACCCTGGCCACCTCACGGCAGCACAGATCAGCAAGGAAATCTAGCAGTGCCTTCCCAGGTATCAGGGACCTTAAGGACATCATGGGGCCAGACAGACCTGGGTCTGGTCCGAGCTTCACCTCTAGGTCAACGTGTGAGCATAAGCAAGTGACTTTGTGTCTCCGAACCTCAGTTCCCTCATCTGTAAAGTGGGGATAATCACAGTACCTGCTTACGCAGTGCTGTGAGAATTTGATAAAATAAGCTATAATGTTCTTAGCGTACAGATGCTTAAGAAATGGTAAGCCAGAAGCTGGCTTTTCTTGTAGGTAGAAATGGTGTGCACTCAAATAACTCGTGGCCTACAGTCACAATTATTGTACCACTTCTCAACCTCACAAGCCCCAGTCTTGGATGGAGTCCATCAGTCAGGAGACAAACATGTACAGAGAGCACCAACTGTGCCAGGCCCAGTGCCCAGCATGGGGGAGCAAAAATGAATGAGACCCAGCCCGGACCCAGGAGTGGCTCACCGTCCAGGGAGAAGCACAACTCACACAAAATGTGATCAATGTGATGATAGTCTGAGGCACAGTAGACAGTTCTTGGGGGTGGCCTCCTTTATGTCACACAATGGTCCTTTACAAGGTGCACATTGTTATTATTCCCATGTCACTGATGAGCCAACCGAGGCTCAGAGAGGCAAGTTCACCTGCACAGCGTCGCACAAACTGTCTGCCTGTCTGCAGCACCCATGCTCTGTCCTCACAAGCAAATCCTGTTCTCCAAAGGCCCGAACAGAAGTTGGCTCCTTCAGTCAGTGACTATTACTGCGTTCTGCTACGTGCCAAGCCCCCGCCCTGCCCCCACCTCCAGTCAGAAGTAGATTTGGGGCATGTTGTGGCTCTGTTCCTGTGTCTTCTTGGTGACACTGGTGGGGACCCTTTGGCACTGGTCCTGCCTTTCCCCCATCGAAGTGCCCACAAGACTGCTGGGAAAAGCTGTGGGAGGGAGGCTGTGACAGCTCCAGGCCCCCAGGGCCACCATGTCTGCTCAGCCTGGCTCTGACTCACTGCCCACACCTGGTGCTGGCCTCAGGCAGCCACGCTGCTGGAAATAGACCCGGGGCGGAGAGAGCAGGAGCTGGGGAGGGCAGGGAGGTGGCACCTGCACGCGTGGCTGCCGTTCCCATCCTCCCTGCCAGGAAGCAGACAAATGTCATACCACAGAGCCCACCCAAAATAGCCCCGGGCTTAGGGATGCTCCTGGGCTTTGAAGACCCCAGCCCACCTGGGAGGCTGTCCCAGGAGCTCTGAGAATTACAATAAAACCAGTATGAGGCCTCACTTTCCACAGTGCTCTGTGGTGACTGAACCCTTGCTGTGTGCCAGCCACTGGCCTGAGGAAGTGCTTTGCATGTCTTAATGATCTCAATGAACTCTCACAGCTCCCAGGACGTGGTAATGTGATTAAGCCCATTTCACAGATGAGGAACTTCAGACTCAGAGAAACGGAGTAACTAGCTTCAGACCACACAGCTCCTGTATTAGGCAGTGTGGACCCACCTCAAGCTCCCCACCCAATCCTAGCTGAAATGGCTCATTCCCAGTCGCCCATGCCAGCTCTTTTCCCATCTGCCCCCACTTAGGTCACTCTCCCACTTTGCCAGGGTAAGGCCTCCCTTCTGACCGCTCTGGGAAGCAGAAATCAAACCCTAATCCCTCTCCTGTCCCCCCTCCCTGTCTCAGCTCCGCTCAGCGTTTGGGCCAGGTCTGATTACATTGTCTAAAACTGGCAGTGACTCCCCTTTGCTCCACCCCTTCTCCAGTCTCCCAGCTCAGCAGTCTTGGCTGGGGAGAGTCAGGATACTTCCCGGGGCTCGCTGACCTGGTGGGCATGATGACACCTCTGTACAGGGATGAGGATGAAGGGACTGGTGCACATGAAGTACCTAGGAGGGGATGTTTAGTAAACTTTCCTGTCCCCACTACCAGCTCTGAGCCACCAGCTGGGCTAGAGTTAATGGTGTGTGAAACAGTCTCTGCTTTCAGCCCAGCTGGGGTCAAAGGCTTTCTGGTGGACCAGCCCAAAGGCTGTTGGTCAGTGCCATTGGAATTCATCTTTTTGAGAATTTTTGAAAGGGAAGCAGTAGTTGGAATTCAAGTGGGGAAAAAAACGGCAAAGGGACCATTGATGAGAATGTAAAATGGTACAACCACCGTGGAAAACAGTGTGGTGGTTCTTCAACACATCAAAAATACAATTGCCATATGATCCAGCATTGCCACTTCTGGGTATAGACCTGAAAGAATGGAAAGCAGGCCTTCAAAGAGATGCTTGTACACCCATGTTCACAGCAGCATTACTCACAATAGCTAAACCACGGAAGCAACCCAAAGATTCACGGACAGATGAATGGATAAACAAAATGTGGTACATCCATACAGTAGAGTATTATTCCACCCGGAAAAAGAAGGACGTTCTGACACATGCTACACCATGGATGAACCTGGAGGACATGTGCTAAATGAAATAAGCCAGTCCCCAAAAGACAAACACTGTGTGATTGCACTTACCTGAGGTATCTAAAGTAGTCAGATTCAGAGAGACAAAGTAGAACAGTGGTTGATGGGGCTGGGGGGAGGGGGAATGAGGGGTTAATGTTTAATGGACACATAGTTTCAGTTTTATAAGATGAGAAGAGTTATGGAGATGGGGGGTGTTAAGAGGAACCCATTATGAACATATTTAATACCACTGCACTGCACACAGAAAGATGGTTAAGGGGGTAAATTTTATGTCTGTGTATTTTACCAAAATAAAAAAAAAAATTGGAAAAAGAAGGCAAAGGAAACCAACTTTCATAATAGGGTCATCTTTATCACAATCTAGCAGGTAGACATATACCCACTCTATGGAAAGGAAAACTGAGGTCAGAAGGGTGAGGATGCACTAGGGTATGGACAGAGAGAGCTGGATCTGGGCTCAGCTCTGCCAGGCTCCAAAGCCCATGCTCTTTCCTTACCTGAACCCAGCACTCCCTAACTTGGAGGCTTAGGGGAGGGGGTCCTCAAGTGGGTACTGTGGGGGGAACCTTGGACAACAGCTTGAATGGAGCCCTCAGGCAGTACTGCTTCCAGAACTTGAGGCAAATGGTGCATTGAGTTTAGGTGAATAGCTGAGGTGAGGTCATTCGTGACAAGCAGTGACTCCTGGACTTGGTCCTTCCCACCCCTCCCCTCGCTTCTCAGGTGGGAAGACTGAGGACCTGTGCCTTGCCCAGGCCTCCATAATGTAGGGGGCTGGTGAATGCCTGGGCTAAGTCTGAGGGAAGAAAGAAGCAGCAGCACGTTGAACAGCAGCTGCCCCTCTCCCCACCTGCACCCCCCTCCCAGGACCACACCCCCACCCCCAGGCTTGGCCTGGTCACCTGACTTACAGGTGGGAGTGAACTCCAGCTGGGGGCCTGCTCTGGTGGCTCTGGCCCCTGGGCCATAACGGAGCTCTGGGCCTCTCAGCTGTGATGTCAGGGCCCTTCCTTCCTCCCACATCTGCTTGAAAAGGTCGCCTATTTTAAACCCTTTCTCACCCCACCCTATCCCTCCCCCGAAAAAGGATGAGTTTTCTAACCTGTGTCAACAGCTCAGTTCGGTATCCACATAGCTCTCTCTCTTCTGGTGCTCATTCCCAGAGCGTCCCCTGGCCAGAACTCCCAGTCCCAGCAGATGCAGGGACCCACCCACGCCACTTTCGATTTAATAAATGATTCCTGAGCATCTGAAACATGCCAAGCACTGTCCTAGGCCCCCAGGGAGCCACTCTGCCTTCCTGCAGCTTATGTGTTAATAGGGGCAGACAGATAATGGACAAACAAGTCAACACATATGTAATAAGATCATTTCTAATTGTGACCAAAGAAACTAAGACAGGGCAAGATGACTGTGGCTGAGTGGCTACATTAGAGTGAGTGGAAGGTTCCTCTGAAGGGCTGACAAAGATTTAGGGAAGAGCATTCCAAGGAGAGGAAAGAGCAAGTGCAAAGGCCCTGACATGGGAAGGGAAAGGTCTGTTATAGCAAGGGTTCTCGAAGTGGGGTCCCCCAACCAGCAGCAGCATTTGGGAACTGGCTGGAAAGGTACCTTCTCAGGAGTCACTGCAGAACTACTAAAACTCTGGAGCTGGCACCCAGCAAGCTGGGTTTTTGTCAAGTCCTCCAGGTGATTCTGAGGCACCTTAAAGTTTGACTTCCTATGTCAGAGCTCAGGAAGGAAGCCTTGTGGCTGGAGTGTGGGGAGGGGGATGGACCAACTCCTAATCCTTAGCCTCATTCCTGCCCGAGCTTGTCCAACCCGCGGCCCAACACAGATTCTCAAACTTCCATAAAACATTACGAAAATTATGCACAGACCTTGTTTTACCTCATTATCTATCGTTAATGTTCATGTATTTTATGTGTAGCCCAAGACGATTCTTCTTCTTCCAATGTGGCCCAGGGAAGCCAAAAGGTTGGACACTCCTGTCCTAGCCCATCCCACTCACTCCTCCTGGCCTACTCGAGGCAAAGCTGAAAAAGCCCTTTGGAGGCTCCTTATTGCCCTCTGGGTGAAATCAAAACCTCTCAGCGGGGCTTCTGACACCCCTCAAGATCTGCTCCCACCCAACTCTCCAGCCTCATTCTTTACCCTTCTCCCTCTCAAATCTTACGCTCCTAAGTATAGCTGTTCCTCCGCTCCGCCAGACATACTGCTCTTCTTTTTGTCCAGAATACTCTTTCACCACCTCTTGACCTGGCCCATTTTCATCCATCCTTCAAAACGTAACTCAGGACTCACCTCCTTGGGGAAGTCCTCCTGGATTGCCCGATCAGGGTGAGGGACCCTCCTCCCCACTTCCACACCAGCCAGCCCCCATCACCGTGTTCACCACATAGGTTTAATGTTATCTGGGGGAAGAAGGCTTGTTCTTGTACTTTTATTTTTATTTCTAGTTTTATTAAGATATAACTGACAATACAACATTGGTTAAGGGATATGACATAATGATTTGACATATGTCTATATTCTGAAGTGATTACCACACTGAGTTTTGTAAACATCCATCACTTCACATAGTTACAAATTTATTTTTTCCTGTAATAACTTTTAAGATGTCTCTTAGCAATTTTCAAATATATAGTACAGTATTATTAACTATAGTCACTATGCTGTACATTACGTCTCCAGGACTTATTTGTCTTATAAAGTTTGTATCTTTTACCATGTTTACCTGATTTCCCCCCACTCTCTCTGGGTTGTTTTTTAAATTATTTCTTTTCTATTTAATGACACAGGTAATATATGAACTGTACTCACTGTAAAATTTTCAAACATACAGATACAGTAAAAGATTTTCTTCTCATTGATGCTAGTTTCTTGTCTATTCATTCATACCTTCTTTGCTGCATTGCACACATACATACAGATATACAGGAGTTTCATTTTGTGTTTATTTTTTTCACATGGGATCATATGGATAATTATTGTTTTACACTTTCTTTTCTTTAACAATGTTTTGGAGGTCGTCTCTGTCAGAACACCGAGACCTACCTACCTTACCGTTTTTAACTGCTGTATTGCATTCAAAAGTAGGAATGAACTGTTGGATTTTTTTTAGTCAGTCACCAAATGCATTGATTATGGTTTTAATTTTCTGTACTTTCTGAGGTTTTCACATCTGACCCCAGGGCCTTGCCAATCCTGGAAAGACTGCCCTTCCCAGGCCCAGCTAATTCCTAGAGATGGTAAACACTGTGCCTAAGGACACACCTTTCATATGCAAACCAAACAATTTAAAGCCCATATCCCCAACCCTGTCCCCTTTCTAACTCTCACCCACTAAGTCAATATTTGTCCCACCCTAAGTCATGCCAGCCAGGTACTGGACAGCCAAAGACCACCTCCATGACCCAGTGCCTACCGACACTGTGCAAACTATCCAATCCTAAACTTGTTCAAACTTGGCTACCCTACCTTCCCCATTCTTACCCAGGAAACCAGTCAAGGCCCTGGGCCATGCTCTCCCCTGGCTCCTTCTGTCTCCTGACTGACCCTGGTGCTTCCCCATGTGGCCTGTGTGGTGTGATATGCCCCCTCCTCTTGGGAACTGTAATAAAACTTCTTTTAATGGCATTGGCCTCACTGTGTCATTATCACTCAGTGACCTCTATAAATTAAATCCCAAGTACAATCAAAGCACTGAACAACAGGCATTTAGAGGCTTTCACTGTTACAGAAAAGCTCCAATGATCATCTTTATGTATGTCTCTTTGTACACATATGTGTGTATATTCCTCTAGGGCATCAGTTCCCAAGTGGTGGTACGCATACCCCCGAGAGTACCCACTGGGCCCTTCAGGGGTACGCGAAAAATAATCAGTAATGGCAAAAAAATAAATAAAGTAAAAAAACGCAAAATGTTAGTTATGGAACAATAAATGTTAAGTTTGAATCACTGTTAATGGAGACACTTTAAAATTAGATCACGTTAGCGAATGATGATTGGTGAAGACTTCCCCCAAACTGCTCTTCTACCAATCATTACACAGAGTTTCAGAACAATCCATTTGCCACATTACTAGAACTTCCCCAAACATATAATACATCTGTACCCAGACTGTTTGATCAGTTCAGCTATTGACTGAGTGAAAGTAGTGCATTGTCTTTATCATGATTCTTCTCAAGTAGTTTTTTTTATTTAATGTTTAAATACTTGATCATCATTATTAATATATAACTATGTTAAGAATATTGTCAAATTAAATCTGTATTTTGTACTTTCAGTGTAGTAATTTTTCTTTCCTAACTTATTACCTCATTTCCAATATCTTACATTAAGATAGGCACTGAACAAAAGTAGCAGTATTTAAAAATAGCTCTTTTAAAAACAAGGGATACAATTTATAGAAATGGGTTTAAAAGGGGTACACACGTGGAAAAAAGGTTGGGAACCTTTTTTCCCACTGCTCTAGATGGAACCGCCAGGTTGTAAGTACCTAATTACACATCGATCCCTGTGGGTGATGCCCCTGCCGAAGCCCAGGTCCTGCTCCCCTTGCCTTGCTGGTTTCACAGCTATTGAATTGCAGAAAGACTGAGACTCATTTTCAGAGGTGGCCCCAAATGGTTTGGTAAGCACCAAAGAGGCTCCGCAGAGTAAAATATCTTTCCTGTCATCAGTCCATCCTGTCCCCTGAATTTCCTCCCATTTGAGCTTTAGCATCACCCAGTCAAGAGAGATTTCCCTGGAAAGTTTAATAGAACACACGACGGAAAGTAGAACATACTCGTATCAGCCGGAAAGTCAGCATGAGCTCTGTTGGAGTCGTGCCGCATGGAAGGACCATGGATTTGGGAGTCAGAAGACTTGTCTGTGTGACGTGGGGTCAGTGACTTCACCTCTCTCAGTCTTGGTTTCCTTACCTCCCAGAGCGACTGTCAGAATATATGTAATACATACAATAATATAATGATTTATGTATCCCTGCATACGTGCAGGAGCTAAAAACAAAAACAACGCTTTGCTGTGTTTGGTCCATTCTCCCCTCCAGGTTGGCTCTCCCTTCTCCACCCGGGGAAGCACCTGGGCTTTTCCGCTCTCTGGCTTCCATTTGGGTTTGTTCAGTGGAAACACTGGCAAAAGACTGGTGTGTAAAGGAAGAGAAGGGACAGGTCTTTACTGCCCTAGCTTCCTCCTACCCCCTGAGCTGGGTTGACTGTGTTTAGTTGTGCCTAAGGCCACAGCTCCTGGACCTAAACAGCTCTCACCACTCCTTCTCCTTCAGGCTAACAGTGGCCCAGGGCTTCCTCTGCTAGTCCCTGGGTGCCCCTCCGTCTCTTAGCCCTGCCAACCCCTTGAGAGATGAAGGCCCTTTGTTAAACTCTCTCTCCAGTTGTCCCTTCCAGTGAGCCATCTGGTTCCTGCTGGACGCTTGACTAAAATTTAAAAAGCCAGTTTTCCTATTTTTACCAAGATGTTCTGTCTGTCTGTCCCTCATACCAATTGCAGAAAGAAAGTCCCTGTATTCCAAAGAATGGACCAGTCTTGGGGAAGTCTCCAGAGGTGTGGAGTGAGACTCCAGTTGAGAAGAGAGGCCTGGGAGAGGTGCCTGCCCAGCTGAACCCCACAGGTAAAGCAGCCCTGATGCCCCCCTGCCCCCAATTTGCTCCAGAACTTTGCAAGATCAGGGTCTTGTCTGCCCAGCCCACTTCCACCAGTCCAAGTGTCCGGGCTCTGGGTACCTGACTCACACTAGTAAACCCATCCAGGACCAGCTGAAACCAGCATAGTCACTGATCCTGAGAGAGATACAGGCTGAGTGGCAGGAATTCTGAAGTCAGTTAGTCAGGAATTCTCTTTCAGAAATTAGTAATAATAACAGTGACCAGATACTGAGCACCTACCATGTGCCAAGCCACTGTATCAGAACTTTCATTCATTCATTCATACAGCAAATATTTATTAAGGGTCTACTATATGTTGGTTACCATTTTAGGCTCTGGGGATATAGCAATGAACACATAGATGAGGATCTGTCCTATTGGAGCCCAAGGAGAAATTTACTTCTTGAATAAGATATTGAGATCCAGAAACTTGCCAAGGGCACTCATCTAGTAAGTGGCTGAGTCAGGATTCGAACCCAGGCTTCCCAGCAGGAACCATCATCTTATAATAGAAAACTACAGGAGGATTAGGGGCTTGGGAAGAGTCAAACCCAACTCTCCAGAGAGAGAGGACCTGAAAGGTGGATGCTCTGAGCTTGGGGGAGGGGGTACAAGGCTCCCATCTGTATTCCAGATGCCTGCAGTGACTAAAATATAGGGTCAGGAGCCCAGGGTGACACAGCCAGGGAAGGACGCTCTTTGAAATGATTCTCCTAGTTTTTACTTGTTTGTAATTTCCTTCTTGACGTAAAATTTGTGAGTCATGGTCTCAGAACTTGTCTAGGTTTCACAATCCACACAGATGATTACTATTGTGTCTCCTGCCAGCACATTCTTAACAGTCATCCCCACCTCCTATTTGGGATTTAGTTTTTGAAGGTTGGTGGAAAGGTAAGTCCTGTCCCTATGCTCCAATCGAGGGGCAATCATGCCAAGGGTCTGGGATGGCTGAACATCCTGTCAGAGCTGCCTCTCCCCAAACACATGCATACATGCATTTCATTGAGCACCTACTATGTACAGACAATGAATTAGGCAAAGTTGGGCCGTGGTGAAAACCAAGATCCTGGATCGATTCGATTCAAGTTCCAGCTCTACCACTTTCTGGGTGGTGACTTCAAGCAAGTCAATTCACCTCTCTGAGCCTCAGTTTCTTTTCTTTTCTTTTCTTTTCTTTTTTTTTTTTTTTTTGTATGTGGGTGGTTCCCTGGCTGAGAATTGAACCCAGGCTGCAGTGTTGACAGTGCCAAAGCCTAAGCCACTACACCACCAGGGAACTCCATGAGCCTCAGTTTCTTAATTGTAAAATGATAAAAATAACAGTGACTACCTGACAGGTTGCTGTGATGCTTAAATGAAACAACCCGTCTAAACGCTGAGAGGAGAACACAGTACATTGTGAGTGTGCAAAGAGATGTTAACCGTTATTACCATCATCAAAGGCAAGAAGAGAAACAAACACTGACATGTGCACATCACATTTGTATATTTATAATAATTCAATTGTAATACAGATGGATACTCATGGTAATCAGTTTCATCCTTCATGTTTGCTCTTTAGCATTTACACAGCACAGTTACTAGCATTAATTCACTAGGTCTTTACCTCTTTAAGGTCTCAGTTCAAGTATCTCCTCTTTGGAGGATCCTCTCCAACTGCCCAGTCTAATCAAGAACGCACTCTGCCTCTACTTGGTCTCCCGTTTTATGTTCAAGTCTCAAAGTCAAGTATAATGCCTGGCACAGAGTGGATGCTTAAAAAATATTTGTTCAAGGGGGTTCCCTGGTGGTGCAGTGGCTAGGCTTTGGCGCTCTCAAGGCCATGGCCTGGGTTCGATTTCCAGCCAGGGAACTACACCTCCCCCACCAAAAAAAAATAATTAAAAAAAAATATATATATATATATATATATTTGTTCAAAGGCCAACTAACACACTCGATAGTCCCAGTAGCTTTCTCTAGGCACCAATACCACCTTTTACAAAGAAGGTAACTGAGCCTCAGAGAGGCAAGGTGGTTGGATGCTGCGCCTCAAGCTTGCCTGTCTTAGTCACCGAGCTGGCTCCACTTTGCATCTGAGCTGTGCCCCAGAGAGTGACAGGATGAGGCAGTAGCTCTCAGATGTGGCAGTCAGAGCTGTCCACCTCCCAGCCCACTCCTGGTACCACAAGGAAACAGCATCTGGCTTATAGAGCAGGGAGCCTGCTTCCCAGTCTTATCACTGATGTCTTGGGTGACCATGAATGGGCTGCTTGTTTTTACTTGGCCTCAGTTTCTCATCTAGAAAATGAAAGGGGTGAGGGTTATTTTTTAACTGAGATATTCACATACCATAAATAAATAAATAAGGTTTTTAAACTTTCTTTCATCACTGAATCTTTTTAAAAATTTTATATAAAGATCCAGTATATAAACCAGATACAAGTGGGACTGTTCTGAGGAGTAGAGGGAGTGGCTTGAGAACTGACCTGCACAGTGTACCCCTTGCCGCCACCGTGCTCCCCACTCCCATCGTCTCTGAGGCACTTCCACAGAATTCCAGGGATTGGAGAAACCCAGTTTGAAAATCCCTGGACAGGAATCACTCTTCAGGGTCCCTCCCAAGGTGCAGGAGGCCTGGGGAGTGGTGGGGGACCCCCTACTCTCTCAACTTGCAGATGGGACTTGTTCCTTGACCTGCCGTCCAGCTGCCTCCCCAGGGTCATGAGAAAGAAGGCAAGGGCAGGCTCG
The DNA here is from genome assembly GCA_004026885.1 of Lyroderma lyra. Taxonomy (NCBI): domain Eukaryota; kingdom Metazoa; phylum Chordata; class Mammalia; order Chiroptera; family Megadermatidae; genus Lyroderma; species Lyroderma lyra. Next base: position 33,132 of record PVJL010002330.1, read on the forward strand.
GGGCGCAGGAAGTGGAGCCGGCCAGCTGGGAGGCAGTGACAGGCACTGGTACTGTGGCCTCCTGGATGGACTGGTGACATCACAACCCCAGGAAGCAGCTGCCTGAGAGGCCCTCACTGTCTGTTCCTCAGTCCTTCTCTGGGAAAATCAGCTACCAGCTGTTGTAGTCTTCTCGCTCTCATGCTGTTTTGGATTGTCCTCTCCTAAACCATCATCTTTGGCAGTGACAGCCACTTCCTCTCGTTAACAACCTACTGTGTGCTGGGAGTTCCTTGGTGGTGTAGTGGCTTAAGGCTTCCATGCTGTCAACACTGTGGCCTGGGTTCGATTCCCAGCCAGGGAACTACTACCCACATTAAAAAAAAAAAAAAGGAAAAGAAAAACCACCTACTGTGTGCCAAAACTGCACTATCCTTCACAGAATAGCTCATAATTATGTGCATTCCCTTATATTACTTAATTTAATCATCACATTAATGTTAGGAAGTAGGAACCAGTATCACCCCCATTTTACAGGCAATGAAACTGAGACTCAGCGGGGGCAACACAGATGGTACAAGTTCATCCGACTGGTCAATGCCAGAACCAGGATTTGAACCTGGTTCTATCTGACTCCATCCATGCTCTTTTCGTGAATGATCTCACTGTCAGATTCAAAGCAAAACAGTGCCAGGTAGAGATTTCCTCATACCTGGCAAGGTGGGATTGTAAATTCCAAACCCAGTGTTCTTATTTTATTACTTTTTTTTTGCGGGGGCTGGGGGAGGGGTAGTTCCCTGGCTGGGAATCGAACCCAGGCTGCGGCGTTGAGAGCGTGGAAGCCAGTCCCTACACCACCAGGGAACCTTATTACTTTTTATTAATGGTTATTTCTGGCCTGTTTTCCAGGCCAAATCTTAGGCTGCATGGAGAGGGCTTAGTACACTGCCTGGCACTCTGCAGACATCAGCTATTACAATGACTCTCCTCATTTTACAAAGAAGGAAACCGAGGCTCAGGAGCAAAGTCGATTAATCCAAACTACAGAGCAGGGAGGTGCCAAAGCCAGGTCTGTGAGACCCCAAAACTGAAGCTGTTTCACTTTAAGTCCTGAATTTCCTAGCTAGGATTATCTTCCTTCTCAACCCCATATTAGTCTCCTAGGGCTGCAACAACACAGTCGGTGACTTAGAGCAACAGAAATGTATGCTGTCACAGATCTGGAGGCCAGCAGTCCAAAGTCAAGGTGTCAGCACCCTGGTTCTCCCTGGAGGCCCTAAGGGGGAATGCCATTCCACGCCTCTCTTCTGGCCTATGGTGGTCCTCGGTGTTCCTTGGCTTGGAGCTCCGTGATCCATCTCTGCCCTCATCTTTCACTTGGCTTTCTTCCCTCTGTGTCTCAGGTCTCACTGTCCTTTCTCTTACAAGGACACTCGTTCTTGAATTTAGGGCTCACACTAAATACAAGATGTTTTCATTTTGAGATCCTTAATTACGCCTGTAAATACTCTATTTCCAAATAAGGTCACAAGCACAGGTATTGGAGTAAGAACTTAACAGATCCTTTTAGGGACATAGTTTAATCCACCATGTCACCACCACTCTGTTCAGCAGATCTTTATTTATTTATTTATTTATTTATTTATTTATTTATTTATTTATTTTGCTTTTTGGTATGTGGTAGCTCCCTGACTGGGAATCGAACCCAGGCCGCAGCACTGAGCGTGTCAGCACCGAAGCCTTAAGCCACTACACCACCAGGGAACTCCCTCGGCAGATCTTCACTGAGCGTGAACCATGGACCTGCCAGGGACACAGCAGGCACATTGCATTAATGCTGCCCACAGTCTAGTGGGAAAGGCAGGGGTGGCGTTTATACTAAGTGTAAAGATAGAGAATATGAACCCACAAAAGAGAGCAAATCACAATATCTGGGATGGGGTAAAGCAGGGAGCATGGTATATGTCAAGTAGTAGCTAGTTATTAAACACTATGTGCAAGATACTTTAGGAAATACAAGAGCTGTCTAGAAAGTATCCAGCCATGTAACATGAAAAATAAAGGCATTTATGGCTGAATTTTTGTCCGGACAGCTCTCATACAGCTGTATTTGAAAAAAATGCAACAGAGAGTAGAAAAATAAGCCTTAAGTTTAGCTTTGGAGGCAGAAAGACCTCAAATTCAGGCTTTAACCTGTCTGTGCCTAGTTTCCTCATTTCTAAAATGGGATTACTAATAGCACTTGCCTCAAAGAGTCATTATCAGGTTTAAGTGAAATCACCCGAGCATTCAGTCAGCAAATATTTATTGACTATTTTCTGTGCTAGGCACACAATGTACAGTAAGGGGCTAGGAAAATGCCTGGCACCAAGAAACACTTAATAAATGTCTGTTCTTGTCCTCTTTCCCCTAATTCACAGTTAGGTAAAAGTTCAGCAGAAATACAAGAGAGGTCACAAGGCAGGCCAGGCTAAAAGCTAAGTAAAGAGCCCTAGTTCTGTGTGTTTAGGAATAGTGAGGACATGGCCAAATAGGTCAGCAAATTCTTCCTGGGGGAAGGAGCAGACCCTGGAGGAAGGGAAGAAGGAGAGGAGGGGAAACTCCATGTAGCAATGGTGCTGTGAACATAAGATTGGGGTTAGGAAATTAGGTGGTAAGAAAAGGAAGTTTGGGCCCAACAGGGACCCTTTTTGCAGGATTCTAGTGAGTAATTGAAGCATCAGAGAAAGTTAGAAGTTTTCTAAATATATATTAAAAAAAAAAAAATCAAGGCTAAGCACAGATGAGAACATACTTAACCACAGTGCAAGCATTTGCATTTCTTTCAATTTTGCTCCAACTTTTTTTTTTATGCAGGACATCTTCCATAGGGAATTGTTTAATATGTTTCTATGATATTTAAAGTGTTTACTTTTTCAATTCCTATTCCTGTTTCCTTGAAGGCAGGGGCTGTACCTTAGCACATCCCTGCTGCCAAGGTCAGTCCTTGGCATACATTATAGTAAGTGCTCAATAAGCATTTCATTGATTGAATAAATTACTTTTATATTTCTATTTTACATAAGAGTATAAAATTTTGGAATTTCATGTGCCCTGGCCTGGGGCAAGTGTAATGTTAATATGTATGCAAGCCAGGTAGAGTTATTTAGTGGGAAAAGCTACCAGAATGACCAGCCCAGAATCTAGTAGGTCAAAGCCATACAGAAGCCTCGCTAAACAAAACTTACGAACTCACAGGCTGTGTTGTAAACCCATTAGGCTGTGTTGCTTTAAACTCGGGTCAGCCAACCAAAGATAGATGCAAAAGACTTTCTTTAAACAAGCCAGCCGCTTGAGACAAAGTGGAACAGAAAGGGAATCCATAGGATCAACCTTGTCTTCTGGCTGGAGCCCTTGAGACCCGAGGATGCTGGCTGGGCTAACTCTGTGTTGAGCAGTTTCTTTAAGGTTTATTTTGTTTTTGGAGCCACCAGATCCAGGGGGCGTGTCATGCCTTGAAATAGAAGCATTTCAAAAGGCCTGTGAATCATTTCTTAGCTCCGGCCTGCAAGGTTTCACATCCTGTTCTCGGAGTTACCTTGAGTGCTAGGTGCATGTGTGCTTGTGTGTATTGTTTTCAGGGGTGTTTGCTTAGGATTTGGTTTTGAAACTTTTACTTTCTTTTAATAGCTTTTTTTCTTTTTTTAACTGGAAGAATTTTTCAAATGGCTTCACGAGAAAGTTCAAACTCTGGAATGATAAGTCTCTGAAAGAATTTGGATTTTGTGAGGGGAATTTGTTTGTATGTGGTATGAATCACCCAGTCACTGATTTCTGCAGTCAGAAGATCTTTTGGAAATTTTTAGGTCATCCCCCTCATTGTACACATGGGGAAACTGAGGTTCAGGCAGGGAAAGGGGTTCCACTATGGCCACACAGCCTGTTAGTGGATGTGATGAGGCCGGAATGCAGGTCCTACTCCTGGAGCTGGCTTTGGGTTTGTCAGAGCTCTCAGGCACCCAGTCTACATTCAGCTGGGCACCTCTTCTAGAATAGAACAGAAAGGAAAAGGCATTCTGAGGAGTTGGAATTCACCAAACATAGTTACAGAAGGATGGGGAAAGGAATGAATGGATGGAGCTTACAGGTGTTACCTCATTTATTCTTCCCCAGATCCTATGAGAGCAGTGGTTCTCAACCACGGTTAACTTTGCCCCCAGGGAACATTTGGCAGGTCTGGAGACATTTTGTTTTGTTTTGTTTTTGTACGTGGGTAGCTCCCTGGCTGGGAATCGAACCCAGGCTGCAGCGTTGACGGAGCCGAAGTCTTAGCCACTACACCACCAGGGAACTCCTGGAGACATTTTTATTTGTTATAGTTTAGGAGGGAGGGTTGCTGCTGCCATCTCAGAGGTAAAAGCCAGGGATGCTGCTAAACATCCTATGGTGTACAAAACAGCTCCCACAAAAAAAAGAGAAGTATCTGTCATAAATGTCACAGTGCCAGGCCTGAGAAACCCTGCTAGATGGAGGGCTTGTATATATGAGGGCTGTCTGGAAAAACCAACCATAAATGCCTCCATTTTTCATATTACATGGCCGGGGACCTTCCGGACAGCCCACGTACATCCCAATTTAACAGCTGAGAAAACTAGGGCTTAGAAAGTATACCTACCCCCTAGCCATGTGCGTGGTCCTGGGCAAATTACTTAATCTCTCTGTGCCTCAGTTTTCTCATCTATAAAATGGAGATAACAGTACCTCTAGCAATGATTGTTATGACGATTAAATAAATTAATATTTGTAAAGCACTTAGAACATTGCCTGGCACATGTTGTATTTGCAAACACATACATACATACACACATGCATAAAAATAAACAAACACACTTGCCCAGAATACACAGAAAATAACTAGAAGAATTGAAATGAAAGCCTGAGGACATGTAAGGGCACAGGAGCTGGAAGATGGGAGACCTTCTAGGGTGTAGGGCCCCAAGAGCAGGGGAGGCATGTGGCCATCCACATGGCACCTACATCCCCCTGCCCCCCCCCCCCCCCCCCCCCCCCCGCCATGAGCTTTTCCTTCTGACACTGCTACCTTAAATATAGCTTCATCTTTTTATGTTAAAGTGATAGGCGCTGTTAAACACGAATACTTTTGGCAAGTTTGACATATTAAGCCACTTTCAGTCATTAATAATGGCTCAAGATAAATGAGTTTGTCTGCTCCTGCCCAGCAAGTCAGCTCCCCTTCAGCAATGCTGAACCATCAGTCGTGCCAACACCAGCCAGCACCACCTAAAGCAGGGATGCCCAACTTTTTGGCTTGCCTGGGCCACATTGGAAGAAGAATTGCCTTGGGCTACACGTAAAATATACTAACACTAACAATAGCTGATGAGCTAAAACAAGGTCTGTGCATAATTTTCAGAATGTTTTAAGAAAGTTTACGAATTTGTGTTGGGCCACATTCAAAGCCATCCTAGGCTGCAGGCAGCCTGCCAGCCGCAGGTTGGCCAAGCTTGACATAAAGCAGGCCTCCAGCCTGGATCAGCCCCCTGCCCTGCCCTGCCCCACCTTGCACCTCACTTTAGGACCTGCTGTTGATCCTCTCACCTGTAGCTCTGATGACCCTCTTTCCCAGCCTGAGGCCTAGCCCCTGCTTTTCCGTTTTTACCCTCTAATTCTGCCCTCAATCAGGGGTCAGATCTACCCACTGGCTGAGGACACCTGCCACCCCTCTAAGTGATTACCACGTGTGGGCCCCAAGGCCTAACTGCTCAGCCTGGCTCTCTCAGTGAGCACTGGGCTCTGGGAAGGAAACCAGGCAGAGAAGTGTTATGAGAGCAGAGGCAGAAAAAGTCAGAGCAGGAGGCCCTCATGCCTCCCCTCCACCTGGGAGCCACCTTACAACTCTATTCCTTGTAAAGATTGGTGCCTTTTATGGAGCATTTTAAGCTAAATGTCTTACATACTTACAGTGGTTCTCACCAGCTGTGCCCCATTGTCCTACCCCTAGACCTCACTGAGGTGTCAGCAGGGCCGTGTCTCTTTCTGAAGGCTCTAGAAAAGAATCCACTTCCTTGCCCTTTTCACTTTCTAGAGACTGCCAATGTGGTGGTTCATGGCCCCATTCTCCACTTTCAAATCCAGCAGCGTGGCGCCTCTAGGGCCGTTTCTACAGCCACACCTCTTTCTCTGACTTGCTGCTTCTGCCTTCCTTTACTCCTTTTAAGGACCCTGTGATCACACTGGACCCAACAAGATAATCCCAGATCAGCACCCTAGTAGATCAGCCAGCTGATCAACAGCCTTAACACCATCTGCAACTTTAATACCCCTTCGCCATGTAACCTAACATTCAGGGGTTCCGGGCATTAGGACACTGACATCTTTGGAAGGCCATTAATCTGCCTGCCACATTAACTGACAGGGAATGATGGGGACCGTGGTGATCCAGAGAGCACATACACCTTCTTAAAGGGGACAAGTGACACTCAGCCTCAGCCGATTTCATCATGCATAAATACATGGTCCCTGTGACCGGATCTGCCCATATTTCAAAGGAAGCTAGAAAATCAGATTTTTCAGGTGAAGTGTTCAGATGTTGAAATCATTGGGTAAAAAGCATCCCCCTTTCCCCCGCAAAAGTTCTTTTAGACTAGATTTGGCCTGAGGCCACCCAGGTGTGACCTTTGGATTCACCTCCACCCCAGCAGCCATGGTGAAATGATAAGTTCTCTGGCATTTACAGGTTCTGTAGGCCCCCGGGGGATGAGGAACCAGCTGGGCCTGGAGGTGGGAGGAACGTGGTCAGGAGCAGAGTAGGTACTGAGGCGGGTGCCTGGGGGAAAGTTTAGAGGGAGAAGGGACCAACCATTTCCCTAAGGGACCAACCATCCATCACCTGCAGGAAGCAGTGGTGCATCAAAGGGCACAGGAAATCAGGCAGCAGCCAACCTGAAGAAATCAACCAGAGTAAGGTAGATTTTATGCCTCGTGGCTTCAGAACAAATCAAGCACACCCTTTCTAATTTCATAAAGTATCAGTTCTTCCCTTCCCCCCGAAAAAAATAGCAATATTAACTGGCTGTGAGAAGACTGGCACCTGGGGGGAGGAGGCAGGGGTAGGGAGTGGGAAAGAGGATTGTCACATTACACACCTTCCTGGTGTCTGAATTTTGAACCACGTGAAAGTGTTACCTATTTAAAACATTAAACTGAAATCCTTTTATTCATTTAAAATATTTTAAAATAGGTTACATGAATGCAGTTGTCATTGTGGTTCTATTGCACTTCCATGAAAATGGGACCTCATTGCAGGATGGTTAGGAAAGGTGAAATGTTAATAAATTTGGCCAATTACTATGGATCTATCATCTTAACTGACTGCTCCTTTACTTTATCCTGTGCTTTACACATCAGGACATCCTGAGTTCTATTCCATTCTTTTTGTTTGTTTGTTTTGTTTTGTTTTGTATGTGGGCAGTTCCCTGGCCGGGAATCGAACCCAGGCCGCAGCGTTGACAGCACCAGCAAAATTCGAGCTTTTTTTTTTTTAATTTTTTTTTTTATTTATGCTTTTTGGTATGTGGGTAGCTCCCTGACTGGGAATCAAACCCAGGCCGCAGCGCTGACAGCACCAGCACCGAAGCCTTAAGCCACTACACCATCAGGGAACTCTATTCCATTCTTAATGGCAAAAAGTTAAGGTTCCAAAGTCAGTTTGCTTACCCCTTCCACCTTGGGTGACTGTGAGCAACTTACTTAACCTCTCTGAGCCTCAGTTTTCACATCTGTAAAATGGAGGTAATAATAATGCCAACTTCATGGGTTGTTATGAAGATTAATGAGTTAATGCATGTAAAGCACTTGAGACAGCACAAAATTAGTGTCCATAAATGCTGACTCTTATTATTAACTTTTTTTTTTTGGTGGGGGGGGTAGTTCCCTGGCTGGGAATCGAACCCAGGCTGTGGCGTTGAGAGCACCAAAACCTTGCCACTACACCACCAGGGAACCCCCTTATTAACTATTTTTACCATTCACATTTAACTTTGGTTTTTTTTTTTTTAGTGGGGGCATTATTAAAACAATAACAACTTAAGACATGTAGGTGATATAAAATAAACTGAATTTAATCTCTGGTCCCCCAAATCCTTACAACCACCCTCTGAGGGGATATCATTGTCTCCAGCTGATAGATAGGGAAACGGAGGCTTGGAGAAGGTCAGTGAGATGCTCAAGCACCCTGAGATTGGAAATAAGATTGGGGCTTGAACTAGGTTTTCAAGATTCCAGGTTTCATGACTCTCAATTCAAGTCTGTCCTATGGTGTGATTATAAAACAACAGGGCTGAGTGGGACATTTGGTTTCCAGCTTGTTAGTTTGGTTTGTGAAGTCCCTCCCCCATCATGGCCCCAGATCCAGTTGATTTCAAGGTGGGGGTCAGGTCAGGTCTCTGGCTCATATTCTGCCCTCAGCTTTGGAGCCAAGTTCCTTTGTCCCTGGGGAGAGAGACAGGGTTGGGGAGCGGGTGTCAGAGCATGGGGGTTGCGGAGGATGACCCTGTCCAAGCTGCTGCCTGAGCTTTCTCACGAAGGAGGCTCTCTCAGTATCCCAAATCTACCCCAGGCCCTCTACTGCCTCCCAGGCCCTCATCAGCTAGCCATCCAAGAAGCAGTTGTTGCGGCTTGAAAATATGTCTGGCATCAAACTTGTGAGTTGAATGCCCCAGAAAGATGGAGAGCACTTCCCACACAAACTCCAACAAGCTGGAGAGCCCAGAGGGCAGGAGCACAGCTTTGCAGGTTTGAAAGCGGCTCCTCCACTTCCTAGTTCAGTAGCCTGAGACTTCATCTTTCTGGGGTTTCTGCCACTGTGAAGTGGAGTATAGTATCTATTACAAAAGTTGTCAGGAGACTTCTCTTCCTTTTATGAAGAGCTTTATTGAGGTGTAATTCACATACCATAAAATTCACCTGCTTTAAGTATACAAAACATTTTTTAAATATATTTACAGAGCTGTGCAACCGTCAGCACATTAATTTTAGAGTATTTTTATTGCTCCCTCCAAAAAAAAAAAAAAACAAACAAAACCCCACTGTGCCCATTAGCAGTCATTCCCCTTCTTCCTAGCCATAGGCAACTATTAATCTACTTTCCAGAAAAGTTACCTTTTCTGGAAATTTCACATGAATGGAATCATACTATAACATATGTGGTCCTTTGTTTCTTTCTCCTTTCACTTTGCATAATTTTTGAGATCCATTTATGTGTTGCTTATGGAAGTAGTCCATGTCCTTTTGTTGCCAACTCACAGTTCATCGCATGAATATACCATGTTTTGTTTATCCGTTCCTCAGCTGATGGACCTTCGGGCTGTTTCCACTTTCAGTGCTGCTATGAATATCTCTGTACCAGTCTTTGAGTAGACATGTTTTCAAAAATACCTGGAAGTAGAATTGCTAAGTCATATGATCAATTTATGTTTAACTTTTTAGAGAACTGCCAAACTGTTTTCTAAAGTTTTATGTTGGAGTTCCCTGGTGGTGTAGTGGCTTAAGGCTTCGGTGCTGGCGCTGTCAACACTGCGGCCTGGGTTCGATTCCCGGCCAGGGAAGTACCCACATACTACAAAAAAAATTTTAAAATAAAGTTTTATGTTCCCTTCAGCAATGTATGAAAGTTTGTTGAGAGAATTAAATGAGATAATTAATGTAAAGGACTTAGTGTAGTGTGTGGTCATCGTGAATCTTCAATGAACAGTAGTAGCACTAATAGAGGTCTTAATACAATCAGCTGTAGAAGTTACAGTACCACAGTACTATTGTCTCCTACCCTGTACAGAAGGTAGATCTCAAAAAGATGGTCATTCTGAGGTATTCGTGCCAACATTCATGATGTTCTTAGCCTGTACTATGGCTCTCCACACACCCACCTCCATCTACTTATCTATCCAGTCTTGCCTAGCATCCACCCCACCCCCTAGCTTCTGCCTGAGAGTTGATCAGCACCTTTGCTCACACCATTCTTTGTCCTCGCCCTCCTGTCTTCCTCCGGCCTTCTCTTTGTGTCGGAATCCTACCGGCCTTCAAGACTCAGCTTGAATATCCTTTCCTCTCTAAGGTCTTTCTTGATTTTCTAACTAGATCAGCACTGTCCAATTAGTAACCACTGGCCATACTGGCTATTGGGCACTTGAGATGTGGCTAGTTTAAACTGAGTGAGATGTGCTGAATTACAAAATACACACCAGGGAGTTCCCTGGTGGTGTAGTGGCTTAAGGCTTTGGCGCTGTCAATGCTGTGGCCTGGGTTCGATTCCCAGTCAGGGAACTACCCACATTAAAAAAAAAAAAATACACACCAGATTTGATGACTTAGTTTGACAAATAATGTAAAATTAATAGTTTTTTGTATTAATTACATGCTCAAATAATATTTTGGTTATATTGGCTTTGGTAAAATACATTATTGAAATTAATTTCACCTGTTCTTACTTTTGAACAATGTAGCTATGAGACCATTTGAAATTACATTTGTGGCTGCATTATAGTTCTGTTGGCCAGCATTGGTATAGACCATGAACATCCCAACAGCTGCTATTTATTGAGCATCTATTTCTTACACTTTTATATCTATTACCCAACATAAGGCTCAGCACAATCCCCTTTTTACAGATAAGAAAAACAGAGGGAGAGTGTGACCTCCCCAAGGTCACACAGCTGGACACTAGCAGATTCAAGATTCAAACCCAAGTTGTTTGACTCCAAAGCCCAGTCTTTCATGGGATTTTGCTGCACAGACTATTAAAGCAGTGGGGGCTTTGGAGATCTCCCTGAGGGGTCTTTGGCTGGAATTAGAACAGCTCTGTACAGTAATGAATCATGCTAATTAGAAACTCCAACTGAATGCTTGTCATTCATAAACACAAAATGAGAAAGCAGATTAAGCAACGCATTTGGAGTAAATTGGATCTTGGGATCTGTGGGTGGAATAAGAAGTTGACAAGCACTGATCTAAAAAAAAATATCTAATTTTACAGGTAGGATACTGATGGCCAAAGAGGAGAAAGGATGTGTCCAGGGTTGTCAACGAGTGGCAGAGCCAAGTGCAAACGCTGGGTCTACAGGATCCCAGGCTGAGCTTCCCAGCATGTACCTTACTGTCTTTGCATGAAAGGTCCCTGCCCCCAGCCACCTGGAAGCTCTTTGTCTTGAATAAGCCCTCATCCTCCCCCAAGCCTGTCCCAAGGACTAGAGAGGAGGGGACCAGGAGACCCAACCCATTTCCCATCAGGGTCCCAAGGCCACCATTCCGGTCCTGGGCCAGGAATTCCTTTTAGAGACTGAATTAAACTGAGCCAAAAATAATTCCGAACCTTTGGAGGCCTCCAATAGCCCCTATTCCTACTCACCCCTGGTCTAGAGGGCCAAGTCTCCCCAAGTCTCCTCCCTGCAGCTTTCTGGGCTCCCCCAGGCTTTCCCCCAGCTTCCATCTGCCCTTACAGTGTGCAGAATGAGGGATGTTTAAAACTGCCCACATCCTGGGTTCCCTCTTCCCAGCCCTCAGAAGCTGTGTTAAATGCAGCCGCATCCCTATGAGTCAACGAGAACCATCGCCACAGGCACAGAGGAGCCACCAAGAAATAAGAGACATAGAGTGTGTCCGAGTCAGAGAGAAGAGGAAGGAAAGATGTTTAGATCACGATAAAGAGGCTGAACGAGAAGATGAGAGTAAAAATGAGAGAAAAAAAAAAGACAAAGAGGTGGAGGAGGAAAAGAGACTCGTGAAGAGGAAAATTAGAAGGGAAATAGGGAGAAACAGAAATTAAAATTTGAGAAACCTGACCGAGGGGCGCCAAAGAGGACAGAGATGGCGATCCAGAGCACCAGGAGGCGCTCGGCCAGCAGGGGCGCCGGCGGCGCCGGGACCGCGGGGGCCGCGGGGGTCCCAGGGGCGGACCCTCCGCTCGGCGCCTCGCCCTGCCGCGGCGGTCCCAGCAGCCACATTCCTCCGGGTTTCCCACACACTCGCCATCAAAGAGTCCCCAAAGCCCCAGCTTTTCCCGCGCCCCTCCCCCTCCAGGGCTGGAGAAGCTATTTTTCACCCCCTCCTGGCCTTTAATCTGTTGTGGGGAAAGAAAGCGGCTTTTGTTGGGCGAGGGGCTACGCGGGGGGCGTGGAGGGGGTGCTGGCGATTGTGTGTCCCGCAGCTGCGCGCCTGAGGCCGCTGGGGGTGGGGGCCTACGGGGCGTGGGGCGCGGGCGGGGAGGGGCGGGAGGGGCTGGAGGGGCGGGCAGGCCGAGTGGGGGCAGCCAGGGCGCGGGGAGCGGGCGGGGAGGGTCGCGGTGGGTGAGGGAGTGGAGGAAAAGGCCACCCGGGCTCACAAGCCCATTGTCCTCTTGGCCCTGTTCTGCACCTGGCCCGGAGATTGGGGGAAGATGGACACATACTGACGCGGGCACTGAGAGAGAGGCTGCACACCCAGAGGAGTGCAGGGGGCCACAGCTCTCAGGGAGACACGCCACCGTTTACACAGGCTGCAACACTCAGGAAGGAACCCACACACTCAGAGAAGAACACACTCACACACACACACACACACACACACGCCATACAGGTCTGTTGAGCAAAATGGATTTCAAATATGAATTTCATTCTTCCATCCCCAATTTCTCCTTAAGCCTGTCCCCCATTCTCCAGCATTTGCCTCCCATGCTTCAAAACACAAGCTCTGGACTCAGGCAGACTGTCTTCCTCCTAGCAGCTGTGTGACCTTGGGCAAGTCATCCCACCTCTCTGAGTTTCCATCAATATGAGGATTGAAGGAGATAATACATGTAAGATGCCTGGCTCACTGTGGGCACCCAGCAAAAGTTATCCCTTTATAAGCCTGCTGATACTCGGAGGCCCCTGTCGTGATGATGCTCAGGGACATCTTTGACCGGCAGGAGGCTCTCTCTGAACTGCAGCGGCTGCTTCTGCTTTCTGGCGCCCCGTTTCCAGCTCACCGCAGAGCTCTGGCCTGGTGAGGGGTGGAGAAGCCCTTTCCTCTCCTGCAGGGTCGGCTCCATCCCCAGGCTGGATCCTAACCCCTCTCTACCTCCCTACCTCTCCTCACAGCCTTTGAACTGCTTGCTGCTGGGACCTAGGCCAACACAAGACAATATCTAGGCAGGGTAAGCACCGCTTTTCAAGGCCGCTTTTTTTTTTTAACCTTCATCTTCTCTTGCCTTGGACTTCATCATCTTTCTAAAGCGTTTCTTGAACCCCATTAGTGAGAGCACAAATCCAACTGTCTGCATCTGCTGCAAAGACCATTATGCCTGAGAATCACAGAATCAGAGAGTCATCCAGCACAGCTTGCATTTACGTTTTAAATCACCTTGTAAGTGATCTCCCCAAAGTGATTCCTGGGGTGGAATTTAATTCAGTACATCTTTACTAAGTGCCAACTCTGTTCCAGGCACTGTGAGGGACACTGAGACCAGGGAGACAAATAGGGCTCGACTACAAAGCAAGTGAAACTCTACGTCCTATTTGGTGGTTGGGAGTGTTCAGTGAAACCAGCAATGAAAGTGCTTAGGAAATAGCAAAACCACTGCAATGTATTCTTTTCCTTTTATTTGTTAAGTCTGAGTTAAGCTCCCATATAACCTGCTGATGCTTTGCAGAGTTTAGAAGTTTTAAACTTTTTCCTTATGAGAGAAATGAGGTTGTCTCTGTCTGTCATCATTAGCCTACAAATGCTAGGGGGAGGGAACCAGTCCTTGTGTACCTGGACACTGTGCAGTTTGAATGTCTGTCTCCATCCTTGTATGTGGCAATGTTTGAGCCACCAGCCTGGATTCAAATCTTGAAGTTTTGTTCCTATCAGCTCTGTGGACAAATCTCTTTGAACTTCAATCTTTGTCATAATAATATCTATCCCAAAAGACTCCAGAGAAGATTGTACAAGATAGAATGTAAAAAGCACCAGCACAGGATAGGTTCTCAGAAAATAAACTCCCTTCTTACTTCCCTGTGGTCTACTCCTCCCCAAACCCAGATGTCAAGCCAGCCCCTGAACATCCCATGGTCACTGCCTACCTGCTGGAATAAGGGGTTAGTTAACTTTAATGCTCTCTGAGTCTCTCCAGTTAGAAAACAATGTTTTCCCCTAATGTCCCCAATACCTTAGTGTGTCTGTCTTCCTACTGAATGCATTCCTCACTTGCTTTCCTCTATCCAGTAGAATAAAACCCTCTCAGGTCCAAGCTACCTTCCTAGGAGGTCCCTTGAAGGAGCAGAACAAAAAGCTTAGGCCCTGGAGGACACTCTCTTTGACACAGGCAGACCTGGTTGCAAATCTTGGATCTGCCACTTATTAGCTATGTGACTGTGGGGAAGCACATTAACCTCTTGAAACCTCAGTCTCCTTGTCCATAAAATGTGTCCATGAGATAATGTGCAAGAAGGCAAACAGGACTTGGCAAACAGTTAAGATTCACTGAAGAATAATGATAATGAAGATGATACCAAGTACTTCTCAACTGTAGAATAGCTCACCTTGGAGGCCTCTGAAATCCCCATCCCTATAAGTACGCATGTCTTAGCTTCAGGTGCTCCCCCACACTCCCCTTCTCAATGTTGCCCAGGTCCCTGAAAACACTCACAGCAGAAACCATTAAATTCACCTGGCACCACCTATCCCAGTCACCAGGGACCACTTTACACCATCACACATAAAAATTACAATAATTGGTTCCCACAGCACTTTTCCATTTGTCCCCTTTGACCCTCCCAGCTGTAAGGTAGGTGATTATTACTTTCCTCCCCATTGTACAGAGGAGACAACTGAGGCAGAGAAAGGCTAGGTAGTGTGCACAAGGATTTCAGCCTGGCCTTGCTTCAGAACTCCCAGTGCTTTCCTTGTACAACACAAGTCTCAAGCAGTACTTTAAGGTCTAGCCCTGCCAAGGGGAGAAAAAGGGGTTTGTTCTGTGTATACAGCTGGGAAGTCCTCAGCACACCTTTTAGGCAATTTGTGAGCAAACAGGTACATATTAGGAAATAGAGTGTCTGGAGGAGACCACAGCAGACCACCCTAATGCTAATGAGAGTTAGGGGGCAGAATGGAGAGAGAGCCAAATGAGGGGGAGGTCTGGGTCCTGCCCACACATCAGCCGCTGACATCCCAAGTAATCTTGGGCAAGTTTCTGAAGTTTCCTTGATCCCCACTTTCAACATAAATGGTAAAAAAAAAAAAATAGGTAGATAGAAGTTCAGTTTAGGCAAAAAGACATCTGCAATTCTCATCATCATTACTTTGGCTTTGAAATCGACAGCTCAGAGACCCCCCACCACTTTTTAAAAATTTAAAGACAAAACAGTATAACTTAAGAGTTCTGCCAACTCTTCAAAAACTCAGAGAGCACAACACTGAATTTTTTTTCATTTTTTTTCTCTCTCTCTTTTTTTAATTTTGGCAAAGGAAGATTCAGTTCCTGGAAACGCTTACAAAATAATTCCTGACACTGGGAGGAGATAGTTAAAAAAAAAAGGAAGAGAATGAAGAGGAGAAACTATATACATATATAGATGAAGGAAGACGATGGAAAGAAAGAGAATAAACAAAAGGAAGAAAAGAAAGAGGGGGGAACGGACTTTAAAAGACCCCAATTTAAGGAACTGTTATCAAGTTCTCAGCATCTGCAATTCACAAGCCGCTCGCGGTCTGGGCGGCGCAGACTCCGCCCCTTTCTCGGGTGTCGGGCGTTCATTGGTCGGGGCAGCCGTCGTCGGCCGGTGACTGCCTGAGGAAAGGTTGCCTGGGACACGCATCCCTGTGTGAACGCATGACGTCCCACCCTGGCGCCAGGCTGTCTGGGGCTGAGTCTTAGATCAACACAGCTGTGGGACCGGGACCCACAGCTGGGCAAAGGAGCGGATTCCTCAACAAAAAATAGGATTGTGAGAAAAGTTCTGAAACAAAAACAGCGCAGACAAAAGCCTTAATGACATCCTTTCATAAAAATAAAAAATGCAAGAGGGGGGAAAATGCTGGTAAAAGGAGCAGAACTGGGAACAGAAAGTTCAGAGGCATTTGGAATAAGCGGCTGAGGCCCCGCCACCACTACTCAAGTTGCAGAAGGCCTGAACCTCCAGTTCGCTGTTGGGAAAAAGAAGTATTTGGGGTCCAAAATTCATTCACTGTTTTGAACTCAACTTGCTGCTTTCAGAAGTAGAATCTTAAATTGGAGAAAACACTTTGAGGTCCTTTGCTTCCCCCAACCCAGTTTACAGAAAATGAAGCCCTGGAAGGAAGGAAATTCGTCCTGACCCACAATGCAAGTTATTGGCATGGCCAGGGCAAAATCTCTGCTTGCTAGTCAATCCCACTGTATCCCACTCCTGCCTTAGGTCACACAGCCCAAGACATTTCAGTCTGAAAGCATCTTGGGAAACGACAAATATGACTGTGCTTTGCAAATGGGTATACAAGCCTGAGGCATCAGTGGTAGTAATAAAGGAAGGAAAAGAAGAGAGAAGAACCTGTGAGGATCTGTGGAGCACCTACTACATACCTGGCCTGGGCTGAGTCCCCAGGCACCCAGGAAACTTAACAGATCTGATGGCGAGAACATGTCAAGGGCCTTGCAGAGAAGAGGCACGCAATTGAAGGAATGAGGTTGGTCTAATTAGGTCCATTTTATAAACTGGGAAATTGAGGCCCAGAGAGGTGGCCTACCCAAAGTTCACATCATTAGTAAAAGAGAGTGGGGATTTGAACATAAATCTCCCTGGCCCTAAAGGCCATGATTTTTCCAGAACTTCCTGGGCTTTACCATTTTGCACAAACCACAGAAATCTGCATGATAGAAAAGGAAAGGGCTTTCTATTTGGTCATTCAGGGGTCCCCATAGCTACCATTTTCCCTTCCCATGACCTAATAGCTGGCTCTTCACTTGACATCTGTAGCACATATAGGCTGACTTGTTCACTCGCAGGTCATTTTCTTGCTTTTTCTTATACTAAAGAGGCTGTCCTTGAAAACATTCATATCTTTTGAAGAACTTTCTTGGGACACAGAGCCCTGTGGTATGATGGCAAAGAACAAGACTTCAGGTCTGGCTCTGCCATTATTTGTGGCGTGACATTGGACATGTTTTATAGCCCCTCTTTGTGCCCTTTACCTTCCCACGCTTGCCTCTCTAAATTTCATAAAGCCTTAGTTAGACTTCTAGGGTAGGAAAGGAATTTCAATCATCACTTAGCACCATCTCCCCATTTTATTCATAAGGTAAATGAGGCAAAAGTAGCTGGATTTATTCAAGATTACATGACAAATTATTGGCAGGTCTGCAATGTTGAACCTAGAGCTCCTGATTTCCACTCCCATGTCCTTTTTATTATGACTATTTTGAGTTCCCATTGTCCTGTTAATCAGTGCTACATATTATAGAACTCTTGTTTCCTGTGTTAACCTTGTCTCCCCAAATTGTGAGATTCTTGAGAGCAGGAGCCACTGCTTTATGTGAAGCGACTCCATAAATATTTACCAACTGACTGATAAAGGAAGCAACCACTGGGGGATCCGACTTGATCAGTTCCAAGATGGAAGCCAGGATTTTAAGGCTGCAGATTCCCAGAAGTCCTGGGAAGTGATAAGAAGACAAGCAAAGAATACTGAATACAATGTCCTGCTGCAATACAGGGCTTCACTTGCCTGTCCTCTGGTCCCTTTTCTGGGCTCTCAGATAGAGCTGGAGTTATTTCAGCAGGGCTAAGAATAATCAAGTCCAGGTGGCTTGCCCTTCTGTAGCAGAAAGGGGTAGACAATAGAGTGATGGAATTACCAAATGATTGTATTCTGCATTGAGGTGTGTAGAGAGTGGGGGTGGGGTGAGGGGAAGCAAGAGTTAAGAGATTTGCTGACTCCATGGTGGGGGTGGGGGTGGGAGGGTGGCTCCTGAAAAGGTTATATAGAAATCATCCCTTCTCTTACCTCCTACCATATTCAAAACCCAGTCCAAAATACTGATCAAAGTCACTTCCAAAATATAACTGGGCATACATGTGGCTCCTTATGGAGCACATGGGGCCAAAGTGGTAGCTCTTTTCCTTCCCTATGCAAAAAGCACCGATTCAGGCTGCTTTCTTCTTGTTCTTTTCCCCAGTTGCTCAAATAAATAGTGTTTTTTTGCTTAAGCCCCCTTCCCCTCCGCCTTCTGCAATCTCAGCGCCTAGCCCAAATCTGTTTTCTTCATTGTAACCTCAGCTTCACCGCAATTAATTTTTTTCCCCTCTGGTCACAAGATAATTCCTGACGCCAGTGAGTCTGGAGGTCAGACGAACAGCAAATTGGGGAACAAGGCGGCACTAATTCCTTACAAGTTTCCCTTGAAAAATCTTTTGCTTTAAAAAAAAAAAAAAGCTTCTTTGCTGTTCAGGGATTTATGACCTCGGGGGAGCTGTGGGTTCGAATTAGTGTTGGGCTGTGGGTGGACTGGCAAGGGGCAGGGGAGCTCAAAGATCTGGGTCGCTGCCAAGAAAAGGCAAATTCTTAAAGTTAATAGTTTTAAGTGATTTTTAAAATCCTTGTTGGCAAAAGGTCCCGCCTCTGCCCAGTAACCAGTATCAGTGCTTCCTCATTCTTTGAATCCACGACTCCGCGGTATTCGGCGTCAGACCAGCCGGAGAAAGCCTGTTTGCAATTTAACCGGGTTATGAACGCCCAGCGTTGGGGAGGCGGGCGGAGGCGGACTGTTTTGCATAAAGGGGCGAACCTTCAAGGCGGGCTCTATAAATACCGGCGGCAGGGAGCTTGCCCTGCATTGGTAGCTGCTCTAGGGTCTGTCTTTTTTTGTCTTCTTCGCACTTCTAACCTCATTCCTCAACATGAAGGCGCTAAGCCCTGTTCGCGGCTGCTACGAGGCGGTGTGCTGCCTGTCCGAACGCAGCCTGGCCATCGCGCGGGGCCGCAGCAAGGGCCCGGCAGCGGAGGAGCCGCTGAGCCTCCTGGACGACATGAACCACTGCTATTCGCGTCTGCGGGAACTGGTACCCGGAGTCCCGCGAGGCACTCAGCTTAGCCAGGTGGAAATCCTGCAGCGCGTCATCGACTACATCCTCGACCTGCAGGTGGTCCTGGCCGAGCCCGCCCCTGGACCCCCAGATGGCCCGCACCTTCCAATCCAGGTAGGCGTGGGTTTGCGCAGGAGTCGGGGCGGGGCTGGGCTCAAGGGCCGGGTGGGATGCTCCTGGACCCCTGGAATTCCCAAGTGCTATGCGTAACTTTCCTCCCCTGCTTCTTTCAGACAGCCGAGCTATCTCCGGAGCTTGTGATCTCTAACGACAAGAGGAGCTTCTGCCACTGACCAGGCGGTCCTTGCGCCTCCAGGTGAGTATCCTCGCCTTTAGGGGTGAGGGGTGGGGTAGTAGGGATGCGGTGGTGCTTAAACAGTAAACGTTGGAGTTGGTTGGCCTTTTAAGGGATAACCACCCACTCTGTTTAGGGAAATCATGTCCAGAGATGGGCAAGTAACTTGCCCGTGGTCATTTCGAATGAATGACGGTACCGTTTCCCAACCAATGTGAGCTTGAACCTTAAACGCATGTTGCGCCTGCCTTCCCCAGTGACTAAAGACCAAGAAACTATAAGCACCAAGTTGCACTACATAGAATAGTGTTGTTTGTAGTTCGTAAAAGGGAGCTGTGTCTTCCTCAGCCCCCTCCCTACTAGTGTCTATTCCAAGAGGGAGTGTGGTGCAAGGCTCCACCTATGGTCCTTTGGCGCCAACTGGGTGGGGGCTGCGTGCGGCGCGGAGTTATCAGCTGGAGGTAGAGACCAAGTTTCCTCCCTGGCGCCGGCCAGTCTGCGGACGGCCTCGGCGCGCCCGGCGGAAACTGACGGCTCCCTGGTCTTCTTTCCTCCCCCGCCCAGAACGCAGGTGCTGGCGCCCGTTCCGCCTGGGACCCTGGGACCCTGGGACCCTCTCCACCGGAAGCCCTCAGGCATGGATGGGCCCCAACCTCTCCCTGCCCACTTGACTTCCCCAAACCCCTGCCTCGAGGCTGGACCTGGCGCCCTAGAGCGAAGGACTGTGAACTTGGGTGGCCTAAAGAGCCAGAGCTAGCTCTGGGCACCAGCTGGGCAGCGTCCCCCAGCCCCACCCCACCCCCAAGTTTTAAAGACTGCCTTTCAGAGTGTGCTGGGGTGAGTGGCTGCTCTCCAGACTCTGCCAAGGCAGCCGTAGAGCTGGTCTTCTGGTCTCGGAAAACGGCTCTGTTGCCCTGATTATGAACTCTATAATAGAGTATATAGCTTTTGTACCTTTTTGCAGGGAGGTGACTTTCTGTAACCGTGCGATGTATGTTATTAAACTTTTTATAAAAGTTAACATTTTGCATAATAAACAGTTTTTAAACACTTGTGTATATAATTTGATTCCTTAAATGCTAACACTCTCACAAGGATGTATTTAGGGAAAATAAATGTCCTTGGAGCTTGGGAAAAACTTGCTTATTCTCTTAAAAAGGTGGGAAGATGGTGGTGTAGTGGTTAGGCTTCAGCGCTGTCAACGATGCGGCCTTTCAATTCCCAGCCAGGGAACTACCCACATTAAAAAAAAAAAAAAAAAAAAAGGTGGGAAGATACCTAGCTAAGACAGGAGTGGAGGGTTGGAGTGGAAGGGGCTCATGATGGGAGCCCTACATCCCTTGAGGGTTGGGTGCACAGAATATCCTGGCCCTGGCCCCTCATTTTACAGATGCGGGAAGATTAGAGAGAGGAAGCAACTGGCACCAGCGCAGCCAGAAAGTTGGGAGCTCAGGTTAGAAATCAGGTCTGAGTCCCACTCCTTAAGCCCCTTTAGAGCTTTTGTGCTACACTGGCATATAGCTGTCTTCTTCAACTTTTACTCAGGATGTCTTTCTAGCAGGGGATGCAGAAGAGGAGCCTCACCTGGGGCTCAGACAGGGCTGGTGTTCCACAGACCCATTTCAGAGATGAAGTAACATCACTGAGTCTGGTTTTACTTCCCTCCTCACACTCTGGTTTGGCTTCTTCTTGGGTTTCTAAAATTGGAAAACAGGAAAGGGGTCTCTTGCCTCAAATCCCCAGCAACTGTGATCAGAAGGATTTTGGTGCTGGTTGGGTAAATACTGGTCCCAATCCTTCCTCTACCATCAGGCAGTTGGAGACATCCTGGACTGGGAATATGAGGAAGAGACCCAACAGCTTCATTCCTTCTGGTATTTCCTTCCTAAACACCTGTATTGGGAGCCTACCCTGTAAGCATCTTTATTCCTATTTCAGAAATGGAGAAACAGCCTCAGTAGATAATAGGTCTGAGCCAGGTTCTCATGGCCCCTTGAGAGGCAGAGTGGTGGAGTTTTAACCTTAACTACAGTGACCAACTGGATAGGAGCAGGGCCTGAGACTGGCTGCTCTATGGCGCCAGGCCCCCAACCCATGTCACTTTGCCCCCCAACTGGCAGCTCTCCAAGTGGGCTCCACAGGCTCCTGGCCTCACTAGATTCTGTTTATGATATGATTTCATTTGTGTGTTGGTCCCTGGCATGAGTTACTTCAGTATTTCATAACAAACAGCTCACGTCATCACCCTTCACACCTTCACTCTGGTGAGTTTTCAGGGGTGAACAGGGACATGTAGTAGGGAGGCAACCTCTGTCTCTGCCAACCATCCTCCCAGTCGACCAGTGGTTCTTACCCTGTTTCCTCTAATGATCTGATGGAAGGTATGAACACTGCCTTCAGAAAACAAACACACACACATACAGCTTTGCCGAGAATAGCAGCCCTCCAATCCCCTTGGGAGGACCCTTGTCCCCTGAGAGGAATTCCCACCAAGACCCAGGCTGCGACTGCCTTGGATCATTCGTTAGGTGGGCTGTGCTGGCTCTGGAGACAGTCACCCACACGGGTGCAAATCCTTGTTCTGCCACATCCTGGCTGTATAACTGAGCCTCAGTTTTCACATCTATATAAAACTGCTGATCTTAAGGATACAGTTCTGAGACACCTGGCCCCACATTGCACCATTAATTGCAGTAGAGCCAGGCACTGAACTCAACTTTTTGTACCCTTTCTGCCACAGCATGCTGCTTCCTGCTTGCTCAGGAGCTGTGGAGTTGTGAAAGGCTAGAAAGAGCACGCTATTCGCCTCTGAAAGGCTTTCTCCTCCCTTGCCCAGCAGCTGCGTGTACTGCTGCCTCCCTGGACGGAGATAATGGTGGGAAAGTTCTTTGAAATGCATCACACACCTACAAGGTATTATTAAGCTAATTCCAAGGAAATTGCCTGTTAGGTCTGCTGAGCCTGAGCTGTTCAGGTGGCTGAGACAAAAGCTGAAACCAGCACACCAATTCATTAGTCATTAGAGAGTGAAAGCAATTTGGCCTTTGGTCAGAAAACTCTGAGAGAGGATAGTGTCTTTTGTCATCGTCACCTATTGACTGCCTACCAAGTGCCAGGATCTATTTTATCTTAATTTTTTTTCTCATGCTCACCACAACCCAGCAAAGTATCATTCCCATTTTACAGAGGAAACCAATCCAGAGAGGCTGAATAACTTGTCATCACATAGCAAGTGACACAGCACAGTTTAGTAAACCCAGCTCTTTCTAGCTTCAAAGCTCATGTTCTCACCTCTACTCCAGGCCAGGTCTTTTTTGTCATTCGTCTGAGCCTGGCACGTATTTGGTCCCCAGCGGGTGATTGCTGAAGGAAAGACCTAAGTCCTGAGGCCACCCGAGGCCTCCCTTTAATTTGTAAAAGGATGATGGCACTTCCCTTTCAGGTTTGTGGTTCAGATGAAAGATAACACGCCCAAAGCATCTATCAGGCTCCCTAAAATACAAGATTCACTATTAACTGCGTGTCTCAACGTTCACTATCGCATCAGCTCTGAAAAATGGGTATTTGTAAGTATTTTTACTTTGTAAATAAAAAATAGGCTCAGAACAGGCGAAGTAACTTGCCCGTGGCCGCACAGATCCTGAGTAACAAAGCAGGGACTCGAATCTGTGCCTGTGACACCGCAGATGGTGGGACCCTTTGGGGAAGGAACAACCTTCAATTATCTGTCGCCCCTGCTTCATCACCTCTCATCGCTACCAATCTCATCCGTTGCCCAGGCTACACCCTAAAAACCTTCTGTGGCACTCTCTCAGAGCTGCTCCTCAGGATCTCTCGTGCCCACTGCCCTCCGCCCTGCTAGAAAGGAGCAGCTCCCCAGCCGCGGCTTCTCGGAGTCCGCACAGGGGCGGAGCCTAGGCCCACATGGCCCGGAGCCCGGCAGGGCGGGGCCTTCAGGCCCCGCCCCTCGTCCCGCCCCCGCCCCGCGACCCGCGCTCCCCCCGCGGGCCCTGGGGGCCGCTCGCAGGTGTTCGCTGGCGCCCGGATGTCTGAGCTCTGGCTCCGCTCTGGCTCCGGCTCCCTCCGCAGCCTGCGGGCGGGGCTCCCAGCCCATCCGGAGCCTCGCGGCGCCCCCGCCACTCTGCCAGCAGCGTGGCCTCCCGGTTCCCAGCCTCCCGGCCTGGGGGCCCCCCACCCAGCCGAGTCGCTGACCCGATTGCTCTCCCGCTGCCCCCAGCTGCGCTCGGGCCGCTGCAGCCTCGGCGCTCCCCCACGCCTCTTCCTGCCTCGGCAGCTTTGCCCCGGCCGGGCGGCTGCCCTCGATCGCACCCCCGTTCCTTCCTTCCTTCATTCTTTCAGGCAACTCGCATTCCTCGAGCGCCTGGGACGTGCCCTGCACAAGGCCTCTCTGACCTTGTGAGTGTGGCCCCAGGCCACCGGGGGTCCTCTGGGAAGCTTCTATCCCACCTCCAGTTCCCCTCCCCCGCCCCCCGCCTCAGTCTCTCCTCTCTAATGTCCTCTTCACTACCAGAGTTTAACATTTAATTGTTCTCTGATTATTTTCCCTGTTAAGGATCAGTCATTGGTAGGGTCAGGGGGTTGCTTTGTGACCAAAATCGGGTCAGTGTGAAAGGTGAGGGGTCAGAGTGTGGCAGGGTTTGGGGATAAGTGAGGGTAGAAGTTGACAGTCTAGCCTGTGTTAATACAGTCTGAGTAGCATAAGTGATCAAGGTTAGTGAGTCAGTCTTTGGGTAGGGTCCGTGGACAGTTGGGATCAGGGTAGTGGGTCACTCCGAGACAAGGTTTGGGGATTGATTGCGTTTGTCAAGACAGATAAGGGGCAGGGCAGCGGGGCGGGGGTGGGGGGCTCCCTGTAGCCCTCTGAACTTACTCACATCCCTCCATGGCTGGGTCCTGACCATAGCCTCCTCCTCCACCACCCAAATGGTGGAGCTGACCTGCCATGTGGGGACACTCTTTTTCAACATCATCATGCTACACTCCTTTGTGCCAGAAGCTGGAGGCAGAAGCTCTCGTTGGGCTAGACTGTGTTCAAAGGGGCCCCAGACTGGCAGAAACACTGGCCACAGAAGGGAGGCCTTAGGCTTCTGGGGACCCAAGCCTGGAGCCACCCATGTTTTAACAGGTAAGCTGATGCCCTTCCCTGTGACACTGGAGACAATCTTCTGTCATTTGTTCATAAATCTAAAGCCTGTCAGGGATGGAAAGGCCCTAAGAGGTCCCATGTGCAGCCCAGAGAGGACAAGGAGCCTGCTCAGGGACACAGCAAGTCAGAAGTCAAGAGAGGACTCAAATCCAAGCCTCCTAGCTTCCTAGCTAGGGCTCTTTTTGTGACAGTCTGCCTACCGTGAGTAGAAATGGAGCCACTGAGGCCTCACCTCCAGCTCTCACAGAAGGACTGCAAGGGGCTGGTGGACCCCACCGCCCCTCACCCTTAGGATCTGGAAATGTGAAGTCAGGAAGTGGTGATTCCCTAATGTATTGTCTCCTTGTCATTGCCACCCAGCCCCCTCCCTCCTGTCCTCATTAGGAACAAATGAAACAAGGGTGGCCAAGCATGAGTTGGAAGCCAGGGACGGGGAGAAACACTTTGTAAGAAGTGCTGAGGAAAAGCTTAGCTAGGTTCTTAGGGAAACAGATGGAACTCATTACTCTAAGTTGAGGTGGTCGCTGGCCAGCTGGCAGTTGGTTGGTTTGGGGCTAAAAGTGTGTGCTGTGTGGCAATGAGGGTACCCAAGGCACAGCAGACTCCCCAGAATAACCTGCCTGCTCACTGATCCAGGTTCTTTCTGAACCTGGCTTTGTTTTCAGCCTATGCCATTTCTAGCCTCAGAAAAGTAGGGGAGAGGTTCAAGACACACCAGGATACAGGCTACTGGGGCACTGTAGGTTATGTAAAGAGGAGATGAGAATTTGGGGACCACCAGGACAGCCAACCTTACACACACACACACACACACACACACACACACACACACAACCATGACTCATATCAGGGGCCCCTGGCAGGTCTTGCAGTGGGTCCAGATGTGTGAAGGGTTGATCCCAGCTTCCATCAAGGGTTCATCCAGATGGGTCCCCACATGCCTAACTGTTGGTCCCACATTCTGTCAATCGCATTTTCCACTGCAGATTTGACTCCACATAGAAAGAGAGCGTGTTCAAAAGAACGTGTTCAAAAGAAGCCCTTCACTAAGTGCACTGCATCTTAGTGTATGTGGTAATGGGGCTGGCATGGGAAGGGGGAGGCTGCCTTTCTTTCGCCCCTGCAGGGCTCACAGACAATAAGGAACGTGTCAAATGTCACCTTGGAGTAAGTGTCAGAGTCCAGGTCTTCAACACAGCCTGAACATCCAGTGCATTTCACGTCTGCAGCTCATTTAAAACTTTGCAAACCAGGGGCTTGTACAGAATCAGCCTCTGCCAGCCACCACAGCCCTCCCGGTACTGTCTGTGATGAACCTGAGAATCCAAGAGATGCTGATTGAAATCCTAACTTTGTCTATTTATCCTTTCAGAGCCTCACGTGACTGCTGTGTGATTAAATTAGATGGCGTATGTAAAGCACCTGGTACCTAGTAGGTCCTGTGTGACCCCAAACATGGAGGCGGCTGGGCATGGTTGTCAGATTCCTAACATAATTCCTTTGACACTATTGTTGACCTAATCCAGCCACAGTGCCTCAGCGTGCTGTGCTTCTCAGAGCCCTTTCACACACACCTAGGACAGCCCAGTGCCCTCAGGGATAGTGCAGGGACTACAGGGCAGTCCAGCCCAGCGCCTCTGCTCCCAGCTCTTCATCTCTCTGAGCCTTAGTCTCCCCTGTGCCAGATCCCTGGAGCTTGTCCACAGAGTTGTGGTAAGGATTTAGTGAGAATTGATATAAAGCTCCTAGAAGCCTGTACATGGCAGGCACTCATTAAGTCACAGCTGGAGCCTCTCTTCCTATTTCACAGATGGAGAAACTGAGTACCAAAGTGAGGAAGTGACTCATCCAATGGCATGTGGAAAGATCCCTTCACACACCTGGGGATTAAAAGGCCAGATCTTCATGTTCCTGGTCAGGGCCCAGCTGCTACTTTCTCATTCTTGGGATTTGTAATTATTTCATGGCAAATGCGTTATCGGCTGTAGGGAGGGCAGAACTTCAGGCCCTGTGAGCCTGCCCAGGCCCAGCCTGATCCAGAACCAGCTCCTTCATGATAGCACCCCTCTCTAGAGGAGAATGGTGGTTGGGGGTGGGGGTAGGAAGGACGTGACTCAGAGATTAGAGGACCTGGAGACCAGAGGTGGTATAATCATGGGCATGAGCAGCAGCTTTGCAATCAGACAGACCAGCACTCAAATCCTGTCTGTGCCACTTCGGAGCTGTGTGACCAGCTAAGCAACGCTACCTCTCTGAGCCTCAGTTTTTCATCTGTAAAACTCCCAATAGTAACTCTTGTACAAGGTTGTTGTAGAAATTAAATAAGACAGCGGAGGTAGAGAACCTGAACACAGGTAAGCTGCTAGCAATCAGCAGCCCTTATAATTTCATCAAAAAGTCCAACAGGCACCAGCTGCTTCTTCAACATTGTTCTCGACTCAAATCTTTTTGTAAACTTTAAACTGAACAAACAATGGAACATACAGATGTTCTAATATCTGGCTATTGAAATGCCTACATCTGCCCATACTCCTCCACTTACTAGCTGTATGAACTTAGACAGGTTACTTCTTTCGTCCTCAGTATCTGCATCTATAAAATGGGAGTAATAAAAGTCCCTGCCATAGACAGTTGTGAGGATTAAATCAGTTAACATATAAAACTAGTGCTTGGCACATAATAGGAACCCCCAAAATGCTAGTCGTCATTCATTATCTTTGCATACCATGTGAAGTGTGTGTTCTCATACATTCTATAGCCATCTGTGTTTTTAATATAAAACCATAATGTCCCAAGTTTTTTTTAGTAAAATTGACATTCAGAAAGATGTACAGATTTTTATCACATGGCTTTGTGAGACCTGGCATTCAGCCAGGTTCTCACACAGTCACACGTGCATGTGTGTGCACATGTGCATGTAGGCACACACACTTTGAGAAGGCCATGCTACGCTGTGCTGCTTCCCAGTGGGGCTGAAACATGCCCTCTTACTTTGCAGAACTGCCTGCAGTCTCCCTCCCTGTCACCATGCTCTGTGGAGGAAGGCAAGAAAGGGTAGCCTATCTCTCAGCAGGAGGGTTGTCCTTGGCAAAACTGACTTGGGAGGAAGTCCTCTTAACCTGAGTGTCAGAGCCTGAGCCCTAGTCCTGACTCTGTCCTCTCCTTACTGTGCAACCCTGGACACATAACTTCACCTCTCTGAGCCTCAGCTTCTCATCTGAGAAAGACAGCTGATCATTTCTACATTCAGGATTGTTGCGAGAATTAGAGAAATGCATAAAAAGTGCCTGGCACATCGTCATGGCTCCATCAATGAGAGTTCTTAAAAGCCTGGCTTTTAAAAAAAATTCAGTAAAAGCTATCTTTTATATATTCTTTAGTAAAACAGGGCCGTGGTTTGTGGGGCTTAGGTAATTAATATACTTTATTGCTTTGTAACACATTATTAATCCAGTGAAGGTGTTTTATCCTAAAATTATTTTATTTCATATTTTATTCGTATGTTACAATGTCTGGGAAGTCATTGAAGCCCACTGAGCTTCAATTTCCTTATCTATAAAATGTGAAAAAAGGCCTTCCTCACAAGGTCGTTTTGAGAACTCAATGAGATGATGAATGTAAAGGTGCTTTGTAAATGATAAAGTTGAACAAGTATAAGAGAATTATTTTTGCCCCTCCCCCTTCCCTCTCACTAGGCTGAATTCCTCAAAGACAGGAAGGATACGGATTTACCTTTGTATCCCCAGCATTAACTGTATAGCAATAAATTTAATAATGGTGATGGTGATAAGACCTTTCATTTCTTGAATACTGTGTGCGGGGCTCTGGGCTAAGTGCATTGTAATGGAAGAATGAGTGATAGACATTTACAAGTTTTTGGTTCCCTCTGCTGATTATTTAAAGGTGAAACAATTGTTTTATTTTTCTGTTTGGCAAGTTCTGTCTTCCACACCACAGACAAATTAATTTTACTCTTGGGTCTTATACATTCTTTGGCCAATCTGGTTGAATAGCAATCTTTAGTTTCCTTATCTGTAACATAGGGCTAATGATCAACTTGCCTCGTATAAAGGTGTCCCATAAATGACAATAATTTCCCTTTCTTTTCTCCTTACCTACACACACCCTTCCCTTGGAAAAGATGGTTGTGACAGAGAAAGATAATTAAACTGGGCTGCAGTTTTTGTTACTGTTTTGTTTTCTTTTTGTTTTGGGCACAGGGTGGCAGATCTTTCTAGAATAATTCCATGATTCTGAGATTTTCAAGTCCTCCTTCTTCAGAAGCTCTCCCTTGTCTGCCATAGCACCAAAGATTCAACTCACCCAAATACCACATGCTGTGCCCTATGATCATATATTGCATATTCTAACAAGGCAGGGTTGTGTGTAAAGGGAGTTTGATTTCTATTTTTCTAAGCATTTTCTTATCATCGTCTTATTTCATCTTTTACAAACCTTTCAAAGTCCCCAAGTCACAGATGGGGCAGCTAAAGCCCAGGGAGAAGAGGGCCTTATTAAGGCCACAGGGTGAGTGACAAATGTCCCAAAACATGCCATGAGCCTGCCTGAACCCAAGTTTTCTCTGAGCTCCTTCTGACACCAGACTTTGTTGTTTGGTCCTTCCTCACAGCAATTTTATAAAGCAGTTGCTGTCCCCCACTTTCCAGATGAGGAAACTGAGAGACAGGTAAAGTAAGTTGCCCAAGTCAGGCAGCAGGAAGAGGCAGGATCATGATTTGATCAGGGCTGACTCCACACTGTGTGGTTTTGATTTACTACTCTGGGGCCTCTGCAGCTTTGCTATTTGGAGCCTCAGAAAGACGACCTGTCCTGATTCTACAGCAGTACTCTTGCACCCTAATGCAAGAAGTGATTATCGAGGCTGACCCCCAAGCCCCAGTCTCTCAGCCCCAGCAGCTGGGGTCAGGGGATTCGCATAGCAGGGCATACAGGCCCCTGCTGCAGTGATCTGCATGAAGTGCCCCCCATCCCCAGAGCCCATTGTCTCTCCAGGAGACAATACAGATAAAGGACCCAGCCTAGTGGGCTGCCTACATCAATCTGTAACCATGGAAACCCCTAGGGAGACAATTCCAAAGCCCTCCCTGCCACCCTCCACCCTGCAGCTGTGGCTCTAGGAACCCAGCCTCCAGCAGAAGGGGCATGGCTGATAATTGCCACCCCCTACCATTACCACTACCAAATGGGACACAGCTGGGCTCCCCTCCACATACATCCTCCCCCAACCCCCGAAATCCCAGTCCCAGAACTGATGTTGGCAAAGGAGCCTTGGGTGTGTTTAAGGCCCGAACATTTTTTTTCCCCCAAGAATGTCAGTTCTGAGAGGTTCTGCACTGGTGAGATACGTCCTTGATTGCAGGGTTGGGCACAGGGAAAAAAGGGCTCAGCGGAATCCTTGAGCACTGAGCTGTCCACCAGACCCCTGGAAAGGGCTGAGGTCCTCAGCATGTGACTTCCCTCTGGTGGCCACTTGCTGCAATTGTCACCTGCGGCTCTGGAGAGGAACAGAAATGATGACTTCTTCCTGGGTATCTACTGTGTTCCAGATGCCCACGCACATTAGATCAAATTATCACAACCACCCTGTGAGGTGGGTATTCTTATCCAACTTTATACATGCTGAAGCCAAGGCTTTCAGAGGTTATGCAGAAAGAAGGATACGGAGCAGAGAGGTCGGGAGGGTGAACCCCGACTGCCCTGGCTCGAAACCAGCTCTACCATCACCAGCCCTGTGACCCTGAGCAAATTACCCAAACTTTCTGAGTTTCGGTTTCTTCATCTGTATGGTGGGGATGGTAACAATACATACCTCCTAGGGATGTTATGAAGATGATAGGAGTTAAGATTTATAAGCCTTCAGAACTGAGGCTGGCATGTAGTAAATAAATAAAATTCCAGGACCTGACATTCAAGCTTTGTGTCTTCAGGCATATCATTGAACCACTTCTGGCCTCAATTCTTTTACCTGTAAAATGGGGCTAATCATGACTTCCTCGTAGGGCTGTAGGGCTGTGGATTTGCAGTGTGAATGTGCTACTGTTAGCATTGGTTTTTTGTTTTGTTTTGTTTTTTATCTGCATTTGGGGAAAGGAATGATCATAGGGGTCAGGGAGGGATGGGTGAAATTATGCTTCTCCTCAGATCAAGAGAATGAGGTATTTGAGAATTTGGGGTCCCCATTTCTCCCCATGCAGAGTCACAAAGAGACTGACAGTGGCCTGAGACTTCCTTGGGAAGAGATTGGTAGTGGTCTTTCAACTATTCCAAAAACCTTTCACTGAGTTCAGTTCAATAATCAGCTCTTGTGCTTCTACTCTCTGATGGGCACTGGGCTGGATATTGGGGTGTGAAGATAAAGAAGAAAAGAAAGGAGAAGCTAGAACAGGAAAACAACGGTCATTACTATGTGAAATGATGACAGATTGAGATTCCTGACAGGAAGTGGGGGCTGGGGTCAGAATCCACTTCTGAGCAGTTGGTGGTATAAGCTGTCAACGCCACCTGGACTCCAAAGACTGAATGTCTTGCTTATTTCAAAAGAATTCTGAGTCTTATTTTTCAATGTTAGTAGTTGATCTGGAGTCTTGATTTTACTGTCCCAGGTTTCAATTATGTTAGTCTGAAGAGTTAAAATATACCCATTATTATTGATGTTGTTTGAGATCATGTGTGTATGTGGGGTACACAGCATTCTCAATAACTTACATACCTGAGAAACTTGTTTTTGAGGGCAGGCCTTTTTATCCTGGTGGAAGAGGTGGAGAGAGAGATACCCCAAGCAGAGAGAACAGCATGGGCAACCAGGGAGAGAAGGAAGGCCAGAGGCAGAGTCTGAAGAAGTGTGTGTGATCAGAGTCTCAGGGGGCTGCATATCAGAGGGGCTAGGGGTGGGGTGGCCAGGCTACAGTGGGGAACTACTTGCCAGACCTTAAGCTAGAGAAGAACAAGGTCAGGTATGCATTTTAAAGGGTTCCAGCAGGAAAAAGAAGGACTACACAGGAATGGTAGGTGGTGCTTCCCTCAAGCTCCTCTGGGCACCACTACTTGGACCTGGATCCGATTGCCCTCCTCCAACGTGAGGCCACCACCACAGGACTGACATCTGTGAAAAACATCTCCAGGCTCTGGAAACATCTGGGAAGAATCTGGCCAATCTAGTAGCCGTGGCCTTCCCAGCAGGGCTGCGTTTTTCACATCCTTTTTCCCCTCCCCAAGCTCATGGGGGGTTAACTTGTTGACTAGAAGAGACGTCCTCGCAGTCTTTTGGCAGGTGCGGAAGTTCACCTGTAGATGGCAGCCTTAACCCTTAAACCGCGTCAGCTTCCACCCAGAAGCCAAAGGGAAGGGAGAACGAAATAGTAGGAGGGGTGCGCACCCACACTCTCAAGTGGGCATCATTATTTCTATTTTACAGTTGAGAAAACTCAGCCTCCGGGGGTGAAGCCACCTGTCTAAAGTCGCCAGATAGGCAGGCTCAGTGGAACTCCGCTTCTCTGATCTTTGTGTCCTTATCTGTGAGATGAAACTGACACACCCCTGACAACACTAATCTGCTTTCCATCTCTTTACATTTGCCTGTTCTGGACATTTCACATAAATGGAATCATACAGTATATGCTATTTTGTGTCTGGTTTCTTTCATGTAGCTAATGTTTTTAAGGTTCATCCATGTTGTAGCATATATCAGTGCTTCATCCCTTTTTATGGCTGAATAACATTTCAGTGTATGGAAGCACCACATTTGTTTATCCATTCCTCAGGTGATGGACATTTGGGTGGTTCCTACTTTTTGGTTATTATGAACAATGCTGCTATGAACATTCATGTACATGTTTCTATGTAAATATTTGTTGTCAGTTTTTTGGGGTATATATTCAGGAGTGGAATTCCTGGGTCTCATGATGACTCTGGGTATAACTTTAGAGGAAATGCCAAACTGTTTGGTAAAGTGGCTGCACCAATTAACATCCCCACTTGCAACGTCTGGGGGTTTCAGTTTCTCCATATCCTGACCAAACACTTGTTATTGTCAAAGTCTTTTTGATTATAAACATCCCAGTGGGTGTGAATATCATTGTGGTTTTGATTTTCATTTCCTTAATGACTAATGATGTTGAGCTCCTTTTTATATGCTTATTTGGCCTCTGTATGTCTTCTTTGGAGAATTTTCCAGTCAAGTCCTTTACCTGCTTGATATATTTTGGTAGTATGCTAAACATGCACACACAGACACACACACAGAGCACATTCATATACCATCCCAGATTTATTAATATTTCAACTACCACAATAGCCATATGTGGCAGCCAGGATTAGCCCCATTTCTTAAGGGAAGGAATTAAGGCCCAGAATAGTGCAATAATATGCTCAAGAGTACACAATTTAAGGAGTGTTGGGCCCAGAATTTTACTTATTTAACAGCATTCATGTAGTATTTACTGGCAGTCCAGAGAACCCATGAACCTTGCATTCCAAGTTTCCATTAAAAGTGTTAGCACTAGCAGAACTTAACCCAAAGTAAGAACTTGTTTTGTTTTAACCTTTTCTCTCTAATTACCGAAGTAATACATGCTTATTGTAGAATAGTTAGGAAAAAACTATACAGAAGCACAAAGAAGATGGAGCAAAGAGGCTTTTCCCTTCCTTCCCACAGTACCAACATGGCTTCTCTCTGATTTTGGATTCACGTAAATGGGTAACACCCGGGGAGTCTTGGAACAGAGGTCTGTGTCTTCAGGAAGCTTCTATCCAGCACTTTGCATTTTGATAAATTAGACTTTGAGCAGAGGGAATCTGAGGTATTTTTCATGAGAAGATGTACCAGGGGTAATGGGGGACACCAGCTGCAATAGAAGTTTGCTTTGGGGGCTTTTCCAGGGCTTTGGGGCCTGGCTAGAACAGGAGCTTCCTCCCTTACCAGCTGTGCCACCTCCCGCAAGTCACTTAATGTCCTCCGTGCCTCATTTCCTCATCTGGAAAATGGAATGGTGCACCCCGAACTTATCTACTTGTGGGGCACACTTTTTTCACACCCAACACTGTCTGCAGCAGTGGAACCCTAGTTCATTGGCAGAAACTACCCTCCTTTACAGGGGTACTGGAGCTAAGTTCTTTGTTCAAAGTGGCTCAGTGTCCTGGGAGACAAGAGATCTGAGTTCTGATCCTGGTTTCATCTTTAATCAGCCCTCAGTCAAGTCCCTTTACATGTTTGAGCCTCAGTTTCCTCATCTATCCAAATGGTACCTATGTTATAGGGTAGTCGGGTGCTTTACACTGAGAAAGTGATTGGGAAATAGTAACTATTATCACCATCCTCACTGACTGCAGCCCTACGCACTCTCAGGGAGGAGGACACAAACAGAGTCTGGGTCCTGCTCCCCAGGAATCTGAAGTGTCATTGGATGTCTGACTTTAGATTCTTTGCTCATGCCACTCCACTGTTTGAGTTGGGCCTTGGAGGATGATGGATCAGATTTGAGCACATGGGGCTGGAAGGGAGAAGGGGCCCTGTGGCTGTGGAGCCATGTAAGCAAAGCCTGGGAAATGGGAAAGTACAGGGCACATCAACGTAAGAAATGTCCAAACCTGCAGAGAATTTTTATGAGTTTATTTGCGCCAAGCTGACGACATATGCCTGGGAGTAAGATCTCACATGTTCCAAAGAATAACAGTTTTGCAGTTGCGTTTATGCATTTGAACATAGATAGAGGTGGGGGAAAGCAAGGTGAGGATTGGATTATAGGGTAGTTAACAAGATTATGTGCTCTCTTGAGGGCTAATACCTCCTTCAGGGGTATTCTGATATTTCAAAGAGGTGTTAACTTAGATGCACAATAGCAATGGACAGGGCTGGCTAAAACCTGTCACTAAAGAAGTTAGACCTGCCCCGTTAGAAGTTTATGATCAGATCACCCTGTGAGGTTCCTTTCTATAGAACCCCTTTTTCCCATCTGCAGGCATCCATGGAAAACTGCAAGCATTTCAGTACCATCCTATGTGAGAGCTTTGTCGGGTTCACCTTACAAAATTCAGCTAAACTATGTTAAGTACCCACTATGCATCCACCCCTCTGAGGATTTTATATCCAACACCTTATGGATCCTCACAGAAAATGGAAAGGTCACTTTTGCCATTCACATTTCAAAGATGAGGAAATTGAGAGGTCCAGTGACCTGACCAAGAGTACAAAGCTAGAGGTAGATGGGGCAGGAATGCAGGTTCAGGAAGACACACTGCAGATCCTTGCCCCACACCTTTTGCAGGAATTAGTTCCCAGGCAGTGAAACTCAGAAGCCAGCCCCAGCTGCCCGAAACTCAACCACAGAGAGCTGGCTCTTACCCCCTCGCTGGCTCCCTTTTTGTCTCACCCACACCCTGCCACCCCCATTTCCCTTCCAGGCCCTGGGGCCCTGCTCCTTCCCCAAACCTGCTCTGCCACAATTCTTTCCAGGCTCCTGCATCTGTAAAATGGGGATAAAAAGGGTGTCTGTCTGAGAGGGGTGCTGTGCAGATCAGGGGAGATGCCCAAGAGCTTGGAGCGCTGTACACACAGTAGGTTCTCATAAATATTAACGATCATCATCACCACCATTTCAATAGTGTCTTTGAAGTCCTGTGAAATAGGCTGAGTGGAAGCATTATCTGTATTTGATGGAGAGGTGAAGCAGCAGTTTGTCCAGAGTTACTCAGCTAGGAAGTAGACAGTGGGACTTGAATTGGGGCCTGCTTGCCACTCTTTGCTGGGAAGATGAGGGAATCATATAATCAATACTTATTATACTGATCTTCTGGATGTAAACCCAGGTCCTAGATGCTGAAGAGCATTCAGAAAGAGATACCACCTGATCCCTTGAGAGAGCTTAGAACCTAATGGATAAACAAGGCATGATAACAAGCCTTGTTTGTTGAGACAGAACCATTAAGGGTCCAAAGAGTGCACGACGCACTCTGGTAAAGGGGAGGCAGGCAAGGAGGGCTTCCTGGAGGAAATAGTGTTTCAACTGGGCCTTGAAGGACTAGTGAATTATGTTAACTGGGGTGAAGAGGTCTGTGTACTGGAGATAAGGCCAGAGATGTAACCACAGCTACCATTTCTTGAGGTTCTATATGAAACAGGCTCTATGGGAGAGCTTTACCTGCATTATCTCATGAGATTTTTCCAGAATCCTACCAGGTGGGTGTTAACACGGATGAGAAAACAAATGCTCAGAGAGTTTACAAAACTTGCCTGGGGTCACACAGCTAGTAAAGTGATAGGGCCCAGGTCTAAATCCAAGGCTCTCTGCTGCAAAGTCTAGGCTCCTAATCACTATGCATTATTGCCACCTCAGCCTCACTATCTGAGGATGAGGACCAGGTCTTAGCTGGGAACTGACTCTGAAAGGCTTTAAATGCCAGGCTCGGACATTCAAAAAATCACACAGCACTAGTCAGGAATCGGGAGACCTGGAATTTAGCAGCAGCTTCTAGCAGCTCTGCCATTCATTTTTCTGTTCCTCAGCATCTCTAAACTGGAAAGAAAATGAATATAAATGGATGATCAACAATGAAGTTTCTGAAAGAGGAAGGGAGGCTCTGTGACAAAAGGATTCTTTAAGGGAAATCTGGAGATATTAAAATACTGAGTGTTGGGCTCTGGGAATACAACTGTGAACAAGACAGAGCTCTGTACTCTGGACCCCCACCCACCCACATCCATGTCTGCAAGGGACAGGGCACAGCTTGGGAGAGTTGGGGAGGAACCTTTTACTGGAACAAAGCTCAGGAGCTGGCCTGTCCCATATTGGACTGCCAGTATTCAAATCCGTAAATCTCTGTGACCTGGGGCAAGTTACCTAGCCTCTCAGACGCTCCATCTTCACCATGAAGATCCTCCTTCCTCCTCCCAAGATTGTTGGATTCAATTAAACACATGTTAATATAGGAAGGTGCTCAGCATACTGTAGAAGCTCAATAGATATAAGTATTCCCCTATGAAGAGGTATAAATATTAGGCTCCACCTCTTGCCCCTGTGCCAAGAAAGAGAACAGGTCCCTGGCTTTCATTGTAGCGGCGGGGGGGGGGGGGGGGGAAGGATAAAAATGCATATGTGATAGCTAAGTAACCATGCCAACTAACAAAAGGCCCTGAGGCCTGAGTGATGTACTGCTGGATCCGGGCTCAGATCAGGACTAGGCGCCAAAATGCCCCTCCCGCCCAGGGGAATACGGGCCCATTTCTCAGCTGGGTCCGCACTGCTAGGCTGCCTCTGCTCAGGACGGGAACCACCTTCCCAGTCTGTTTCGCAAGCGACAGCAGGCGTGGCGGCCCCTTTAAACAGCAAAACTCTTGTTGCAATCGCCGCCTAGAGGACTGGTCCTTTCCGCGGGGTGGAGCCTATGCATGTTGCAGCGACCAACGGAAGCGCGGTTTTTTCCGCGGGAAATCCGAATTTCGCGGCACGCACTTTGGCGCTAAAAAAAAAAGAAGAACAACAAGAAAAAAGAGACAGAGGAAGGCTTGGCTACTAAGGAGCCAGGCGAGAAGGAGTCGGTGCAATCGGCCCTCCTCCCGCGTCCGAGCGCATCGCGGGCACCCCAGCGACCCCTCCCCGGAGCAGGCCAGACCCCAGGACCGTGGGGCCGCCCAGGGTCTCTGCCAGCCTTGGGGCGGGGCAGCCCCTGGCTGTGCCCGCAGCCGCTGGGCGATCTCCAAGCGGGGATCTCCAAGCGCCGCTTGGTTCGGCCGCGGGCCAGGAGGGGAGTGTCCGGCCTTGCCCCGCAGACATTCATTGGTGGCTTCCCCCGGCCTCCGCGCCATGCCGCGGGCCGTGTGAGCCGCCGCGGACTCCGGAGCCCGCAGGTGCAGGCGGGCGCACCAGGGGAGGGGGCGCTGCACTTGCCATGCTGCGAGGGCCCCGGGCCCTGGCTCCGGCCGCCGGGCCACCCCTGAAGGGAATGCCCGCGATGAGCCCCACCGAGCTGTGGCCGCCCGGCCTTGGCAGCCCCCAGCTCTACCCGGTCACCACCACCTACTACACCCCGCTGTACCCGCAGATTGTGCCTCCCACTGCGGCGCCCACCACCTGCCTCGACGCCACACCCCACGGACCGGAGGGCCAAGCTGTGCGATGCGTGCCGGCTGGCCGGCTGCCGGTAATTCTGGGGACCCCTTCACCCAACCACCCACCGCTTCCCCTTATGCTTTCCGGGTGTGGGAAAGGAGGGAGGGGCGCCTGAGACCCAGTTTGAGTGAAGCAGGTCCTCTTTGGGAAGGGAGAAGGGGAACTTTCAACTTCCAGAATAACCCATTGCCCCAGTATTTGAGTAGAAGAGCCATTCATTTTCAGACGGGATGAAATAATTTAATCCATTGGAATGGAGGGAAGAGAACTGGGTTGGGAGTGTGGAGACCAAACCCACTACCCCCAGTGCACCTTGTGTCACCTTGGGGGAAGCCCAGGGAGCCCACTTTGCTTTCATTCATTCATTCTTCATTCATTGTTCTGCCCAGAAACCAGTACTGGGCACCTGCTATTGTGCTGGCACAGAGTGAGGCCTGGGGATACTGTGGGGACTTTAACATGGGGAGTGGTCTCAGGTCCAGCCTGACTTGGACAGACTCCAAATTTTCCATCTAGCCAACTGCTTCCCAAGGATCTGTCTTGGGCCCTCCCCCAGGTCCAGTTTTCTCTCCCAGGCAGCCAGTGGCAGGTGCAAGTTGTGGGCAGCTCCCTGGGGTTCCTTTTCAGATTGACTTTTCCCTCCTCAAGCCCCCAGGTCTGTTGCCAGGGAGGGCCCAAATTGTGGTGGCACTAGGCACAGGGTGTGTTTTGTGGGAGTGGAATTCCTGGATGTGGCCCATGAGAATCTAAACAACCAGAGGGTGGGGGTGGAGTGGGAAAAGCCTCAGGGGAGTCAGGGTGGTGGTTGAAGAGCCTGGTTTCTAGTCTTAACTGCAACTAGTTCACTGTGTGTCCTTGGACAAGTGTTGACCCCAGTCTGGGCTTCAGTTTCCTTTTTTTTGAAAATGCCTATGTGTGTGGAGTAGCTGTGGGGCTAACTCATCACAGATCACTTCCAGCTCCAGGTCCTGGGTTATGGAAGGAGGTTCCAGAGATGGTTGGTGGGAGTGTTGTCAGTTTACTTAGCTTTGAGTGGTGAATAAGTTCAGGTACAGGGATAAGACCACCCCCC
Organism: Lyroderma lyra; assembly: GCA_004026885.1. Lineage (NCBI taxonomy): Eukaryota > Metazoa > Chordata > Mammalia > Chiroptera > Megadermatidae > Lyroderma > Lyroderma lyra. The sequence continues at coordinate 71,821 of PVJL010002330.1, forward strand.
GCTAGGGGCATCTGGTCAAACCTATGTCAGTCACCAGGCAGAGACAGACCCCCAGCCATTTCTGGGTGCAGGCAGAGCCTCCACTCCCTGCTACGGGAATCATGCTTCGCCCATGTTCAAAGCTGTAACCTTCTCAGAGCCCCTTCCTGCATATTATTTCCAACTCGGAGGAAGGAGGCAGGAGAGCTATTCCCATTTTACAGGTCAGTCAGCCAAGGATAACTGGGACTGGGTATCTATCTTGTGTTCAGCATTTTACAACCTAAAACAGCTTTGAACCCTGAGAAATAGATGGTGTTAGTAGCTCCATGTTGCCAAGGGAAACAGGCTTAAGAGGGAATGTAACCTGTCCAAGGTCATACAGGGAGATGTGTGACTCCCAGGCAGGTGATCATTAGCCTTTTCTCTGCAGCCTTGACTTGCCCCAGTACTGCCTGACTTAGGAGCTAGGTGCCTCCTAGGAAGGGGCTCCGTGGCTGGCCCAGTCTCCTCTGGCCAGCTGCTGGGAGACCCCAGGCAGAGTTTCAGTAACAGCTGTGGTTTTGAACTGCTTCCTTTTCAGAGGAGCCCAAGTGCATCTGTTTACACCTCCCTCCCAGAGGGGCTCAGTGATCATGGAATGCCTCTGGTGTGCCAGGCACTGCTTGACACTCTTTATAAGTCATTATCTTGGTCAAGATGCCTGGCATGAGGCATCTTACAGATGAGGAAACTGAGCAGAGAGGTGAAGTCACTTGGCCAAGTCACAAGCCAAGAGGTGGGAGAGTTTCCTTGCATCAGGACCACCCTGAAGGCCTACCAGGCCCAGAGTCCCCTCTCCTGTCAGTCCCTAGTTGCCTGGTGCCCCTAGCTGCGTGGACAGGCCTTGGCCCCCTGCTTACTCATTTACTAGGGTGTGACCTGGAACAGCTCCAAACCCAACCCTGGGTGTGGCCGCTTGCTTTGTGGCCAGGCTGCAAAGTGCAGGCTGAGCAGGATTTGTCAGTGAGCTGCTTTTGAAAGGGACCTCAGGCACTGGCCAGGGATGACAACCAAGTTTGATGGCAGAATGAAGGCCAGAGCCCGGGGCTCCTCATCCCCTCTCTAGTACTCTCCAGAGAAAGCTCGGGAGGCACACTTGTTGATTCCCTACTCTTGCCAGGCCCACTGCATCACTGTCTTTCATTCCTGCAGAAACCTGTGAGAGGGTAGGATTCTACATAGTTCTCCTGTCATTTTGTCTGCATTTTCCAAATTTCCTCTGAGAATCACGAAAGAAAATGAACATTTGAACAAGCAACCCTCCAAGGAGGGCCAGATGAGGAAATGTAGGCTCAGAGAGGCAAGGCAGAGAATCCCAGGCACCCCAGTGGCAGAGCTGGACCTCGAAGCGAGGCTCCCACCACCTCATGCTTGCTCCTACCCACACTGTTTAACTTAGGACTTGGGGCTTCAGAGAGGCCTGGTTCCACTCCCTGTGTAACCTCGAGCAAGTCCCTTCCCTTCCTCCCACCTCTGGTTTTCTCACCTTGCTGCCCATGGTGGCATTATGTCTGGTGGGCTTGGGCCCTCATACTTCTGGAGCTGCCTGAGGAAGCTCAGCTCTTTGCCCTCAGGGTTGACTGGGTGGCTTCAAATCTTAACCAGGCCTTTAGGAAACAGCCAGGGAGGCTGCCTAAGATGGTCCAGTTTAGATCCAAGCTGGCCTCTGGGTGTGGTCCCAGACGTCTGCACATCCCCATCTTTTCAGCTTACCTCCGAACTTGCCCCTTGCTGGTGTCCCTGAGACGTGAGTGATAGCGCTTTGCTGCCCTGTCTCACTGAATCCTCAGCAGAGGTTGAGCAGATTATCTCCATTTTATAGGTGGGGTTCAAAAGGGCTACTGACTGACTGGCTCACCCAGTTAAGAAGTGGGGTGGGAGGACTAAGGACCCAGGTGGGTCTGACTCCAAGGCCTGTGCTCAGCCCCTCTTGGTCTTCATTCTCCAGGGCTTCCCCTCTGCCACTTCTGTTCTGCACGCTCAGGCCCATGCATGAGCTGATCTTTCTCTGGGCAGTGCCCAGAGGTGTCGCAGAGATGTTCTTGGGTGGGGGACAATCTGTTGCTTAGAGATTCTGTGAGTACAGGATAAGGGTGAGAGAGTGAGAGAAGAGAGGTGAATGGTGGAGTGTGTGTGTGTGTGTGTGTGTGTGTGTGTGTGTGTAAAGTAAAGTGATGGCAGCAGGTGGGCATAGCCAGCCCTTGGCCCAAATTCCAACAAATTCTGGGGGAATGTGTGTGGAATGGAGCTGAGGCAGCCTGGTACATGGCTTTGGAATCAGACAGACTTGGATTCAAACTCTGGTTCTGCCCTTTGTCTGTGTGACTCTGGGCACATGCGCGTCTACTTCACGTCTGCCAAAGGGAGATTGCCAATACTGTTGTTGCAGGACTGATGAGCATGTGATAGGCCCAGCATAGGTACTCTGTTCAAGGTCCTCCCCTCCTCCCCACTCTTCAGGTAGTAAGGTTCTTACTGGTGTGTTCTGTGAATCAGCAGAGGCTGGTTCCTGTTGAAGCTAGATGGGGTTGGGAGGGTTTGGGATGCCCCATCTCTGCCTCAGGTACAGCTCAACCTGACTTCCTTTCTTCTCTCTGCCCTTGGTGTTCTTTTTGAAGAATGAAGGATTCTGGGATCAATAACCTCGGTCAGGATTGATAAAGGTCTTGGAGCTCACGAGTCTCAGTTACTTCAGCTGTAACATGGAGATTAGTGGTGCTGGGAAGATTCAGTGAAGTGATGAATGTTGGGGCATGGCACAGGATGTGTGGAAGTTCTCAGCGAACAATTGGGCTTTTCTCTAGAGATAACATGAAGCTAGAGCAAGCCACCTTCCCTAGAATCTAGGAAGTTACCAACTGGAAGGTTAGAAAAGGAATATTCCAGAGAGACTTCAAGAGGAATGAGCAGGGAGGTGTTTGGATCATGTCGAAATCTGGGTAGGTGTGGAGGAGAGAAACATCATATCTAGACTCCTCAAGCCAAGAGCAGGGCTCCTCAAATCAGTCCAGGGAAACTTCCTGGAGGAGGTTGCAGAGGCAGTGCAGAGGGGAGCTGATAGCAGGAAGAACTGTCATCATTTCCCACACCTGTCAGCCCAGCTGTGCTCAGCAGCAGTTAGAAGTCTCAGCCCTGTGGAGCATGACCTCACCACCAAAGGTTAAAATAGGCCTCTTTGTCCCAACCAGGGTAGGGGTGACTGGGGGAAGGGAAGAGGAAGAAAATGGGCTCAGTGGCCCCCCAGAAGGGTGTGTTGAGGAAGAGGCTGAGAATGGATTTTAGGAAAAGGACTCTGCATTTTCTGAACACCTGCTGCATGTTGAACCATGGGCTGAACACTATAGAAGTGATCTCTCTGATGGAGGTATTTTCTGCCCCATTTTACAGAAGAGGAAACTGAGGCTCTTAGTTGTGGAGCATTTCCCCAAGTCACACAGTGAGCCTGTGAAGGAGCTGGGAAATGCAAGCTCGGGCCTTTGTCCCCAGTGCCCCAGTGCCCTAGCCCTGGCCCTGCCCAGCCCTAACCAGGAGAGAGGCAAGCCCCTTCCGGGCCAGGGCAACTTCTGGGCCTAATTGGGGCTGGGTGGCAATGGGGTAGAGAGGAGCAGATGGGTCTGCGGTTTGATTTCCCCAGCAGGTGTTTCCCAAGCTTGGCGGGAACAAGGAGGGGGAGCAGGGGGACCTCAGCTGCTTGTCCTTAAGACACAGGGGAAAGATTCATTGTCTGCGCCTCTCCACAAAGAAAGAATGGCAAATGGAGACTATTCAGGAGGCCCTGGGCCCTTGAGCTGGAGCCTGCACTTGCGGGTGGGGGATGTTTGCACTGCTTCCCCATGTGGGCACCTCCCTGGGGTGTGGCACTGGTCCAGGAAGTCCCCTGGGTCTGGGCAGATGCCCAGCCCCACCCTGATAAGGGCCAGCTGTGGAGCTATGATGGGCACCCAGTCTGGCTGGACCAGCTGCTTGGGGGGGCGGGGGCAGGGAGGGGCTCTCCGCAGCCTGATGTGGCTTAGGCCCCACCTACTCCTTCCTCCCTGCATCATGCTCTGTGCATGGTGGGGGAGGGGCAAATGTAGAAGTGAACTTGAGGCCTGATATTAAGGAACTGTGAACTCTTGGCCAGACTGGCTTTGGTCGGGGGTCTCAAGTGCCTGGGCCTCAGAGGATGAGAATGTTGTGTGCCTCTCAGGAAATAGGACTTCCTTCCCCTGAAGGCTTGTTTTTTAGGTCTTTGATATTTCCTTACCAACTACAGTGATATTTCACTGGGACTGGTGGTAAACTGAGGCAGGAGGTTAGCTGCTGGTGGCTTCAGTCCTTTGGCTCCAGCTTGGGGGAAGGCTGAAGAAAGAATGATTCTCAAACTCTGCTTTTCTCTCTCTCGTTCTCTCTCTCTCTCCCTCCTTCCCTCTCTCCCCAAGGCCAAAAGGAAGCTGGACCTGGAGGGGATCGGGAGGCCAGCAGTCCTGGAATTTCAGACTCCCAAGGGGAAGTGCATGAGAGTGGATGGCCTCCCCAGCCCGCAAAGTAAGCTGTGCTGATGGGGCATCTAGGGACAGGCTCAGGAGACTGGGGGTGGGGTGGCAGGGGCAGAGGGCAGCAGCCCTGCCCAAATCATCAGGAGTAATATTTGTAGCACACTTCCTTCCCCGTTTATAAAACAGTTTCCTGTGTGTTCTCTCACTGGATCCTGCTAGGTAGGTAGGATTACCACCCCCACCCCCTTTTTACTGATGAGGCAACTTAAAGACACAGAGCTTGAGTGGCTTGCCCCAAGTCCCACTGTTACTAGTGGAGTCAGGACTAGAATCTAGTCTTGTACTACTTTTCTTACACTCTGCACCGCTCTTAAGATCTATGTAAATGTGAGGAGCGATGATTTGTGTGGGAACTTACTATTTTAAAAACGTTTTTACATTTACTTCAATCTGACCTTTTCTAAAAGAGAGAATGGAGCTCCAAGAGCAGCAGGGTCTTTCTCCCACATGCAGACAGGTAAATAAGTGATTCAGAGGGAAGGGAAGCTTGGATTAATCAATCCATGTTACCTCAGAGTTTTCCCAGATCCAGAGGCTGCCTAGCTGGTGACTTCCTAACGCTAAGTTGGAGGGAATTTCCGCATCTTGATGTTTTCAGTCAATATTCTGGTTACAGAGGGAGTTTTAGCACCTGTGTTAGGGAGGTAGCAGAAGCTAATTTGGGGGGGGGGGCGGTCAGAGACCTAATGAAAAAAGTATAGGACTGGGTAGGAAGCATGACAGTCAGGAATTTGGGGGTCTGGGAAGGACTGTGAACCTTAGTTGTATCATCTTTATTTTTTTATTTATTTTTTTTTTAGAAACTTTTTCTTTTCTTTTCTTTTTTTTTTGCTTTTTGGTTATGTGGGTAGTTCCCTGACTGGGAATCGAACCCAGGCCGCAGCGCTGACAGTGCCAACGCCGAAGCCTTAAGCCACTACACCATCAGGGAACTCCCTGTATCATCTTTAAAATGAGGTACAGCTAGAATAGGAATTGCAAAAAAAGTTTCCTTTCCAATTGATTGGTAGAGGCTGCCCAGAGCCCTTTATTAAAGGATCCTAAGTGCACTGATCCATTAGTAATGCCTGCCATGGGAACCAAAGTTGAAGAGGCAGCTTGTGTGCCAAATACTTGTCATTTATATGTTAAGGGATTCTAAAGCCCCCTTCTTGAGGAATCTGAGACTCTTTAAAACTCAGTTTCCTGAACTAGTTTGGCCACTAACTCGCTATATGACTTGCAAGTCACTTGATTGCAAAAGCCCTCTTGTGGTTTAAGATGCTGCAGCTGAAATGTGTGCTCTTGTGACATCAGCTTCATTATGAAAGGGATCTTTTTTATGAACCTGCCTCGTTTGATAGAATAGGACTGGTTCCTCTCAGATAACCATTACGCTACACATAGAAAGAAAAGGCAAGTCTATAAAAATTGCTCTCAAATCCAGGCTCGTCATTTCCCTCCCAACCCTAATTCCAAATTCCTGCAGTAACTGTGAGGATAGGGTAATGGTTAAAAAGGAAGACTGGAGCCCAACTGTCTGGATTTAAATCCCAGCTTTGCCACTTTCTAGCCAAGTGAGCTGAGCAAGTTACTAATACTTAATCTGTCTGTGAGTCAGTATTGTCATTTACTAAAATGGGGATGGTTATACGCCCAACTTATATGGTGTTGTAAGGATTAAATTTGTTTTGTATGGAAAAGTGTTTAGAACAGTGACCTATACACAGGAAGCATTTATTGTTATTGGTGGTGGTGGTGGTTATAGCGCTGCCCTAGGCAGTACTGAAATGGTCCTCCGACCTGGGAGTTAGGACACCAGGTTTCCAGCCCTGACACTGCCCTTGGACTGTGGGACCTTGAGCAAGTCACTTTCCTTCTCTGGGTATCAGGCTCCCTGTTTGGACAATGGTGGTGAATGACCCCCTTCCTCACAGTGCTCTGGAACTGGAAAGCAGGTGCTCATGTGAAGGGTGGTACTTAACGGGGCCAGGTCAATGGAGCAGGCTCGCCAGGCTGGCCCTCTCTGAATGGTCACTGGGTCCCTTTCCTCCTTAGCTCCCAAGTCCCCTGGGGAGAAGTCTCGGTATGACACGTCGCTGGGGCTGCTCACCAAGAAGTTCATTTACCTACTGAGAGAGTCCAAGGATGGGGTCCTGGATCTGAACTGGGCTGCTGAGGTGCTGGATGTGCAGAAGCGGCGCATCTATGACATCACCAATGTGCTGGAGGGTATCCAGCTCATCCGTAAGAAGGCCAAGAACAACATCCAGTGGGTGTGAGTGCCTGGGCTGGGGCTGACAGCACGGGTCCGTGCACATGCCAGGGCCAGAGCCAGGGGCCAGAGCCAGTGGGTGGGAATGTCGGGCGGGGCTGAGAGCAACATCCATTGGGCATATGTGTCCAATAGGCTTACATGCATTTAAGAGCTGTGTGGAAGAGCAGCTGTATATGCTGGAGTTATTAGGAGAGTATGGCAGGGGCAGGGTGAAGAATGATTTTTAGGATGTTTAAAGGCCTAAGAGGACTCCGTACTCTTGAGTCAGGGATCCCAAGATTCCCTTCTTCTAGTTTAAGAACGTCCCATGGGCAGTGAGCAGTGATAACCTAGCCTTCTTCCAACACTGGGATATGAGTGCTCCAGGCTCCTGTCCTCATGTCCTAAAGTCTTAAAGAAAAGAGCTACTTGCTCTGGTCATGAACTCTCTTTTTTTTTTTTTTTTTTTTTTTTTTTTTTTTCTTTTTGGTATGTGGGTAGCTCCCTGGCTGGACTCTTAAGAGAACCCAGCAAGGGAGCCTGGACTGAGGTCACTCTAGCTTCCTGCCATTGGGGGGCACTGGGGCATAGGATGGACAGAATTGAAAACCCCCAAAAGTGGGGTCACACCCTGACTTGTTTCTTTTCCCTAGCCCAACCCCCAAACCTTAAGTTCCAATCCCTGGCAGGAGCTGGACAGGACTGCTGATTTGCACAGTCTGGGAGCACCATCACAGACCATGTGAATGGCCTCACCCTGGGGTTTTTTGTACCATCTGTGCAGCTCTGCACAGCAGTCCTGGGGGTGGGGTTCCTGGGTGTGGACTGAGACTGACATGGGGGCTGCTCTGTTCCTAGAAGCAAGGGAATGTTCGAAGATCCCACCCGGCCTGTGAAGCAGCAGCAGCAGTTGGGGCAGGAGCTGAAGGAGCTGATGAGCAAAGAGCAGACCTTGGACCAGCTCATCCAGAGCTGCTCTCTGGACTTAAAGCACCTGACCGAGGACAAGGCCAACAAGAGATATCCTCTTTGTTTGGGAGAAGGGGTCAGGGAGCAGGGGCCTGTTACATACTCACATCTATCCAGAGATGACGCAGTACCTCCTCCCTGCGGGGACTAACCCACCCTTGGGGTCTGGCATATTTGTTTTTGCCTTTCTCAGTTAGTGGCTTTTCCTCTCGACTCAATTGAAATTACTTTCTCATTATAAAAGTAGGACAAGTACATTTCTTTAAGTCTGGAAAATGGGGAGAAATAGCTGCTACCTTCACACAGCCATTGTTCTTCATAGGCAGGGTGTATGTTACTTAAATACAGAGTGTGACTGCTGTCCGTAACATTTTAAATTCTGCTTTTCTCCACTTAGTATATTATCATAGATATTTTTTTATGTTGTTACAAATCCTTCCTAACTATTTGGTTGTTCCACATGAAATTGTTGATTCCAGACATTTCTTTTTTTATCTATGAAAACAGCAATCTCATATGGTTTTTAACTTCGTATTTAAAATGGTTTGAGAATTTCCTGGTCAGACTGCACTCTGGTTTGTTGATAAGGCCTAGAATCGACATTTGGATTGATTCTAGACTTCTGCTTTTATCAAGCAACAAAACAATGAATGCCTTTGAATATAGAACATGTTCCTATTTTTTAAGCTCATTTCCCCAGGTCCGATTTCCTAGGATTGAAATGATGAGGTCACAGAGCCTGGACTTGGCTAAGGCTTTTCATAATTTTTCCAAAATGGTTCCATCATCTTGCCGGTTTTTGGATATGACCTTGTATTTTGGCAAGGATGCTAGGCATTATGAGAAATTTAAGGGCATAAGACATGTCTCCCTGCTTTCTCAGAACTAATGATCTACTTTGAGAGATGAAGCCTTTGTATAAAAAACTGATAAAAGGCAACATTTAAAAAACATGACTTATACCCCCATTTGCTTTCTAAAGGGACTCAAGGTAGCTTGTGATATTAAAAAAAAGGGTTACAGATTTTGGTTATTTCTAAGCCATATAGGGAGTGAGAAAGATGTTCAGAGGCTTAGGAGAGGTGGGTTGGATCCCTGCCTAGCAGGCTGGAGCTGTGAATTTTGACCAGACAGTCACTTTTCTTGACTCTTGCCGCTACACTGGCCTATGTGACTTACCAGGACCTCCGTTCTGTCAGCAACTTTAAGGAGCAGACAGTGATTGCTGTCAAGGCTCCTCCGCAGACAAGATTGGAAGTGCCCGATGTGAGTGAGGTGAGGGCAGAAGGATTTGGTGGAGAGCAGGGTCCTGGGGAGCTCTGCAGGCTCTGTCCCTGGCAATGCTCAGCCTCAAGCTTCCCCAGTTCAGGCTGGTGCCCACATCAAGATCAGCGGTCTCTGAGCTGGGGTAGAAATGGCAGAAGCTGGAAAGGGCAACAGATTCTGGCCTGAGAAAACCTGCTCCTGGTTTCTTCCCGTGTCCCCCCAGTCCCTGCGTGCTTGCATACAAGTACACATGTGTCCACAGACAGTGGTGTTAGTACTCACGATGGTCCTTTGATGCTAACTGTCCTCTGCCAGGTTAGAAACCAAGATTCTTTGTTTTTTTTTTCTTTTTTTTTTTTTGCTTTTTGGTATGTGGATAGCTCCCTGGCTGGGAATCGAACCCAGGCCGCAATGCTGACAGCGCCAGTGCTGAAGCCTTAAGCCACTACACCATCAGGGAACTCCCAGAAACCAAGATTCTTAACACTCCCTATGAGCCCCTCTTGTGCTCAGACCTCACCAGCCTCCTCTGCACGCTGCCCCTGTTCACTGTCTTTGCTTCAGCCACACTGACCTGCCTGCAGTTTCCCTACCACACCAAACTTGTCCCCACTATAGGACCTTCACACAGGCTGTTCCCTCTAGCTGAAATGCTCTTCCCTCCCTCTGCGTGGTTTCCTGCGATTCTTCCTATAGGTCTCAACTCGAATGTCACCTCCTCAAGGAAGCCTTTCCTGATCACCCCCAGACCTCATACCCACCTGCCCTTTTTCACCACACTTAACCTCCATTTGCCGGGTTATCTTGGTGCTTACATGATTATGTTCTGCTTTGTCTATTAGAGTGTAAACTTCACCAAAGTACGTTCCACTCATGCAGTACCCCGAGCCCCAGAGCCTAATAAGGGCTCAAGAAATAATTTGTTTAAAGGAAGAACATTAAGATAAATAAGGCCCTGCCCCCACCTTGGAGGAGGAGCTCAGAACCCAGTGGGGGGAAAGACTCAAGCAAGCAGCGGTGCTTGATTTATAGACTGAAGGTGTGCTTTGAGGGCCTGGAGGAAGGAAAATGGGAGGAAGGGACCACAGGTGGCGATAGTTAAACTGGGTCCTAAAGAATGAATAGGATGTTTTTTTTTAAATTAAGTGTTTAATTTTATTTATTTAAACTTTTTTTGGGGGGATTGGTTCCCTGGCTGGGAATTGAACCCAGGCCGTGGTGGTGAGAGCGCCGAAGCCTAGCCACTGCACCACCAGGGAACCCCTGTTTATTGTTTTAAGTATGGTTGGCACACAATATTATATTAGTTTCAGGTGTGTAATATGATGAGTCCGGAGTTGTATACCTTACAATGTGATCACCACATAAGTCAAGTAGTCATCTGTCACCATACAAACTTACATCAGCATTATTGAATAGCATTTTTGCCAGGGGAAGTAGGGGTAGGCAGAGGGTACCGCCTGAACACAGGCCTGGAGACAGAGTGCGTGCTGGAATGGCACGTGTGTCGTCAGTCGTGGCTTAAGCTGCGGGTGTGTGGTAGACAGGAGGCAGGGGCGGCAAGGCCAAGCATCAGGACTCATGGTCACAAGTAACAGAAAGACAAGTCCAACTGGCTTAAGTGGGGGAAGGGGAGGGGAGAACTGAGCAGCAGGTCCAGGGGGGGAAGATTTGGAGATTGCAGGCCCGGCTGGGCGCAGCGGCTCACATTAGGACTTCAAGTCTGCTTCATGCTCTCTACCTCTCACTGTGCCATCCTCTATGCTGACTGTGGACTCTCCTCTTGTAGTGGCAGGGATGGCTTTCATGATACCAGTTCAGCCACCCCAATGGGAAGGGAGCTTCCATTTCTAGGTCTTGGGCCTGAAGCTGGTTGAACTGACCTGAGTCATGTGACACCCAGAACCAGTCATCATCACTCTGACTTTTTTATCCAGCATCTCCAACTCACCCATTGGAGTTGGGGGAGGGTGTTGTCCCTCCCCACTCCACAAGACCTGACAGTGGGGGAGGAATGACTTCCCAAAGGAAAATCAAGGCATTCTTCCTAAAAGAAGAGGTATGGGGGCCAGACAGGCAGAAGCAGCAGTTGTCCACCGAAGGCTAGAGGAGGCAGGCCTCAGCACCCAACTCAGAAGTTCAGCTTGCTCTTGTGGACAGTGGGAGCCATGTGTGTCCATCCCTACGCACTGACCCATGAGTAAGTGTCCAGCCGCCCAGAGCCATGACCTAACAACTTCTCTTTGTCCAGGAGAACCTGCAGTTACATTTGAAAAGCACGCAAGGGCCCATCGAAGTCTACCTGTGCCCGGAGGAGGTGCAGGAACCGGACAGTCCTGCCAAAGAACCCCTCCCCTCCACCCCTGCTCTTAGCCCCAGCTCCGATTCCACCCAGCCCAGCAGCAGCACCAACCCTGAGATCCTGGAACCCTTCGCATCCCCAGGTAGGGCCCTCTATCCCGAGGGACAGGAGGTGGGGAGAGCAGCTGCCCTTAGTTTCCTCTGCCACATCACTTGTTGGGTACTGAACTTCTATCCAGTGGCAGGGGGTCTAGTCCTTCTCCCCCACATGTGTGCATTGTACTCTACACTCTAAAGTTTGTGTGCATTCCTTGTCTCACTGGCAGGCTAAGCTCTCTTTACTTCAATTTCCTCATCCGTAAGTTGGGCATAGTATAATAACTAGTAATATCTACTTCATAGGTCATTGTGAGAATTAAATGAGTTAATATACATAAAGCCTGGCAATAACTGTTAACTATTATTACCATTATTACTGCCACTACCACTAGTACTGCTGCTTCTGTGACAGTGACTAACAGCTAAGCTCCTGGTGCTCAATAAGCCCACACTGAATAGAAACTATAGGTTTTTTGAGGAAGGCTCAATACTTGCTTGGGAGATGATAACTAAGGTGTTTTGAACCACGACTGTACCAGGTACATGCATTTTCATGTTACTCCTCATAGCAGTCCTTGAGGTAGGTTTTATTATTCCCAATTTAGAGATTAATAAACTGAGGCAGAGGAGGTAATGTGACTTGCTCAAGGTCTCCCAGCTGGGAGGTAACAGAGCTGTGTCTTAATCCATGGTTTCCATATTCCCAGCCCAGTGCTGTCTCCAGGAGACACAGAACAAATCAAGGAAGGGCATCCTGGCTCTGCCCTGGCTGGGAGGTGGGCAGTACAGTTAAAAGCTGGCTACACTTGGCAGGAAGTAGTGTGAGGCAATTGCCAGGGAGGAAAGAGGTAGGAGAGGTCTTCCTAGGGAGGGTGGGTGTCCGGGAAGGGTAGAAATGGAAACCTATGAAGGCCCCTCCACCAGAATGGTTTTTGCCCTTTAACTGGGATCACGCATCAGGTCAAGACTGTGGCAGGATTCTTCGAGGCTGTGTAGACCAGTGTTCGACTTCTAGTGTTCCTAGAAGCAGAATTGTCTTAAGTAGAACCCTAGTGTTTAAATAAATGCAGAGCTAGAACTGGTCTGATGGAAGGGGCATGGTTGGGGGAAGTCTATAGAAATACAGGCTGGATTCCATTTCTTTAACTCAAGGGTTGACAAACTATTGCCTGCAGGCTAAATGTGGCCTGTTTTTATATGGTTCATGAATTAAGAAAGGTTTTCATATTTTTAAAGAGTTGTAGGGGAAAAAGAAAAGACAAGAAAGCAACTGTGTGACAGAGACCATAAACATCCTGCAAAGCCTAAAATACAAAGCCTAACCCCTGATCCAACTCAACCCTTCATTTTACATAGAAATAAGACTGAAGCCCAGAGAGGACAAGTGACTTCCCTAAGGTCACACAGCAAGCTGGTGGTTGAGCTTGGGCAAGAGCCCAGGCTCCCAACTCTTCTCTAGTGATCTCTCCTCTGTCTTGGCCTGGTCTGGGGACCAAGGCTTCTCCCTGCGCCAGCCATCTGTCCCCCTGGGCACCTCCCAGTGCCTATCTCCCACTCCAGACCTGTGCCCCACCCTGTTCTCCCTCTTCCTGCTGTGTCTGCCTTCTCATTCTACTGTCAACATGTACAGAGCTCTCCAAAATTAGGACCACTTTGACTTTAGTTGTCCTCTGGGAACTTGGGTGGAGGTGGAGCACCCTGCAGTGTAAGCAAGGGTGAGGTTTTTACCCCAATGTACGGATTAGAGTCCGAGGCCTGGAAGGAGTAGAGGCTTACAGAGCAGTCACTGGTGGGGCCAGCCCAGAAGCCAGCTGTGTGCCAAGGTTTGTGCCATGGCTGCCCCGCTCCACCCTTGCCACATGGCCTTTTAATGTTGTTCCTGCTGAAGGGAGCAGGAGGAAGCTTTCTAGAAGGTGTACACACATACGTATGTAGGTGCTCCATGTTCTGGCCTTAAGCAGGGTCATTTTCATGTGTGAGCACCTGGGGCCACACTCCAGGTGGAAGTCTCTGTAGTCTTGGGGCCCAGGTTCTGGCCCTCGCTCTGGCCTCACCAAGGGAAGAGCTAACCCTTTGGGGCATCACTTTTCCTCATCTGAAGTGCAAGGGGTTTGAACATGATTCGACTCCAGCTTCCCTCCAGGCACTGGCATTCTGAGGGCAGCCTAAATGTGGCTGATGGCGAAGGACTTGAAATTGGGAGTCGTGGGTTGGAGTCTGCACCTCACTTCCTGTGACTTGAATCCAATGGACGAGTCACTTTAACCCCTCTGGGCCTGTTCCCACAACTAAAATGGGGACACTTGAAACTCCCTCAGGATTACTGAGTGGGTTATAGGAGATGATGCGGCGTGAATGTGATTTTTTAAAAAGCTTAATGTGAACTGAGCAGTTACTCTGGGTGGTTTTGAAGATACAGAAGTGGATCCGAGCCATTCGGAGTGCGGTGGAGGCACAGATGTTCCAGAGCATCTTCTCTGCTGGGAGTGATGAACGCTAAGTGAGCGCAGGGTCCGTCCCGCAGCAGAGGCGTTCGCACGTGTTATCCCAGTTACTACTTCCAGCCGCCCAGGCGGGTCCTCCTTTCTCCTTGTGAGAAAGCAGAGGCACCGGGCCGACAGCTGGTGAGGCGGTGTTGGAGTCTGAGCTTCTGTCCTCCTCACTCCCAAGCCAGGCCTCTTGCCATACCTGCAGGCCTCTGCCACACACTAAACAAACTCTCAGGTGTTTTGTTCGGTTTGTTTCATTCAAATACATTGAATCGACTTGGAGCCTCAGTTTCCTCATCAGTAAATAGGGTTCACTGCACTGCTGCTAACTGCTGGACAAGGTGAAGCATACCTCTCCTCGAGAGCAAAAACCGGGCCTGGTAAGCCCGTGGGGAAAGGGCTTTGTTATTAGTGACGGGCCGATCCGACATGGCGTTTCCGCAGACCAGCTGTGCTCACGACCCTGTGAGGTCGGTGTGAGTATCCCCGCTGTAGAGGTGAGGAAACGGGGATACTCACGCTCTAAGGTTAAGTCACCTGCCCACAGTGCACACCCAGGAAGAGGTCGAGCAGGCAGTCTGGCATTACCAGCACACAGTCGCACGTTCAGAGCAAGCTTGGTTGGGCTTTGAGATTCTGGGCACCAGGATGCCTCTGGCCGGGGACTTCCGGTGCCCTGTTCCATGTCCCTGTAGGAAATCACCTTCTACCTGGAGATGAAGTTGGTGTGCTAAAGAATAGCTGATAGTTGGTTCTTCTGGAGAAGAGTGAGCTGTGGGAGGAGGGGCAGAAAGGTAGGCAAGGGCCAAATTGGGCAGGGCCTTCTCAGCCCCAGTCAGAACTTAGATTCTATTCTCAGCCAAGCTTGTCTAACCCTTGGCCTATGGGCCACATGTGGCCCAGGACAGCTTTGAATGCCACCCATTAGTGTTAGTGTATTTCTTGTGTGGTCCAAGACAATTCTTCTTCCAGTGTGGCCCAAAAGGTTAGACACCCCTATACACTAAGCCCTTTTTCTATCAGAGCAAGTTGCAAACCCCGAACTTGGGTTGGATGCAGGGGAAGTGGCAGGATTGCCGGTGACTCTTGGGCCTTTGGGCCTAGGCAGCTGCGTGGGCGGTGGTGCATTCACTGTAATGGAGAAGACGGGGGTGGAGGGACATAGGTTTAGGGGAAGACCAGAAGTCTGGTTATGACATGCTAAGTTCTGATGTAGCTTAGACATTCGAGTAGAGAGAGAGATGTTGCAGGAGCCCAGAGCTCGGGGGGGCCAGGTCCATGCCACAGGTGTCCTCTTGGGAGCAGTAGTTCTAGAGAGGGATTTAAAGCCATGGGACCGGCTGAGACTGCCTGGGGAGGAGGGAAGAATCTGAGGATGGAGGCCTGGGGCCTTTAGGGTTAGAGGTTGGGAAGAGGAGGATCCAGCAAAGGAGACCGAGGAGAAGTAGCTAAAGAGGTAAAAAGAAAACCGGAGAATCTACTGTGTTTCAAGAAGAGGGATATGAACAGCTGCATCAGATTCTTCTGGAAGGTCAGCTAAGATGAGGAGAGCATTGGTTCAGTGGCATGGCAAGGGTTGAAGAGTGAATAGTGTCAGGGAAGTAGAGCGTGCAGGCAACTCCTAAGAAATTTTACTGTTATACGAGAGGGAGCTGTGATATGGGCTGGTCATTGGAGAACCATGAGGTCAGGGGAGGGAGACAGGAGTTATTAAGTGTGTGTGTGTCGATGGGAATGATCTAGAGTAAGAGCAACTGATGATACAATAAAAAGGGAATGATTTCAGGGGCAGAGGCCTTGACGGTGGAAGGGCATAGCATTGAGTGTGGAAGCGGAGAGTGGGTTTTGAGAGCTGGAGACGCCACCCAATGCAAGAGGAGAGGGGGGAGTGTGGCAGAATGAGGGTGGTTGCTAGCACGGGTGCCGGGAAAAGGAGGTGTCCCTGTGCCGTTAAGTGTGGGGCAGGGTGGGAGAGAGGAGGGTGCACAGTCGTCCGGAGACCCGCAGGGCTGTTCCTGTGCTCCGAGGTCTGACCAGAGGCTTTGGGCACCAGGGCCAGGTGTAACCCTTGTCTGTTTGTCTCCAGCGCCAGCGCTGACTCCCCAGCAGGTCCTGTCACCGCCACCATCCCTCGTTCCTCTGGAGGCCACGGACAGCATGCTGGATCTGCCATACCCACTTCTGCAGCAGACTGAGGACCAGTTCTTATCGCCCACCCTGCCAGGCAGCTCCCCTCTGATCAGCTTCTCTCCGCCCTTGGACCAAGATGACTACTTGTGGGGCCTGGACGGGGGTGAGGGCATCAGTGACCTCTTTGACTCCTATGACCTCGGGGACCTGCTGATTGAGTGATTCTGCCTGTCCCCACAGCCCTGCCCCGGTCTCTACCTCCTCACAGACAGACTGACAGGCCCTCTGCCTGCACAGGGACATTGGACACGATGTGCTGCCCTCAGGGTTTGGGGGTCTCCTCTCCTTTTCTTCCCTACTGCCAGCTGCGGCTGTCTTGAGGGTGATGGGGTTGTGGAGGATTCAGGTGAGGAGCATATCAGGGGTTGGGTCCTGTCCTTCCTAATGGAAGATGGGCCCAGGAAGGCCCATTCAGTCTTCTGACCTGTGACCTCATGCGAAGGGCCACAGGCAAGGTGACAAGGTTCAGGGAAAGGCCCTGCCACTGCCTTCGGAGGGGTAATTAGGACCCTCGATTTATCAAGAAGCACTTAATGCCTTTGTATTTATTTTAGGTTGAGTTTTGTTTGTGTGTTTCCCCTGAGTTTTAGCAGGGCGATCATTCTAGTTTCTAGTAAGACTTCTCAGATAGGCCCAGCACTGTCAGCTGTGCAAGGGACCCAGGCCAATTCCCTGATCTCCCCGCAGTGGTGGGGGCTGGGTCTCTGAGGGGCCGTCCAGTCTTCCGGAATGTTTATTGCACTTAGGCCTCCTCATTCTAGTAAGTGGCAGCTGAGGCATCAGCCTTGCATTCCTGGTCTCCTCTGCCCCAGAAATGGCTCCAGGGAGCCCTCCCAGCACAGGTGGCAAGGAGGCTCCCGAGGAAACAGGAGCAGCCAGGTGAGGAGACCCTTCCCTGAGGAATTCCTATCTCCCCTAGAATGTAAGAAAATGATCCTCCGGGGAAGAGCTCCGGAGGAAGCAGGCGTGGAGGCAGCTGTGGAGGCTGCACGGGCACCATTCCTCCCGGGATGGGCTGTGACACGGGGGACCTGGGAGGCAGAGGCAGCTGCACCGCAGAGAAGGGGGAGGTTTGGACAAGAAAATGCTGGCACATACCCACTGCTGGCATTGTTCTAGGAATACATTTTTTTTTGTAGAAAGGGGCGATTCTTTAAGAACTTCCCCTTCCCTCTCAGCTCACACAGATCCCCAGGAACAGAGGTGACCAGGGCTTGATGGTATGTTGGCTCCTTTTGTCACAGGTGTGCTGAAGGGGTGACAGACAAGGATCTTTATTGCAGACCAGACTTTGGCAGCTAATGGGGAGATGGGCTCTTATTACCTCTTCAGGCTTGGGGTCCTGAGAAGGTCTTTTGGCCTCTCCCGCCCCCCAGAGGCCTGACCATCCCACATCGTCCCTGTAGTTCATGCAGGTGTGTGTGTGGGGGGGTCAGCTCTCCCCTGCCAACCTGGGGTGAGGGTGCACTGGTGACGGAAGCAAGGTGTGCCTTCTGAAAAGAGGCAGTCAGAGGTGGTGGTGTGAGAGGCCCGCCACCCACCCTCAGGGAGCTAGGTTTCCTCAGGGACCCAGCTGGGCAGCACTTTTCTGTTCCTTTAAGTTTGTAGCATTAAGTTGGTTTAAAATATGAATTTGGTACCTGAAACTAATATAATATTGTATATCGACTATGTTTTAATTAAAAAGAACTTCACATTCCAGAACCAAAAAAACAAACGAACAAAATATAAGAATTTGGCCTTGAGGGATGGCTCTTGAGGTGACCTTTTGGCATCTGAAGTTTGGGAGGGGGGCTTCTTTGAGGGTGGGGTCTGATGTAAGCTAATGTCCAGCTGGGGTCAGTCGTGCCTTGTCATTTGCTCAGCTTTCTGGGCTCCTCCCTGAGTTAGTGCCCTCTTGGGAATAGTCAGCAGGTCACAGGTGCCCGGCCCTGTAAACAGGCCTAATTTGTATGATTTACAGAAATGCCTTTGGTTTCCCCTCCTCCACAGCTCCGTGGAGCTCTCATCAAAAGCCTGTTTTGAAGCCTAGCATGCCTACGACCAAGGGACTACCTTAGCCCTTGGGCAGGGGGAAAGGGGTACTATGTGGGGTCCGGTTTGGGGCATGTGGCTCTAGAGATGGTGTTGGTGTTCTGAGGTCTCCCCTGGGCTGCCATTTAGCCACTCATTATCTCTGATGATAGAGATGTTGAGCATGCACACCTTGGGCTCTGTCTAGAGCAGGCCTGTCCAACCTGCGGCCCAGGACGGCTTTGAATGTGGCCCAACACAAATTCTTAAACATTATGAGATTTTTTTTGTGACTTTTTTTTTTTTTAGCTCATCAGTTATCATTAGTGTTAGTGTGGCACAAGACAATTCTTTTTCCAGTGTGGGCCAAGGAAGCCAAAAGGTTGGACACCACTGATCTAGCGCTTTCTCCTAGAATTAAATCAGAGAAAAGAACAGAGACCTGCAGGACCCCCTGGGAATGAGTTTAATGGTGAAGTCTGACCAGAATTCGCGCTCATTTTTCAAATTCCCAGCCATAGGTTTAGACAGAGGGGCTGCCCCGGGAGCCCATGGGCAGCTGCCCTTGTCTCCACCTGTGCTGTCCACTCCACACCCTGCCTGGCACAGGGGATGGACCATCAAGGCCAAGCCTCAGGCTCACAGCAGAAAATGACTTTGAGCTTCTGTCTTGCTGGCGACACTTGAAACCTCCTAAGTTCTGTCAGGTGTTTTAAAAAGGCATTTTGAGAGGCATTTCCTTTAGAGGCCAGGTAAACTTTAAAACGAGGGCAGAAGAAAAGCCAGTTTCTTTCTGAGGTACTTTATATTTTTCCAGGAATCCCCCAGCCCTACCGGCAGCTCCCAAGTCACCTGTGTCCCCAGGAACATCAAAGGCTCAGGGGCTCCAGGGAACCCAGTAGCATAAAATTACTGAGTAGTGTTGGAGATTCTAAGAGATGCTTAAAAGCAAGGACGTACCCCTGTGTCCGTTCCTGTTGAAAGTGTTAGCTGGACCAGAGTGGTGCCCTTCCCCTGCAATGCCCGTCTGACTGGCACAGCTGCAGAGGAGAAGCGGGTGATGGTGACGCTTGTAAAACTGGCTCTAGGATGGTTTTTGGCTTTATTTTCTCTCCTCAAGTGTTCTCAGCATCAGTTCTGCACAATGTTTAGAGGTTTTAGTGAAAGGATTTGGATGTCCCTGCATCCAAACGTCATGTGGCTTAGTGCATTTGGAGTGAACGCCTTTTGGGGTTGTTTGTAAGCCACTTTCTGGTTCTCATCGTTGAGTCCCAAGGTCCCCAACTCATCCTGGGACCCTGTTCTCCCACGAGAACCCTCAGTGACCAGATGCCCTGCCAGCCTGCTGGCTCCTGGATGAGTGAAGAAGCCTGGTATATGGCACATGTGTCTTGAGGATGAGAGAGCCCAAGGGACCCTGCTTGGTCCCAGTGCTGGGACTCCATACAGGTCACTTACCTCTGGCCTGGTTTTGCCCTGGGTCCTACCTTGATGAGCGCCATGTAAACCTCTCTGTGTTGTGGTAATTGGGTATTAAACGACAACTCTGGGCGCCTTGTCTCTGTTGTGCTTTCTGAAGATCATTATCAAGTGTGGGTCTAGTCCTCCCGGGTTGGCTGTGGAGACTCTTAACCAACAGGGTGATTTCTCCCCAGAAACAGCCTCTCTTTCCCACATTGGCCTATAAACCATGCCTGAGATCTCACCATTAAGACACCGAAATATTGGCAGCACCCAGCTTTGAAATGTGAGCCTTGCTCTGCCTCCACCTGGGATGTTTCAGTAGGTTCCTGTGAGGAGTTCCCTGGTGGTGTAGTGGCTAGGCCTCGGTGCGCTCACCGCCTTCGCCTGGGTTCGAGCCCCGCTCAGGGAACCAACCAAAAAAAAAAAAGTTTCCTTAACATTCTTGCTGCTTCCCAGTCTTCTCCATCCCATCCTCTCTATCAGTGGTTCTCAAAGTGTGGGCTCCCTGGGAAACGCTGAGAAATGCATATTCTCAGGCCCCACCCCAGACCTGAAGAAGGAGAACTCAGGGAGTGGGACCCAAAATTTGTCTTTGTGAGCCGTCCAGGTGATTCTCATGCAGCTGACGTTTGAGAACCCAGGCCCTCCACTACCCCAGGGAGATCCTAAAATGCAGTTCCAGTTATGTCCCTCCCGCCCTTAATGGATGGCTCCTCTCTGCCCTTAGGATGATGTGTCCCCCTTCGCTTGGCATGGAAGTCCATTTTACAACCTGACCACTGGCTTACCCTCCCTTTCCAGCCTCCCTGGCCACGCCTTCCCACCACCCAGAGCCACTTCCTGAAATCAACATGTTTTCTCTCTTTTGGGCCTTTATACATGCTATGCCCTCTCTCCATTTCAGCTGAACAGGCTCCTGCTTATTCTTCAAGGCCCAGTTCAAGAGCTTTTTTGTAGTTTTCCTTGAGACTAACATGTAACTGTTAATACTTTGTACACAGATGTGGGTATTTATGCTTTATTGAATATTTGTTATGTGCTAGGCACTGGGGAGATGAAAGTGAATAATAGTCCCCATCCTCAGGCTACTCACAAGACACTACATATAAAAATGCAATTACAAATGATGTGACACTTGCAGTAATTAGGAAAGTTCATTAGGGAAGACTTCCTGGAGGAGGTGATGTCCAAATTACGTCTTAAAGGATAAACAGGAGTAGCCGGGGCATATGGGGGACGGAAGTCCTCCCAAGCAGAGCAGCCAATACCTTCTGTGGTCCAGCAGGCAAGGTAGGTATCAGGGAGCACTGCTTACTGCCCCAACCCTGTCAATGGGGAGCTCTTGCCCTAGAAAAGCCAAAGAGGTTGACATAGACCCGAAGGGCAGCGGAATGGGGGATGAGGTCTGGGGGTTCTGTTAGACCATCGGGGACTAACTGACTGATGACAAGGATCTGGATTTTGACACCAAGAAGTCAATTTACATGGAAGGCATGAAGATACTCTCATCCAGGTAAGCAAAGCAAGGTCTGAGTTTTGGGACATTAGCAAGGGAATATAAAAAGTTTCCATTTATTAAGTTTTTACACGTGTCTGGGCCCAGCGCTGTGCTCAGCCCTTCACACATCATAATCTCATTTAATGCTCACTTTATGAAGTTAGTGTTATTACCACCACTTTATAGATGAGGAAACCCCCAAGAGCCGTGAGTTGTTGGTGAAAAGTTCAGGTTGTTTTCGTCTTTTTTTATGCAGCCTTTTCAGCACTTGCAAATAGTAAACTTGGTTGACTGTTTGTCCAATTGGTACAAATTGAGAATGAAGAAATGGCCACATATTTCATTTCAAAAAAGGTTAGCAATATCATTTGAACTCTTGATTCAGACTGACAGACTTTTTTGGTTGTAGAGAATTGGCTGACTTCCATTGTGCACTTCGGCGCTTTGTTTCAGGGTCGTATTGGTACACCCATGTTTCATCACCAGTGATAACATGGCCCAAAATATCACTTGCCTCTCCAAAAGGTCTTGGCAAACTTCGACTCTCCCTTACTTTTGTTCATCAGTGAGCTCCTTTGGAACCATTTTTGCACACACCCTTCTCATGCCAAGATTTTCAGTTAAGATTTTCCTGTTTCTCTATTGATGTTTACTTGGTCTGCTATGCTTCTCACAGTCAGCCGACAATTCTGATGAACAATTTGATAAATTTTTGCAATGTTTTCATCAGTTCTGCTTGTTACTGGCCACCCTGACCTCTCTTCATCAGTGACATTCTCTCTCCCCTCAGAAAAATGTTTAATCCATCTGTTCGCTGCCATTTTCTTCATGGCATTATCTCCATAAACTTGGACTACCATGTTTCTGATTCCACTTCCATTCTTGCCAAGTTTAACAAGAAATTTAATGTTTGTTTGTTGCTCTAATTCAAGTTCCAACATTCTTGTGACAGCAACAAAAACACGCAACAATAATGAATGCCACTTAGCAAGACACCACTACGTGTCAACATGAACACGGCCATGAGACCCAGATATAACAAGGTTATGAAACCTCACTGAGTTGTTTGTACAGTGCTGCCAACATAAGTGCACGGTGGCAAGTTTACAAACTTAATTATCAGACCTTGTATACTCAAGAGAACTGAAAACATACTTGTATGTCCACACAAAAACTTGTACACAGATGTTCATAACAACATTATTCATAGTAGTCCAAGAATGAAACAACCCAAATGTCTATCAGTTGTTGAATGCATAAATAAAACATAGTGCATGCATACAAGGGAGTATTATTTAGCGATAAAAAGACATGAAATAATGACACATGCTAAAATATGAATGAACCTTGAAAACATGCTAAGTAAAAGGAGCCAGATACAAATGGCCTCATATTTCATTTATGTGAATTGTCCAGAATAGGCAAATAGAGACTGAAAGTAGATTAGTCGTTGTTTAAGGCTTTGGAGGAGTGACTGCTAATGGGAACAGAGTTTTATTGGGAGAGGGTGATGAAAATATTCTCAAATTGATGTGATTGTTGCACAACTGCATGAATATTCTAAAAACCACTGAATTGTATGCTTTAGATGCATTATATAGTACATGAATTATATCCCAATAAAGCTATTATTTTATAAATAGATCTTATTGGGGTCACACAAATGTTCTAAAACTGATTTATAGTAATGGTTAATAAAACTTTTAGAAATCATTGCATTGTACACCTAAAATAGGTGAATTTTATATTATGTAAGATGTACCTCAATAAATTTGTTTCTTAAAAACATGCCTAGGTAATGCAGCCAATGAGAGGCAGAGCTGAAAATGTATGTGAAAGGGACAATTTTTTTGGAAAATAATAAATTTACCCAAATTGACTCAAAAAGAAGTAGAAATCATGAACTAACTTGAATTAGCATTCGAGAGTTTCTGACTCCCAATGATACCAGAGCCAGATGGATTTATAGGCAAGTTTTATTAAAACAACCTTGAACTTAATATGTTTTTTAGAGAATGGGAAACAAAAGAAAGTCACTTAACCTAGTTTATGAGGCTAGAATAACCTTGATCCCCAAACCAGACAAGGACAATACAAGAAAATACAATTAGAGAGTAATTCTCTTAAATGTGGAGACACATTCTAAATTAAAATTAGTCAATGAAAGATAGACTTGTGAAATAAAAGTAAACCAAGTTGGATTGACCCCAGAAATACAAGCACGTGTCAGTACATTTGCTGCAAACTCCACGCTTTGCTCATGTACAGAACGTGAGATAGAAATGCTATTTTTCTTGGAAGTTTGCCCAGAAATCTGTTCCTCCTTTATTCATTCAGCAAATATTTGAATGCCTGTGAAGTGCTGGTTCTGTTGTGACACAACAGTGCATAACACAAATTCCTGCCCTCAAAAATGGAAATAAAGCAATCTATGCAATCCCCCATATTAACAAACTAAAGGAAAAACCCATGTGACCATCTCCACAGATCCAGGAAAAACACTTGAAAGATTCAATACTCATTTATGATCTTTAGAAAACCTGATGGAGGGAGTTCCCTGGTGGTGTAGTGGCTAGGCTTTGGCGTTGTCAGCGCTGCGGCCTGGGTTCGATTCCCAGCCAGGGAACTACCCACATAAAAAAATAAAAAAGAATATGCATCAAGTTGACAATGCACTGTGGAATTGTATGCCTGAAACCTATGTAATCCTTGCTAACAGATGTCACCCCAATAAGTCTAACAATAAAAATGAATTAAAAAAATAAATAAATAAAAAAGAAAAATAAAAAAGAAAACCCGATGGATAAATGAAAATGCACAGGAATGACTGACTATTCTACAGCAAATAGCATACTTAATGATAAAACCTTAGAAACAAGACAAAGACACCTACTGTCACTCCTACAAATCAACATCATCCTGGTGATCCCAGACAAAGCAATAAGGAAAGGGGGAGAACGAAAGGCCAGACCTGACTGCCCGAAACCCATGCAATGAACTACTGTGCTCTCTGGGACAAGGTAATTTATTCATCAGACATTTATTGAGCATGTACCCTACGCCATGGTGGGCTCATAACTACTTTTTTGTCAAGGCTATTGATGTGCTTTAAGAGCTGACTTCCTCTTTCCATGGATGGACAAGGCCTGGCAGGTGTGTCAGTAGCATAAATCTTGAAGGTCTAGAATACATCAGGAATAGAAGACCAGATGTCTCTGGGGGTTCTAAAGGAGACTTTCTCCCAAGGCTCAGCAGTGTGAAAATACTATTTTGCTACCTAGATTCTTATATTTTGTTTGCCCCGTGACCATTTATTTCATTAATCCTAGGGGAGGGAACAGGTATTAATAATAAAACTGGGAGTTCCCTGATGGTGTAGTGGCTTAAGGCTTCAGCGGTGGCGCTGTCAGCGCTGCGGCCTGGGTTCGATTCCCAGTCAGGGAACTACCCACATACCAAAAAGCAAAAAAAAAAAAAAAAACAATAATAAAACTGAAGTTTGGGAAGTTTAAGAGACTTAGAGCCACAAACAAACAACAACAACAACAAACAAAAACAACCGGATGGGATCTTCACTCTATTTGTTTTACAAACTTTTTTTTTGAGCATCGACTATATGCCTGCGTCTGCTACGTGCTGGAGAAACCATGGTCCCTGCTGCTTTCACGGAGCCTATTCTAATTCAAATCACATAACTTACAGATTTGTACCAACATACTTTAGACTAGAGTCTCTGTTCTAGGCGGATAGATCTCATACTTCAGCACTCATCAGAATCACCTCAAGGGCTTGTTAAACCAGATTGCTGAGCCCTAGCCCCAGAGTTTCTGATTCAGTAGGTCAGGAGTGGGGTCTGAAAATGTGCATTTCTGACAAGCCCCAAGGTAATGCTATCCACAGGCACCCTACTTTGAGAACTGCCGCACTACCCATGTGCCCACACTGGGTTTCAGGCATTATACAGTGTAAAAAAGAAAGAAAATGCTTCCTACCCCTGAGGAGCTTCCAGCTCAGTGGTTTGATAAGCGTTCACTTACTCGTTCATTTGTTCAACAAGTGAGAGCTTGTAGTTTTCAGGAAAACCCTATGAGCTGGATATTATTAGCCTGATTTTTACAAATGGGAAACTGAGACTGAGAGGGGTTAGGTAATGTGCACATGGCTGCAAGTATGTGACAGAGCCCAGGTTCTGGGTCCCTAAGAATTCCTTTTCTTTTTTCTTTTCTTTTCTTTCCTTCCTTTCTTTCTTTTCTTGAACCCAGACCGCGGTGTTGAGAGCGCCGAAGCCTAGCCTCTGCACCACCAGGGAACCCCAAGCATCCCTATTCTTGACTCTAGTTAAGCTGCACATAAATGATTGAGTGATGTATTATAAATGCTACCATTAAGGAAAGACTAGAGTGCTTTGGGGGCCCCAGTGGACTCCAACTATGGAAGAATGAACTCAGGGAGTTCACGTTGGGGATGGACCTGAAGGAGACGTTTGCCCAAGGAAAGAGGGAGAAGGCTGCACACTGCATAGCAAGCAGAAGGCACTGCTCTGGGAAAGGTCAGGTGGGTCATGGTTTGAGTTTACAGAATAGACTATCCCAGAAAATCCCAATTCACTGGTCTCAGGCTGGTGCCAATACTCAAGTGACCGCAAAGGAAAGTAACCAGCAAGTTTCCCAGTGTATCTGTTGGGTGGTGGTTGTGTTGACTCAATGCGGGGCCACACACCCCTTCTGGCACGCCTGTGCTCTCTCACAGGGATCACCGATCACCAGGCAAGTTACTCTCTGGTGTGGAGACCACTGCCCTCTGGTGGCGACTGATAAACGCTGAACCTGGGAAAAGACCTACCCTTTATTGAGACCATGGGATCATTAAGGACCAGGTTTTATTTAATTTAATCTCCCAAGAATCTTACTGAATAGGAATTATTATACTATTACTGGTGAGGTGCAGAGAGGTGAAGTTACTTGCATAAGGTCACACAGCTAGAAGTGGTGGACAAGGCCATGACCGAGGAGAAGCAGCAGGGTGAGGACCTGCCTCACTCCAGTCCCAGCCCTGGTGGTGGAACCGGACTGAATCAGGTCAGCCAAACTCTATGGCTCATGGTCTTAACCACCATGTGGCCCAGTCTCTCAATGGCATTATGGGGGTTCCATTCTGATGGTGGACTTTCCTTTGTGTGTGCAATGCTAGATGCTGGGGAAACAAAGACACAGCCCTTTGCTCATAAAGAGCATGATTCGTGTCCTGCCAGTATAAGTTGTGAGATGACAGCTTGGTCCTGGAGCAGCAAAGGAAGCATAGTGTGTGTGTGTGTGTGTGTGTGTGTGTGTGTGTGTGTGTGTGGTGGGGGTGGTGTTCTAAGGAAACAGGTCTCCGGGAAGTATGAAGGCAGTGTCCCAACCACTAGGAGTCTTCTTCCCCTGGCTTGGGTCTGCTTTCACCTAGGGAATAGACGCCCAGACATTGGGCACCTGTTCATAGCCAAATTGCCTGCATTTGTCTCCTGTTCTATCACTTGCTTACTGGTAACTTTGAGCAAGTTCCTTACTGCTCCCTGTCTTAGCTTCCTATTCTGCAAAATGGGGATAATGATAGTACCTACCTTGGAGAGTATACTATGAGTTATTGTATGTAATGGGCTTGGAAGAGTACCTACACTAAGTAAGTCTTGGTAACACTTATCTTTTTATTATTATTTCATGTCATTTGAAATAATTGTTTTGTTTTGTTTTTTTGCTTTTTGGTATGTGGGTAGCTCCCTGACTGGGAATCGAACCTAGGCTGCAGCGCTGACAGTGCCAGCGCCGAAGCCTTAAGCCACTACACCATCAGGGAACTCCCTCATTTGAAATAATTGATGATGAAATCACCCCATGCCAAGACCTCTTCCCAAGAACATTGGTAGTGATCTGCTGTGTAGACAGGTTCGCATATATACTCTTTTAATATGAATTTTTAATGTGTTGACCAAATATCTCATTAGGAGTTCTCAACCTTTTCTGGGTTTGCAGACCCTTTGGGATCTGATGACAACTATGGACCTTGGCATATTTGATTAGTCCATGCCCTTCTCTGAAAATTGCCCCCAGGTGCACAGGGGTAGGTCCCCGCAGCTATGCTTACACGCTGTGGGTGTTGGTGGGCCTCCGCAGCTCACAGAAGCCTGGCCCACCCTAGTGAGCCTCAGAGCAGCTTGCCCAGCCTTCCAGCTGTGTAGGCTACGCACTTCCCAACGCTAGGGGGCACCACGATGCAGACTATAATTCACAATTCTGGAATTGTGTAACATGAAGCCTCTGAGTTTCTGATGCAGACTGGGGCAAACCAACTCTCAAGGGAATTTAAGAGTCGCGATTCTAAGATTAGTCTCTGCTGATGGTTTAAACTGAGAATATGAAAACAAAGACCTTTGGCCCTGAAAAGTAGCTGCCTTTGGTTCTTGGGTATTTTCTGATTCCTTGTGGAATCCTTGGGTAGGAAACACCTTACACAACTTGAGGCCATAGGCATGGAGCTCACAATCTAGTGAAGGGTTGGAGTGGGCCTTTATACACACAGGGAGTGAGGGAAAAACAAGAAAACAAAATGAAACATGATGGGGAAGCACAGGGGCCTGTGGGAGGGGCACCAGGCCATCTGATGCCATCAGGGAAGGTTTCCTGAGTCAGTGACATCTGCGACATCTGAGTCCTGAGGATGAATAGGAGATAGCCAGGCAAAGAAGCTGGAAGAGTAACGCAGGCAGAAGCAACAGCCTGTGCCTGAACAGAGAGGTGGCAGTCTGGGGGCCTCAGAAACTATCAAGGTTGGTTTTCTTCTCCTGAGAGATAGGATTGAAGAGGCAGATGGGGCTAGATCAGAAAGGGGCTGTGACCCTGCAAAGGAGCATGGACTTGATCCGAAGGGCAAGGAGGAGCCCCTCTTTGCATCCATTTTCCCTTGGTGATCCTTATTTTTGCTTCTGGTCTCATCTCACCCCATGACGTGAAACATGAATTCTCCACCCCCTGAGGGTGAGCCTAGAACCTAACTCCAGAAGGTGCACCACAGAGCAGTGTAAGAAGCAGGAGCTTTGATATTAGAAAAACCTGGATTCTAATTCTGCCCCTGCCACTCACTGATCAGGTAACTTTGGCCATCAGATAATGGGGGTAGTAACACCTATTCGATCCAGCAAATATTTATTGCATGCCTGCTATGGACAAGCTGAGGGGACAATAACTGACACTTACTGAGCTGAGACATACAGTGTGCCAGGCACTATTGCCTAATCCTTTGCATGTATCACCTTATTTAACCATTTCTATAACCCTATGATGCAGGTACTATTATTTCCCCATTTTATAGATGAGGAAACTGAATCACACAGGATTTAAACCCAGGTAGTCTGGCTCCAAAGCCTAGTTTCCTGGTTTCCCACAGAGCCCTAACCAGGACAAAGGAGCCCCTCCTCTTGCAGAACTTACATTCTAATGGAGGGAGGAAACAATTAACAACAGACATATAAGAAAAGCAGTGTGTTAAAAGGCGTTAATGGGGAGTTCCCTGGTGGTGTAGTGGCTTAAGGCTTCGGCGCTGGTGCCGTCAACACTGAGGCCTGGGTTCAATTCCTAGCCAGGGAACTACCCACATACTACAAAAAAAAAAAAAAAAAAAAAAGGGGGGGCGTTAAGTGCTAGATAGGAAAAATAAATAAATAGAGCAGGGTAAGGGTGACCGAGAATGTAGGGGAGAGGCAAGTGATTGTAGTTTTAAATGGGATGGTCAGGATAAGCATCATTGAGGGGGTAACAATTGAGCTAAGACTTGAAAAAAAAGTGAGAGAGTTGGCCACGTGGATATCTGAGAGAAGAGTATTCTAGGCAGGGGGAGCAGCCAGTGGTGCAAAGGTCCTGAGGCAGGAGTGTGCCTAGCGCATTCTAGGAACAAGGAAGTCAGTGTGATTGGACCAGAGGTGGGGAGCAAGGGAAAGTGAAAGTAGATGAGGTCAGAGGGAGACAGATTATGCAAGGGGTTGCGGGCCATGCAAGGACTTGGCTTTTGTCTGCGTGAAATGAGGGCCGCTGGAGGATTTTGAGGAGTGTAATTATATGATCTGACATGATATTTTAAAGGATCACTTGCTGCTCTGTTGAGAATAGACTGTAGAGGAGTAAGGGTGGAAGCGGAGAAACCAATTAGAAGCTTCCTGAAGTGATCTAAGCAAGAGACAAGGGTGGCTTGGATCAGGCTGATAGCAGTGAAGTAATAAGGAGTGGTAAATTCTGGATCTACGCTGGTGGAACCAACAGATTTCCTGATGTGGGGAAAGAGGTTTAGAGACGGAGATCAATTCAGCTTCGGACATGTTAGTTCAAGGTACCTTTATTAGACTTCAGGTGGGAGTGTCAAGGCTTTGGAAGTTGGATACAGTGGCAAATATAGTAGCGACTTTCCAATGACTCCTGCTGAAAAGGAAGCAGGGAAACAGGTGGTAGCTGGAGGGAGAAGTAAGGACAAGAGGAGTTGGTTTTCTTTTTGTTTTGTTTTGTTTTTGGTTGGTTGGTTCCCTGAGCGGGGATTGAACCCAGGCCGCAGTGGTGAGAGCGCTGAAGCCCAGCCACTGCACCACCAGGGAACCCCTTGGAGTTGTTTTATTATGGGCGATGTTACAGCATGTATCTATGCTGATGGGAACGGACTTTTCTGTATTGTTTCTTCTTCGTCTTGGCTCATTCTGTCCCCAGCTCCCGCAGCTCCATTGGACTCAGCTCAGGTGTCCTTCCTTCTCTGAAGCCTTCCCATCTTCCCCGAGCCAGACACCAAAAGGGCTGTCTTTTCCCCTCTGCACCCCTAATTTCCCTGTGACCATTAAGGGCATTTACAATTTGCCTTGTAAGATTATTTGAGTACAAGTTCTTGGACAACTTCTCCATGTTTTGCTCATCTTTGAATCTACAGCTTCCCCCTCCTCATGTTTCACTCAGGAATACACCTAGAACTGCTTGATAAATGTTTGTTGCATGAACAATTGAATTCTGGAGAGCCAGATTTGTACAGGCTTGTCCAGGGACCTAGAAAGAGCTATTTTATAAGTAGTCTGTCTCAAATTCTTCCCTTGAAATAGCCCTGAAAGAGTAAATGTTTATGTAAAGGGAATAGCTTGAAGCAACTGGAAATTTCCTTGAAGGCACATGATTTCTCTAAAAACTCCTAAAGATTTTGTAGCTTACTCTGACATAGCTCTGGGTTTATCTTATTTCTACACAATATTGTAGTTTATTTACCATTTGGTTTTCCATTTTCTCCCCCAAAAATCTTGAAATAAAACTTATGCTTCAGAAAGGGGCCCACTATCAGTAGTATGTGTCTCTCAGTTTGAGTATCTGATATGGGATTTGACATTGAAGTAGTTTCTTAACAAAATTTTATGGGATTTGTTAGCCTGTAAGTTATTATGACAGCATTCTGCCTCTAGTAGGTCGCAGATTTTTAATTATAGGACAGAATATATGGAACAGTCATACCTACTTAATTTATAAGAGGCAGTATTTTCCAGTTAGGTAGCATAGTTCAGTCATTAATATTAAACCAAAACTAAAACAAAAAAAGGTTTTGGAATCATGCAGACCTGGGTTGGAATCTTGGTTATATATTACTTGCTCATTCTGACTTTATACACATTAACCTTTCTAAGCTTTAGTTTTCTCGCCTATAATACAGAGATGGGAAGAATAATATTACCTGCCTGACTGGGTTTTTGTGGGAATGGAGTGAGTTATTACTTGTATTGCCCTTGGTACTGCGACTGGTACATAGTAAGTGCTCAATAAACAAATAAGTGGGCTGGAGACCCTGACCAGCAACAGGTGATTACAGTCCCCAATGAGAAGTTCTATGGCAGGGGATACTGGGAACAGGTAGCCATGAAAAAATGTTTGTCTTTCATCCAGAGAGCAATGGGGGCCACTGAAGAGTTCTAAGCAAGGGACCAACAGATTAGATATGCAAGACTGCTAGCAGGGAGACCAGTAAGCAGGTGAGAGGTGGCATGGCCTAGACTAGGGTTGGCTTGAAGATGGAGAAGAAGGTGGCCTCATTTGTGAGACATTTAGGAGGCAGTGATAAGACTTGATGATGGGGTGAAGGCTTGTGGGAGGAGATAGAGAGGATGACTTCCGGGGTTTGTGTGTGGTGGTACCTTCACAGAAGTAGAGAAGAACCTGGGGCCAAGGGCGGGGTACGAGATAGCGAGTTCAGTTTTGAACGTATAGAATTTGAGGTGTCTTATCTGTGAGATAACCATGTGAAACCATCCCGTAAGCAGTTGGGTACATAGATCTCAAACCAGAGAAAAGTCTAGGCTGAAGATGGGGACTTGGAAGATGTGGTAGGCTCAATAATATCCCCCAGAGATATCCAGGTCCTACTCCTTGGAATCTATAAATGTTATCTCATATGGCAAGAGGACTTTTGCAGATGTGATTAATTTAAGGGTCTTGAAATGGGAAGATTGTCCTGGATTAGCCAGATGAGCCCTAAATAAAGGTACTTTTATAAGACAGACGCAAGGAAGATTTGACCACAGAAAAGACTACATGATACAGAAGCAAGATGCCCTGGCAGATAGGGGAAGGTGGCCACAGGCCAAAGAATGCAAGGAATGCAGTTCTAGAAGCTAGAAAAGGTAAGGAAAGAAATGCTCCCCTAGAGCCTCTGGAGGGTGTGTGATACCTTGATTTCAGATGATACCTTGATTTCAGTCCAGTGAAACTTATTTCAGACTTCTGAACTCCAGAACCACAAGAGAATAAATATATGTTGTTTTAAGCCATCCAATTCACAGTAATTAATTATAGCAGCAATAAGAAACTAATACAGAAAACATCAACATTGACGGAGTAAAGGAAGCTGGTGGGGTTGGATGAAGGTGTCCAAGCAGTGAGAAGAGCAGAGGATCCAGCAGAGGGCTCCCAATGACGCCAGTATTTAAGATATATGCAGAGAAAGAACATCTCAGGAAGGGTCCTGAGCAGGAGCAGAGAGGAAGGACCACCAAGGAAAATAGTGGTCCCCGAATTCAAGGGAAAGGATGTTTCAAGAAGGAGGGAAGGGGTTCCCTGGTGGTGTAGTGGCTAGGCTTTGGCGCTCTCTATGCTGTGGCCTGGGTTCAATTCCCAGCCAGGGAACCACAAAAATTAATTAATTAATTAATTAATTAATTAAAGAAGGAGGGAGTGGTTAACAGTGCTAGATGCTCCTAGAAGTCAAACAAGAGCAGCACTTGTTGTGTTAGTATATGTTGCCCAAGTGAGCACTCCTGTTACATTTTAAGAGACGATCGTAGTTGACCTTGGAATAACTCTTTAGGTAGTTGGTGCTGAAAACAGACTAGAGTGGGTTGAAAGGTGACTAAAGGGTGAACCAGAGTTCAAGTTCACAGTGTATTTGCCCTGTCTCCTCCACCAGATTGTACATATTTTTTTTGAATTTTAATTCTACTACACAAGTAGGGTATAAGAGGGGGAGGACCCCCCCAAAAAACCTGGCATTTGTTTATAAAAAGTTGTGTATTTATTCTTACATGTTTAAACTTCAGTCACCTTTAAAGTACTCTCGTCTAACAATAAAAATGAATTTTAAAAAAGTCTAACAATAAAAATGAATTAAAAAAAATAAAGTACTCTCTATTTGATGCAATACACCTTTTGAGATACTTTTTCCACTGCTCAAAACAGTTTTTGAACTCGTAGATTTTGATGCCTTTTAGTATTTCTGCCATTTTTTTGTTTCACCTCTTCCACATAGGCAAAACGTTTCCCTTTGAGGATTTTTTCATCTGGGGAAACAGAAAAGAAGTTGATGGAGGCAAGATCAGGTGAACAGGGAGAGCGAGGCACGGGGGTGGGCAGGTGCATTGTCCTGGTGGAAGTCACGTTTGCCACAACTCGGGATGTTTCTTCTGCAAATCGTGACACAACCTTCTCAAAACTTGTAGATAAAAACTTTGGTTGACCTGGAGGAACAAATTCCGAGTGCACAATCCCTCTCACATCAAAGAAAGATCATTCTGGTTATTTTTGGGCCCCCTGGTATGTTCCTTACAGAAAAGTTAAGATATACAGATTAGCTGAATGAAAAAAGAATTACTCATAATGTCCTCAGCTGGTAATATTTTAGTGTATATTTTTTCAGATTTTCTTTTTCTATGCAAAATATATAATTCTCTCAATCACCTAATGGGGTAAGATACCATCAGGCCATTTTAAGAGGAGGAAATTCAAGCAAGCAATTTCCCCAGCGCTCAGCTGGTCAACAGCAGCACCGAGACTGAAACTTATCAGACTCCAAAGCCAACTTCTTCCCTTCGGTGCTTCCCTGACACGCGTATTTTATTTACCTGAAGGAATCTTTTCCAGAAGCTTCCACAACTAAGCCTAAGTGGATTTCTATCCTGAACCCCACCCCTTATCCACCCAAGGAAGAGGTTAGTGAGTAGGGAGGAGTGGCAGTCTTTAGCCTAGTAGGGATGGAGAGGGATTGAGGGGTGAAAGGCACCAGACTGAGTGAGCCCGAAAAGAATGAAGGAGGGGGTGAGAGGGCCGGGAAGGGGGAGCGGGTTACTGAGAGCCTATCAGGTACACGCACGTGTTAGGTTCTGTCCTGGCAACATCATAACCAAATGGGCATCAGACTTCCCATTCTGCCGAGGAGTAAACTGAGGTTCCAGGGAGAAATGTAATTGTTTCCAAATCACACAGTTCCCCAGGACCGCCGAGCCACACAGACCTCAGAGGAGGGGCAAGCGGCTGGTGTGGAGCCAAGAGGTAGGTGGGTGGCCCTGGCGGCTGCGCCAGGAACTTGAGCCTGACAGCTGGGAGTGGAGAGCAAGGGAGAGGTGGGGCGATCCGGGTGGAACGGAGCGGGGAGACTGGCAGGGCTTGGCGTGAGGGTAGTGAGGTTGAAGGGGCCAGGTCATGGGGCCTGGGAACGAGCGGAGGCCGTGGGAGGCCAGGGGCAGGAAGAAAGAGGGCTGAGCCGTGGAGGTGCTGCGAGGGAGGCCAGGGGCTGAAGGAGCTTCAGGGGAAGCCGGGGGCGGGGCAACAACGCATGGGCGGGGTCGAGGAGCGGCTAGGGGCGGGGCAAAGGCAAGGGGCGGAGCCCTTAGGGGCGTGGAGACCTGGGGGGCGGTACTGAGGAGTCTAGTGAGAGGCCGGGTGTCGGGCAGTGAGCTAGGGGCGGAGCTTTCTCAGGAGCTGGGAGGCCAGGGGGCGGGGTCGAGGAGCCTGGCCAAGGGACAGGGACGGCTGTCCAGGCAAGGTGGGGAGACAAGCTCGAAGGCCGGGGCGGAGCCGAGAAGAGGACGGAGTGGGGAAGTTCAAGGCTCCTGGGACAAGAGGGGCTCGGCGGCAAGGGGCGGGACGGCGCGGAGGGGGTGGGGCGTGCGGAGTCCCTGCAGGCGCCCGCGGAGTGCTGTGAGGCCAGCCCAGTGCTGTGTAGCGAGAGTCCCCCGCGCCCCGCTCCAATAGCCCCGGAGCCCCCGCCATGCCCGAGCAGCTCAGCGTCGCGGAGTTCCTGGCCGTCACCGCGGAGGATCTCAGCTCCCCTGCCGGGGCTGCCACCTTCGCCGCCAAGTTGTCCCGGTGCCGGGGGGCGGCACTGGCGCGGGAGGAGGTGAGAGGGCTAAGGCGGGAGGGATCACGGGTCCCGGCTGGGCCTCGCCTTGACGTTCACAGGCGTGACCTGAGCTGCGATGGCCTTTACCGCTCCCCAGAAATGTGCTCCCTCCCTGGATCTGGGAGAGCCGAGTGCATCTCGAACATCCGCGTCCTCACCATCGAGGCCTGGGGAGGGCCCGAGGGATTTGCCTGTGGGGGGCCTCGCGGTCACCTCGATGACAGACTTAAAACAGGTCAGAGGACATACCCCTGAAGCTTTTGGTGACCTACCCTGTCGCATGTGTTTGCTCTGCGCCTCAGGGAATCTGGGTGTTCATACTCGGAGCCCCGCAAGTTTGGCCCCCAAGTCACTCCCCTTCTGGGAAGCAGGGCTTCCCGCCTCAGTCCCGAACTTCTCCCTGGCTGCAGGGTGGCCTCCTCCCCCTGGCTGCTGGCTCTGAGATTTGGCTGGTGTTTGTGGAATGAATGCAAATGAGAAGGCGCCAGGAGCTGGGGTTCACCTTGGCCAGACTGTTGGCAAGTTTCTAGTCTCCTCTCCCCTCCCCTCGTCTTTGTCTTTCCCAGCAGCACGTCCCAGGCCTTTTCTTTGGCTCTTGCACGCTGCCCCACCCCATTCCCCTGCTCTTTGGCGTTCATTCCTCTTAGACCTGCTGCACTTTCCCGGGTCTCCCTTGCAGGGAATATTCTAAGGTCGACACCCTGCGGCTTTGGGCCAACGGAGAATAATGTGTTTTCGCAGCTCTCTTGCAGAGGATGCCCTGAATTTGGGTGATATTTTGGACCTCAGTGGCAGCTCTCACCTTCCATCTTTCACCATGAGAGTATTGAGCACCTACTGATACAAGCTCAATAGTTCCTAATACCCTGGGCCAATGTCTTGGGACATCTCTCCTCCTCCTCTCCTCTGGCAGGGTGAACCCTAATCTCAGAGTCAGTGTATTGCTTTGTAGTAGTTACAGAGGATTGAGGAAAGAGCATTAACTTTGGGGAAAGCAGACCTGTGTTCAAATTCTGGCTCTGCCATTTGCCAGCTGTGTGACCTTAGGCATGTGACCTGATCTGTTTGAGCCCCACTTTTGGCATCTGTAAAATGGGGATAATAATGTTTACCTCGCAGGACTGTGGTATTATAGGAGGTAACGCATGCAGAGCATGCATATTGCTAAATGGAATGATGTTCGGGTTAATTGACAGACCTCTTTGGACAGTGACTTGGTCTCTTTTGTCCATTTCTCTCAGAGCCCAGCCTAGAGCTTTGCACATAGTAGGGATACAGGTTTTAATTAAAATAAGAAGCAGCCAATGGCTTTTGGCTTCCATCCTTGAGCAGAACCAGTAGCTTGGAGTCCACCACCTATAAATGTGGATTGTATTTAATGGGAGGCTCACAGAGAAACAGACACAGAGCCTCCCGAGGAGAGCTTCCTGAGGTTTGTCTTCATTGTCTCACATTTCATGACCTGGAAGAGTTCAGTGCCATGGCACCCTTAGGGGCTGTCACAGTTCACCCCCCTCTCTGCATTCATTAAAATGTTAAATCAGAGCAGGAGAAGGGGCTGCACTATGAACCCTTCTCCTAGGACAGAAATGCCCATTTGTGCCCATGCATCTGGCCTTGCCTGGCTTGTTGTGTGTAAGCACTTGTGTGTGTCTGGAGGATAGTGGGGGAGAGAGCCCTTGGAATGGATCTGGAGGCCACAGCAGACTCTGGTCAGGGCTCACTCAGCTTTGCTCCAGTTCAGGCCGGACCAAACCCGGTCTCCTTTGCCCTTGGGACTTGAGTGCACACAAGGTTCATTTTAACAACAGAAAGCCTGTGGCACCCAAACACAGCTTTTCTCTTCAGTTTTTCACTGCCCAAAAAGTTAGAATCTGACCTTTGGATTGGACTTTCCTGAGGTTTCCTGTTTGGTTTTGCATTCATGTTTATATTTACATGTAGTTTGATGCTGGCGTCCCCCTCTTGTTGCCTGGGTATGACTAACCCACCCCCAGGCTTGAAGTGGGGTAAAATTGACTAAATCCGGATGCAGCTGATTCTTAAAAGGAGCCTTCTAGTCCCAAATACTTTCTGGGGAGTAACTAGGGACTCTGTCCTGGGACTTGCAACACTTTTGCAGTTCTGGGCAGGTCCTAAGAAACTAGAATGTCAGTGCCTACGGACACTTTAAGCTAGAGATCACCTAGGAACATTCTCATTTGAAATAGGGAAACTGAAGTCCAGAGAATGCATGAGACTTGTCCAAGCTCCCACATCTGGGTAGGGGATGAATTGACATTTTTTTTTTTTTAATGTGGGTAGTTTCCAGGCTGCACCGTTGACAGCACCAGTGCCGAAGCCTTAGCCACTATACACCACCAGGGAACTCCCTGAATTGACGTTTCTACCCAAATGTTCTAACCCTTGGTCCTATTCTCTGTCCTTCTAAAGTCCAACTGCCTGTCCTCCCTATGTAACTTCTTTCAGCCTCAGTTATTTCACCCTTAAAATGGATCTAGTGATCCCTCCTTGCTTACCTCTCTGGATTGTTAAAGATTTTTGTTTTTAATTGTGAAATGCTGTACAAATGTGAGGGAATATTAAGACAGATAATCATTCTG
Organism: Lyroderma lyra; assembly: GCA_004026885.1. Classification (NCBI taxonomy): domain Eukaryota; kingdom Metazoa; phylum Chordata; class Mammalia; order Chiroptera; family Megadermatidae; genus Lyroderma; species Lyroderma lyra. Next base: position 109,164 of record PVJL010002330.1, read on the forward strand.
TCAACCATCTTCTTCCTGTCCTGGGCCCCTTTACATCCATTATTTCATTGATTTTTCACAATCACACAGGTGAACATGGGCCCAGGGAGGTTAAAGCAGTTGTCTTGTGTCACATAGTGGGTCTTTCTGACTCTAAGGCCTGTCTAGTTCTCCATGTCCTCTCTATTGTAGGCACTAAGGACATAAAGATGCTGCTTTCATTTGCTGGCTGGTTGGGGAGATGTAGTCTATCTTAGGGAGTTAAATAGGGACCCTAGGAGTCTGTCCTGGGTGCCCAGAGAAAGGTACAGTCCGTGCCATAAGAGGCAAGGAGCAGGGGCAGGGAGAGAGCAGTGAGGACTGGTGCAATCAGGGAGAGCGTCCTGGAGGAAGTGGTGACACTTGCAGATGAGTCTCGAAGGAAGGAAGGACGGACTCCATTCAGTGGAAAGGATAAGTAAGTGAATTTGGAGACTGGTGGGAAGAGAGCATTTCAGGAACCAAGTAAGCCATGTTGACCAGTGCTGAGAATTCACGCTAGCTATGGGGAACATTTACCTAAATTGGTGTCATGTCTCATAATGCACAGTTTTAAATTTTATTGGAGTCAAATTTATCATTTCCTGTGTGATTCTTGCTTTTTTCAAATCTGATTTGGGAAGGATTTCATTTTTTTGTTTGTTTGTTTGTTTTTGGGTTGGTTCCCTGAGTGGGGATTGAACCCAAGCTGCGGCCAAAGCCTAGCCACTGCACCACCGGGGAGCCCCGCTAGGATTTCATTCTCAGTATTCTTGAGAATTTTATACTCTGCTTTGTCATGTGTCTATATTTGTTTTACAAAAACATAAAATTTTTGTTTTATAAAAAATAATAAACAGGAGTGCCCTGGTGGTGTAGTGGCTAAGGCTTTGGCACTGTCAACACTGTGACCTGGGTTCGATTCCCAGCCAGGGAACTACCCACATTAAAAAAAATAACAAGTAATAATAATAATAAGCACTATATAATATTAGAAATGGTTTGTAAGAAACAGAAACCCTCTCAAGCTTGTTTACATTGAAGGGGAAATTCTTTTTAAGGAATTAAAGGTGCCTCGTGGGACTGAGGGGTGGTCAGTAAAACTAAACCTCCCCAGGGCCTCAGTGGAGACTGGAACTCCCCAGGGCCTCAGTGGAGGCTGGGAACTCCCCAGGGCCTCAGTGGAGGCTGGAAAGTCCTCAGGAACTACTGCAGCTGCTTTCTCATTCTCACTGTTTTTTGCTTCTGCTTCTTTCTGCATGTCTGAATAGTGCTTTTCATCACTTGTCATCACAAAGGCATAACACTATCCTCTGGGGAAGACAGGCAGCTTCGGCCCCCACATTCACGTGACCTCACTGGTCCAGCATCTAAAGGTAACCAAGCCAGTCTTGTGTGTCACTTCCAAGTTCCTGGCAGAGAGGTTAATGGCCCAGCCCAGTATCTGGACTGGTTCCAGAAGCCGGGTCTCCTCCCTGGTTTCATCAGTAGAGGCCATGGAGGGATGGACTCAGGCAGGATAAAGATGGCATGGAGACCTACACTGTGGAGGGGTGGTGCACTTCTCATTGAAGAGGGGCAGGGCCTACAAAGTTGCCCCTACAAATCCACAACGATTTACTTATTTTGCACATCTGGGATCCAGAGAGAGGCAGTATGCTCATGCTGCTTTTTGCCCACCTAGTTATCCAGGTATAGCTGAACCCCAGTTTGGAAAACTCAGGTTTAAGGGAATTAAAAGGATGGATTAGAGATCTCAGTGGGTGTAGCATGACTTGGAGGGCCTTGAATTCCAATTAGGCTTTTGTGCTTTTTGCTGCGCAGTGGGGACCAGCGGACCCAATCATGTTGGAATGGATGTGGCTGGCCCTGCCGAGGGACACAGCAGTCAGCATAGCTTAGGGACTGCTCCATGCCAGGCCCTGTATTAGGTACTGGGTAGACATATTGCTCATTAAAAGCAATGCAGTCTTTGCTCCATTGAGATTATAGACTTCTGGGGAAGACAGGCAGTAAACAAACACATAAGTCAGTAATTACGTGTTGTGATAAATGACATGCAGGCTTGTCCTCCTGATCAAGGCCTTCGTGAAGGTTGGTCCTCACCTCTTCGCATCCTAGCCTCTCTCCCCAGGCAATCTCACCCACACCCATGGCTTCAGTCCTTTCCTGTCCTTAGGCGACACACACATTTGTACTTGAAGCCCAGACACTCACGTCCAATGGCTCACTTGGCTGTTTTCACTTAGACTTCTCAGCATGTCCAAAACCACCCTCCTGACTGTCCCCCTGCCCCTGGGCTGGCCCTTCCCGTGTGTCCCGCTCAGTGAGTGGTACCTCTCTATTGTTAAACAAGCAGAAGCCTTGCACCTCCAAGTGCACATTTCATCACCAAGGGTCATCAGTTTTACATTCTCAGCATCTCTGCAGTCTACCCATTCCTCTACATCCCTCCCCTAGCCCAAGCCACTGTTGTCTCCTGCCTGTCGCGCTGTGGTGGCCTTGTCTCTCCACTTTTACTCAAGCTCAGTTCTCCCTGACAGCACTTGGTCTGCACATATCACAGATGAATTTTACATTGATTTGTATAATTCTTCCTCTAAAATCTTATTTCTCACTAGATTTTTGACTTCCATGAGAATAGCATCTGTCTCACCATTGGATCCCATAGCACCACCATAGGTGCTCAGAATACATTGGTTGGATAACAAATAAACAAAAGAAGATAAGTAACAAGGAATATTAATAGAGAATAATGGTGTGAGTGTGCTCCAGATGCCTACGTCCAGGAACAGCTTAGGTAAAAGCCCAGCATTTGGGGCACGGAGACGAGGCCAGTGGAGCGGAGGCATAGAAGTGGGCAAGGGCAAGAGGAGCGCCAGATGAGCTGGGAAGGTAAGCCGGGGCTGGACACGTACCACCTGCCGGGCCGTGGTGGCAAGTTCGGCTTTTATTGATTTTGTAGGCCAGCAACATGATCCATTGTATATTTTAGAAAGACTTGTCAGCTCCTATGTAGAAATTAGATGGAAAGGAGACTGAGAGTACCCAAGGAGGCACTTGTACTTGTTCTCGAAGTCGAGGATATGATGGTGGTGTGGATAGGGCCATGACTGGTGGAGGAAAGGGGTGGGCAGACTCTAGAAGTATTTTTTTTATTGTTAAATTTATTGGGGTGACATCGGTTAGCAAAAATTATAGGTTCCAGATGTACAGTTCTACAGTGCATCGTCTATGTGTTGCATTTAGAAGTATTTTATAAGTACAGTTGACCCTTGAACAACATGAATTTGAACTGTGCTGGTGCACTTATATGCAGATTTTTTTTCAATAAATACTATAGATATATAGTCTCTTTCTTATCATTTTCTTTTCTCTAGGGTAGTTTATTGTAAGAATACAATATGTAATACATATAACATACAAAATATGTGTTAATTGACTATTTATGTTATCGGTAAGGTTTCTGGTCAGTGGTAGGCTATTCGTAGTTAAGTTTTTGGAAAGCCAAAATCTGACAGTGAAGTTCGTGAAATTGCCACTGTGGGCTTATGTTTGCAGCACTGTACAAACAACTCGGTAAGGTGTCATAACCTTGGCAAGGTATGATGACAGCTCTGATGGCCATTCCAGAAAAAGAGTTCCGAAATTGCTTTGAAGGGTGGACTAGGTGCTGATTTCAGTGCACAGCTTCTCAAAGGGGAGTACTTCTAAGGTGACCGCAGTGATACTCAGCAATGAGGCATGTAGCACTTTTTCTAGGATGAGTTTGCAAAATTAATTATCTGACCTCGTATATGCAAATTGTCTACTGTACAGGGATGTGGGGGATTCACATCCCTAATCCTGGCATTGTTTGAGGGTCAACTGTACAGTCATGTGTCATAATGACATTTTGGTCAGTGATGGATTGTGTATATGATGGTGGTTTCATAAGTTTCTAATAGAGCTGAAAAATTCCTAGTGCCTAGTGATATTATAGAGGTCATACTGTTGCAGTAACAGTCTGTGCAGGTTTTTAGCCCAGGAGCAATAGGCTATACTATAATCTAGGTGTGTAGTAGATTATATCATCTTGATTTGTATAATGCAGTCCGTGACGTTCACACCGTGAGAAAATTGCCTAACGACACATTTCTCAGAACGTGTACCTGTTGTGAAGTGACACATGACTGTAGTAATATCAAGATTTGTTGGTGGAGTGCATGTGGAAATGATCAGTGGTTCCCAAGTTTCTAATGGAAAAATGCCATTTATCCTTCCTAGGAAGGGGGGAGTCTGGTAGAGGAACAGGCTTGGGGGAAAGTCAAGAACTCTGTTTGTACATCTTATAGATCTGTGAGACATCCAAGTGGAGATGTCAAGAAGGCGTTTGGATGCATGATTTTGGAGATCAGAGGAGAGGGCTGCAGATACACATTTGCGAGTTGTCAGTGTTGAGATAGTGGATTTCAAACTTGCATCTGTGTAATAATCTCCTGGCATCATTCCCAGAGAGTCCATTTCTGTAGCTGTATCTCACTTGGGCTTCTTATTGCAAGTAACAGAAACCAACCTGAGCTGATGTGAACAGAAAAGGAGTTCATTGAAAGGGAATATTCAGTGGTTCACAGAATTTCTGGGAAGCTGGAGGACTGGGGTGAGGCATTAGGCAGGATCTCAGCCAAAATCACTCCACTGAGCCAGTTTGGCAAGGACACAGCTATCACACAATAAATACCACAGCTAGTACTGCCACTATCCCTTGGAGACTGGGCACCTTCAGTGCTGGGACCACTAGCATAAGAATGGATCTTCTACTCTCTCTGCTTCTGATTCAAAGTCTGCAGTCAGTGCCTCCGATTGGCCAAGCCTAGCTCATACACCTGTACCTGAGCTGCAAGGGAGGCAAGAAAAGCAAGAATTTGGTTTTATCAGCTTTTTAAAGAGGCAAGCTCTGCAAAGATTTGTGCAGCAAGTAATTTCCCAGATTACGAAAGAGGTTCAGATACCAGACTAACAAAAAAAGCAAACTGTCCCCTGCAGGTTTGCCAGCATGCGGAAGGGTGTCTGGGAATCTGCATTGTAATCGGCACCCCAGGAGATGCCCACGCAGGCAGTCCAAACCACATCTGCATACATTGCATTAGCTGCTGTTGAAAGCTGTGGGAATGGTTGAGATCACCCACTGAGAGGAATGCAGAGAGAGGGTCCAGGCCCAAGCTCTGGGGAGCTCCAGTGTTGAGAGATTAGGATGAGAGATTAGGATGAGAGATGAGGATGAGAGATTAGGATGAGAGATGAGGATGAGAGATTAGGATAGGAAGCGGAACCCACTGGCCAAGGACACTGAGAGGGAGCTACCAGTGAGGAAGGCGGGAAATCAGGGGCGGACCGAGCTCAGAAGCTAGGAGAGGAATGTTTCCAGGAGGAAGCTCTGTCAGATGCTGCCTAGATGTCCAGAGGTAAAATAAAATGACAGAGACATGACCCCTGCCTTTGGCATTTGGCAGATTTCATGCTATTTCCTCCTCAGTGGCCTGCACTGATTTGAGGAGAGGGCAGATGAGAAATTCTCCCCTACATAGAGGAGTGGAGACATGGGATGGTGGCCAGGGACCAGGGCTGCCAAGGTTTTCCAAGATGGACTTGGAACCCAGCTCTGCTGAGCCCAGTCTCTTCCCACCCGAGGCTGGCTCTGCACAGGGCAGAGGGTCTTCCTGCAGTTGTCAGGCTCGAGCCCAGTCTCCCAAAGTCTCCTCCCCTCTCCAAATTTCTGTCTTCAGGGCTTACTTCCTTGCCTTGTGTTCAGCTGTTTCTGGCCACAGAGGTGACATAGGCAGGTTTGGGAGCTTTAGGTCAGAGCAGAAGGAAAATTCTTTCCCCAAAGGCAATTTGGTAGTATAGGCATATTGAGAATTCGGTTCTAGACCACTGCAATAAAGCTAGTATGGTAATAAAGTGAGTTGTAATTTTTTTGTTGGTGGTGGGTCTTGCCTTCAATTTGTAAAAAATGCAACATCTGTGAAGCACATTAAAGCAAAGCACAGTAAAACAAGATACATCTGTACAGTCCTCAGAAAGAGTTACTGCTAGAAGGTCCCTTTGATGGGCCTGGAGCACATCATGAGGTGGTGAAGCCCACAGAGGCACACTGAGTTCCCCAGACCCTAGGACAGGGCTCTGTTCTTGGGAACATTGTGACTGGGTCTCACTGGGGTCAGTGAGTGGGCCTCACTGTGGAGGATATGGGAGGCTGAGCTGGGAACATCTGCTAAAGGTTCTCTAATTCAGCTGGTTTTTGACCTTGACTGAGCTTTTAAGAACTTCAGGCTCCACCCAGACCTACTGAATCAGACTCTCCCAGGGGTGAGGCCTGGGCTGATGAGCAGTTCAGAAGTTCCCCAGGCAACTCTGATGAGCAGTCAGGGTGAAAACTATTGTGGTGAGCTATTTCATGCCCACTTAAGGTTAGTATCCATTAATCTCTATTTATTGAACACCTGCTGTGTACAAAGATGGGATGGTAGGTTCTCAGGGCACGGAGATGACATGGCAAGGCCCCTATCTGGGAAGGAGAAGGACTCAATGCCCACGAAGAGATGATTGACAACAGGGATGTGGCTGAGGTCTATGGAGACAGTTCAGTAACTGAAATCAGACAGACCTGGATTTGAATTCCTATTGGTTATGTGACCTTGGGCAAATGGTTTAACCTTTCTGAATCTGTTTCCCCATAAATTAGCAGTGGTAGTAACTATTTTATGGGGTTGTTTGAGAGGATTACATATAAAGCATCTAGCATGTACCTGGCACATAACAGATACTTAATATTTAAAAAAAATTCCCTTTCACTAAAAACACAAGTACATCTGCACACGGGATAGTTAAAGAGATCAGGAACCACACAGAGAAACAGGAAAGATCATTGCAACAGGGATGAGGTCATTACTACAAGTGAGCGCTAAAATGGTGCAGTCCTGGCACCAGAGCAAAAAGAGGAATCGCGCACCTTGCAGATGGCCGGGGATGAATTGCGCCTCGTTCTGGACAAGGCAGGTTGCTCCCGCAGCTCTGCCCCTTGCTGTCTCCCATCCATTCATCTCTTCATCAGACATTTGTAGAGAGCCTACCCAGTTCTCAGTCCTGGCTGCACATTACAGTCCCCTGGGCTGCTTTTAGCTATGTTTTCAAAAATTGAGATAAAATGCATGCAACATGAAATTCACCATTTTAACTATTTTAAAGTTGCAGTTCAGTGGCCTTTATTCACACTGTTGTGCAATCATCACCACTATCCAATTCCAGAATGTTTCCATCACTGCAAAAAGAAAAGCTGTGCTCATTAGCAGTCACTCCCCACTCCCACTCCCCCAACCCCTGGCAACTTTGTGTCTCAGTAGATTTGCCTATTGTGGACATTTCAGATCAATGGAATCCTTCAACCTGTGGCCTTTTGTGTCTGGTTTCTCAGTTCGCATAATGTTTTCAAAGTTCTTCCATGTCTTCTGGGTTGCTTTCAAAGCAATAAAAGATAGGAATAGCAACCACCAGCCAGTGTTGTAAGCATTTCCCATGTATTGATTCATACAATCCCTATAAGGAAACAAGGTCACAGAGATGAAATAGCTTAGTAAACATGAGTGCCAAATAACATACAAGATGTCCATGCAATATTTGGGGCATGCTTATACTAAACATGTATTCACTGTCTGAAATGCAAATATAACTGCATGTTCTATATTTGTTTTTGCTCTGTCTGTCATTTCTAATGGCATTAAGTGGCGGAGCCAGGCTTTGGGCAGTCCAGAGCACTTGGGAGTGCGTCCCCTCTCACTCCACTGGTGATGCCTGGGCTCCCCTCTCCCATCCCCAGGGACTTTGAAGTGAGGTTCTGGCATTCTTGCTTTCTAAAGTGCTCCAGAAAACAAACAAACAAACAAACAAACAAACAAACAAACAAACAAACAAAGGAGTTCCCTGGTGGTGTAGTGGCTTAATGCTTCAATGCTTCATCGCTGGTACTGTCAGCGCTGCAGCCTGGGTTCGATTCCCGGCCAGGGAAATATCCACATACAAAAAAATAAATAAATAAAATAAAGTGCTCCAGATGACTTCCCTGGGCAGCCTGGGGATGTGTGTCTCAGGGCTCAGGAATACAGAGATGTCTGCTGGGCAGAAGAGCTACCAAGCAACCCTTCCTGTAGGCCCAGCACTGGGCTGAGTGCTTAAATGCCTGATCACATTCAGTCTTAGGAGATAGGTGCTGCTCTTGTCCCATTCAACAGATGTGTAAATGGAGGCTCCACGTCACACAGCTAAGAATATAGGAACCGGCATTTGGACCTTAAAACTGTGTGATGTAATAAAAGCCAGAGTCCTTGAATCCTACTGTCCTTTCTGTGTACCCATAAGGCCTTGCGAATATCCATTCATTCACTTACACATCCATTCATTTCACAAACATTTATTGCTCCTCATGTGCCAGGCACTGTGCTGGATGTGGACGCAAAAGCTGGTGCCTGCCTTTTAAGACTTTTTTGCCCTGTAGAGAAGTCAGACGTGTGGTAAATAAGGGCTGTGAGTGCCCTGATAAAAGTGGGCCCAGGGTGGCATAACGGCAGGAGGGGTCAGTTCTGTTGTGGTGGGAAGGGGGTGACACCCATAGGCCAAGTCGGGAAAGATGAAGTATTTACTGGGCAGAATGGGGGAGGGCTCTCCAGGCAGGAGGAGCAAGCAGCATGAGTGAAGGTCTGGCATATTGAGGAAATTGCAAAGAGTTAGACAGGGCTGCAGTTTAAGGGATTAGTGATGGATATCAAGTCCAAGTGGGGGGCAGGGAGAAATTTGTCCAGGCCTGCAAGGGGGCCCAGAGAGCGGGCGATCACGGGACTCTTTGTAGCTCTGTGCATCAGGGCAGGCCGAGCCCTCCCCGGGGGTGGGTGGAATTCGGGGCTCAGCCCAGGCTGGGGTCGGATGGGAATCTCCCGCAGTCGGTCGGTCGGTCTGCAGAGTTCTTGCTCTCTTAGCTCATCGCTGCCGAGCCGTCTCCAGAGGAAAGTCCCAGCCAGGAAACTTGGGGTTTGCAGAGGCCTCGTGTATGGTGTGGGTGCGGCTCCCTTCCTGCAACCCCTCTTCCCCGCTGCTTCCCACCACCCTGCAAGGGGCAGCTGGTGAGGCTGAGCTGACAAGACTGGACAGGTTCCCAGGCTGGGGAGACGGACATCTGTGGGGGCCCCGCTGAGGGGGTACATGGCCAGTCACGGGTTCCAGCAGCTCAGGAAGGAAAACAGCGAGAGGCTGAGGGATCCTGAAATAATAAATGTCAGCGCTGGCAGGAGCCTTCTACGTCACCGCCCAGCCCTTGCTTCCAGATGGGGAGTCTGGCCAGGGAGGGAAGGAGACCTCACGGGGTCCCACCAGCGGCTGGGGCTGGCCCCAGGTCGTGGCTCCCAAGCCTTGCAGGGTAACCACTGCAGGGGCTGCGGGCAAGCAGGCAGGGCTGGGCGATGCAGAGGACAGCCGGGCGGTGCCTTGCTCTCCTCTGTCACCTCTCCGACTGCCCTCACCTGGACCTGGGGATGCTGGGGGTGAGGGCTTACCCAGATGAAAACCATTTGGAGACTTGCTCCTGCTGGTGGCTGAGGTTGGAGCAGCCTTGCAGGTAGGATTCACCTTGACTCTTGAGTCCTCGAGCCTTGACCTGGAAAGGGATTTCGAGTGTGTGTCCCTCCGGTCTAAATGGTACAGGTGAAGAAACTGAGGCACAGAAGGAGGCAGGAACTTGCCTAGAGGGACAAAGAGGGGTTAATGGCAGAGGCAGGCCTGAGATTCTGCACCTTCTGTCCCTCAAAATCTTTCTGCATTGCCTACCAAGATGCCCGACACCCCCCATTAGGAAAAATGTGACCTAATTTCATCTTCACAGCCGTCTGGACAGAGATAACTGGGGCTCAGCGAGGCGGGATTTACCTTATGATTTACTGTAATGTGGCAGGGGGAGAGGGCTCTGGAGGCAGAGGGCTCTACACTTCCTAGAGCCGCCTACATGACCTTGAGCCAGCTGCCTAACCTGCCCTGCCTCAGTTTCCTCATCTGTAAAGGGGTAGGATAATAACTACCTCGGAGGGTTATTAGGAGGGACCAATGAGGTGACAAATAGAAAGTGCCTGCCCCAAAGCAGCACGCAGTAAGTGGGGCGGAAATCGGATTCCTGTTTGTACGCGGGCTCACCCTGAGAGTTTGGAATCTGAGTCCTTCCTGTTGGGTGATCTGTGTTGGGCCCGGCCAGACCGGGCTCCCCACCGCCTTGTTGTGTCTGGGGGCCAGAGCTGTACCCCCTTTCTTCCACTTGGACGAGGGTCTGCAGCTGAGCCCTGGAGTTGCTCTTCCTATCACGAGAATTTATCAAGTCACTCCTCTCTTGTTCAGAACCCTCCAAGAACTCCCCATCACTTCGGGGATAAAACATAGAGGTTTTGGTTAAAAGCATGGACTCTGGAGCCTGAAACCCTGGGTTTGAGTTTACGTTCCACCACTTACTAGTTGTGTGGGCCTGGGCAAATGCCACAACTTCCCTGGGCCTCAGTTTCCTCATCTGTAAAGCCACGTGGGGTTGTTGACAGGATTGTGTGAAATAATACATAGCATGCCACATACTTAGAATAAGTCTGGCATGTGGCAGTGATGATACAGAAGCATCTACACAGCTCTCATGCGTATGGTCTCTCAGCAAGTCATTGTGGGCCCCTCTGAGCCCTGAGGCCTCCGTGCCCCACTGACCCTGGGAGGTTCCTGCTCCAGTAAGCTCCTGGCTGCTCCTCAGATGTGCTTGCTGAGCGCTTCTACCCAGGGCCTTGCAGAGGCACCTCTTGTCTCTTAGAGTCATCTTCCCCTGCCTTGTTGTGCTTCATCAAAGTCTCAGTTTTTGAGGCTCTGAAGAAGCATCACTTCATTCCTGGATTACGTGGGCGCTTCACGTCTGTGCCCCCATAGGGGCTTTTCTCGTGCTCCAGGCTCACCAAAGCCTCCTCCACCTTCAACAAGCGTATCCTTGTCTCCCTCTGAGAACCTTGAGGGCAGGGCCCAAGCCTGACATCCCTCTGTCCCCAGCAAATGCACAAGGCCTCAGGTATAGCCAGGCACTCAGTATGTGTGAAGGAGCTCCTACTATGTGCCAGTATCTCTGTTAGAGGGACTTTACCCCAACAGCTCCCTCTGCTCCACTAGGGTGGAGAGGGGCAGGTTTGCAGATTTGAGATTCTGGAGTAGATGCAGTGAAGGGAAGGGGGCTGAGCTGGAATTGCCTGGAGGCGAGCAAATACTTCTGAGTCCCACCCATGCCCCTCCTTGCTGGCCACCCAGGAAGGACACTGTGGGGCTCCCTGCCTTCCTCTGGATCTGGTGGGTGAGAAAAAAGCAAACTTACAGCTCATGTTTGCATGTGCTACAAACTTTTCCAGTCTTTATATGATTGGATTCTCAGTGACAGAAAAGCAGTGACTGTCATTCCCATTTTACAGGTACAGATTCCCCTAGAGGGGCAGGGGACTACTAGTTAGGCCTTGGGTCTGGGATAAAACCGAGCTCTCCTCACTCCACGTCCTGTGCTCCTTCTACCACTGAGCCCTCTTTGTAATTAGGCCACAGGGCTTGGCACCACCTTTAGCCACAGGTCAGCCTTCACCCCTTCCTGCCTCCCCTCTAGGACCCTCCTGCTTGGTCCTTGTCCTCTGCTGGTCCTGGGCCCCAGTGTCTCAGCTCCACTTCTCTGAAACCCCACTCTCTCCCACCCGCATCCCTCTTGTTGACAGCTGTGCCCAGACAGCTGTCTATTGAAAGGGGCCAGTTCAATGCACTGAGGTGTCAGAGACTAGTTCAGGTAATGTAGGGCAGAGAGTCCCAACTTTTCTGAGTATAACAACCTCTTGTCTTCTTTCATTAACTTTGTATTGTAGACATTTTCAAACACAAAAGCAGACTCACCCAGCTGCAACTATTACTATTTTGCCACTCTTATCTTTTCATCTACTATCCCTCATTTGTTTCTCTTTTTTTTTTTTTTTGGGGGGGGGGTAGTTCCCTGGCTGAGAATTGAACCCAGACCGTGGTGTTGAGCGCACCGAAGCCTAGCCACTACACCACCAGGGAACCCCCTCTCATTTGTTTCTGATAATGGAGGAGTGGGGGGTATTCTGAAGAGAACAGAGAACAGAATGAAGAGCCCAATCATTTGCCCGTGAGCCTGTCCTGTCCTCGCCACATCCCCACCTGTTTCCCCGACTTCCATCTTTTTTTTTTTTTTTTTTTTTGCTTTTTGGTATGTGGGTAGCTCCCTGACTGGGAATCGAACCCAGGCCGCAGCACTGACAGCGCCAATGCCGAAGCCTTAAGCCACTACACCATCAGGGAACTCCCATCTTATTTTGAAGCAAATCCCAAACACCCTATCATTTCATTCTTACATATTTCAATATATATCTCTAAACAGTAAGGACTTCTCTTTTTGTTTGTTTACATAACCACGATACCATTATTGTACCCCAGAACATGAACAATAATCCACAAATCCTCAGCTACCCAGCTTTCAGATTTCCAGTTGTCTCATGATTGCCCTGACTTCATTTACGAGTTTATTTTTTAAAAAACAGGATTCAGGTGAGGGCCATGTGTTGCCATTTGTTGTGTGTTTAAGTCCCTTAAGCATCCTACACCATCATTTGTGTTTTGTTTTTTGTGGTCCACTTGTTGAGGAAACCGGGTGGTTTAGCCCGTAGTTCCGCACAGTCTGTGCGCACTGCTGCACCCCAGAGTGTCTTTAACGCGTGTCTCCATCTTCTGCGCTTCCCGTAAATTGGAAGTTAGATCCAAAAATGAGAAGCCCCAGGATTTTTTTTTTTTTTTTTATGCATTTTACATATCATTTCATTAAATGTCTTAGGTCTAACTTGGTTTGTTCATCATATGTAGTACATATAATGTAATCTTTTGGAGTATATGAGAGTCAAAGATCGAAAGAGTCAGGATTCTGCCACCTTTTTAATGTCAAAGTTTCATTGACCTTCATTCAACAGTTGTACCTTTAGTATTGATTAAGAAATACGGAGGGAGTTCCCTGGTGGTGTAGTGGCTGGGCTTCAGCACTCTCAATGCTATGGCCTGGGTTCCATTCCCAGCCACGCAACTACCCACATACCAAAAAAACAAAACAAAACAAATAAATTCTGTATAATTTTTAAAAAAGGAAGTAAGAAATATGGAAAAGGACAAAAAGCTACCATGAATTTAGGAATACTTTTAAAGATTTCTGGGTCTCATTGATCATGACAGGTGCATATGGATTTGGTCATACTGATTTGTGAGCCTTTCTTTAAGTCTGTGCTTACGGTAAATGTGGCTTCTTAGTAAGTCCATGGATCTCCCGGGCCTGGGGCCCACAGACTGGGGATGAACAAGAGTTAGAGGCTAATAGTTTGGGTCCTGGGTCCATCTCCACCATGCTCTGGCTGTGTGAGCTCAGACCACTTTCTTTACCTCTCTGAACCTCACCGACACATCAGCCAGGTGGGAACAAGGGTAATGGTAGGCTCACTGGGAAGATGTGAGTCTCAGAGGATGTATGTCAAACTGCTTTACAAATGGTAAAGTCCATACAAGAAGATTTGAGACATGGAGCAAGAAACTCATCTGAGCCTTTGTTTTGCAGTCTGTATAATGAGGAAGTAATGTTAGATTATCTCCAATATTCTGTAATTTCGTCTCTCAAGGGACAACATTATGGTCCAAAGCAAAAATAAGTGGCTTTCATCTCCTATGCCAACCCTAGTTTAAATGGGAGAGGTTACCTGAAGAGCGGTCCTAGCAGAATGATAAACCAAACCCGGAGTCCATGGAAAAAATACTGTGCTTGATTAATGGTAGCTGTTACGGTCATGGGATGCCACAAAACTGGTGCCTATGCTTCATCTTATAATAGTCCAAAGGAGTGAATGTCTAATGGTGAAATTTAATTTGCAACTCCTAAAGCCTTAGCCTTCGCAGTTCTGCCCCCTTGACTGAGTTGTCATGGTGACCACAGCTGGCTCTGAGAGTTCACAGGAATGAAGAATAGGTCTTATTGATGAATCCTGGGACCCAGGAGGGGGCCATGCAGAAGGCCTTCCCAAGCAGGGCAGCTGGGTATTGCCCTACTACTACTGTTACCGGAAAATGGTGTGTCCTTGTCGACACGATGTCCAGGTTCTTGGTATCTCGAGCAAAGAATTGAACGAGACACACACAAAAGTAAAGAGGTGAAACAGAGGAGATAGTTTATTGAGGGGAAAGTACACTCCAGAGAGATAGGAGTGGGCTCGAGCAGGAAAATGGCTCAGGAGCCCTGATGAACGAGGCTTTGGGGCTTTTATTCTGTCTTCAGGGGAGACACCTCTGGGTGTGGGGTCTCTTGATTGACAAGTCTGATTGACAAGAGATCTATTTCATAACGCCTTCTGACTGCACATGCCCTTTCCCAGAGTTCAGTCTGTTATGATATTAATGAACTTCCGGGCACATGTATGACATTACACTGAGGGTATAATGAGGTGCAGGTAACTCTCACTGCGCAGGCGCTAGGAGCTGGCCCAAGCTGGTGGGCTTCCTGGGCCCTCTGACTTCCTTGTCTTTGTCTGGAACTTCCTCCTAGTCTGGGGCAGGGATTACTTGTGAAAGGGTGGTATCTAGGCATAACAATTCCAGCAGGCAGTCTCATGGGGAGGTCGAGATTTCCCTATTCTATCTGCCTTCCTCACATCCTCCTGAGAGGCGTGATCCCCACAAATCCCCATGGGAAGCTGAGGGGGTGGAGGTCTCATCTTCTGTATCTGCTTCCTGCTGAAGATGGTCGTTGTCCCTACCTACTGGGAATCCACGGAGCTCTCACCCTACCTGATCTAAAGGGGGAAGGGGTCTCGGGATCTGCCAAGTTGACTCTTTTGGTCGAGATGGCCTGGAAACCTTGCCAGGTGACTTCTGCATTGCAAAGGCCCCTAGATAAGGAGAACCAGACCCAGTTAGTAAGTTGAAAAGCTTTGGCCTAAAAAAAAGTGAAACTGAGAGCCAAAGAACTAGAATAGGAGTTTTTAGTGAAGTGGGGGGATGGCTACTCTGTTTGGCCCACATCACTACCATCTGTGGTCTTTTGAACACAAACCAGAGAGCCATAGCGTGATGTGTGTGTGTGTGCGTGTGTGCGTGTGTGTGCGCATGTGTGTGTGTGTGCGTGTGCGTGTGTGTGTGCGCGTGCGTGCGTGTGTGTGTGTGTGCGTGTGCGCGTGTGGTTTGGGTGGGGTGGGGAGCACAAAGGGTAGCGCCACCAGCTGGAATTCAGGCTTAGTGTAGGGCCAGCCAAGCAAGACTTCCCAGAGGCCTCCAGCTGGTTTTCACGTGTACCTGTCACTCTGTGTTTCACTTGCCATTGCCCAATGCCTTGTCCAGGCTCTTGCATGGAGCCATTGACCCTTAGCTTTGAGGGACATCTAAAGGGCCATCAATACTAATCCAAAATCCAGTCCATGAGTCATGCTTCACCACCTGAAATCCTTGAATACTTCAAGTGATGGAGAGTTCACTCTGTACAGGGGTCGCATATTCTTTTTTTTTTTTTTTTTTTTTTGTATGTGGGTAGCTCCCTGGCTGGGAATCAAACCCAGGCCGCAGTGCTGACAGTGCCAGCGCTGAAGCCTTAAGCCACTACACCATCAGGGAACTCCCTGCATATTCTTTCTTAGGATCTCTTTGAACAGAAATCTGTTTCTGTCTCCCTAACATTAGCTATCAAATAATAATGTGTTCTAAGCATTTTACCTGTGTGAATTCATTTAATCTCCCCCAAAACCCTATGTAGTAGGAAGTATTACCATCCTAACTTCATGAATGGGGAAATTGAGACACAGAAAGGTCACGTAGCAAGTACCTAACAGAGCTGAAATTCAAAACTAGGTAGTTTGGGGCCAGCCCCATACTTTTTAGCGGTGATATTTACTGCATCTCTGAAGGGTAGAAGTAGACCACTGATTACCCAACTTGAGTGTGCAGCAGAATCACCTGGAGGGCCCCACCCCCAGATTTTCTGATTCAGCCAGAGAATTTGCATTTCTAACATGTTCTCAGGTGATGCAGCTGCTGCTGGCTCAGGGACCCCATTCTGAGAATGACTGACTGCTGGGGAGTAAATGGGCCCACTTGAATCCAGTGGCTGGTTTTTGTGTTTTTTTGTAACCTATTCAGGCTCAGGCATGGGGAATGAGAGTTGCTTCACACAGAAGCAGAAAACAAACCACAGGAAGAATCATAGTTTCCAAATGCCTCAAGCCTTGGCACATGTCTGTGATCTCATATTGAACGTTACAGTAACTCTGTGAGTTAAGTAGAGAATGGATTCCCCCCTCCCACTTAATATATTATTTTTCTCCCATTTTAAAGAAGAGGTTTGGAGAACTGGCTGAGCTAGTATCTCCCAGGGAGATAATTTTGGGGAGACTGAAGCCAGAATCTCAACATGTGACTCATCATGCTGTAGGAGCATCACTCCAGGCATTCTAGATACCTCTATGCCTTTCCCCAAATATCTTCCCCTCCCCAGACTATGATCAGAATTTCCTTAAAAATATATTTCTTTAGCTTAAATCTTTGCCCCATTATATCACAGAGAGTGGGTATTGTCAGTCATTTACACCCTCGGGTGAATGGTTTTCTGGTATTTTCTTTTTTTTAAATTTTTTATGTGGGTGGTTCCCTGGCTGGGAATCGAACCCAGGCCGCAGCATTGAGAGCGCCAAAGCCTTAGCCACTACACCACCAGGGAACTCCCGTTTTTCTGGTATTTTATTGAGAAGTGGGTGATTAGAATTCTTCCCTCTTGTGCCCCCCGTCAGATGCTGCGTGTTTATATGTCTGTGAGCCTCTTGAAAGACAGGGCCTTGCTGGCTGAAAGAGGCACCAATAGATGCTTGCTGAAATGAATGAATGAATAAATGAATGAGTGGATAAACAAATAAATGAACTATATTCCTCTCTTTGCCTTTTCTTCCTAGAGCAAGCCTCCCGCCACTAGCAATCCTACCATTGAACCCCGTGCTCCCCATATTGCCTCACAGGATAGTCTCTTCGTCTCTGTTCTGCCTGACCAGTCCTAGGGTCGAGCATCGCAGCTTAAAGGAAGCCTTCCGTTCCTCCAAGCACACGTGGCTCTGCTTCCCCCGGCTCCCCATCTAGCATCGTAGCCCTAGTCACGTTGTATTACAGGTCTCGATTTACTTGGCTCTTTTCTTCCCTTAGATGGTGATGCCCTGAGAACTGAGGCTGTGTTGAACACATAGCAGGCACTCATAGTTGAATGAGTGAATGAATGAATGAATGAATGAATGAATAGCTGTGTAAACCTTGGTTGCTAAGAGCAATAGGGACAGGAATGGTATCTTGGTGGGAAGCCGTTTCGGGATATGTGGATGACAAGGGTATCAAGGGACAGTTTATGGGTGATTAGGGTGACTTGCCTGTCTGTACCAGTTAGAGCCAGGTTCAGCTACAAGTGACAGAATACTCAGTATAATAGTAGCTTAAGTAAGATAGACATTTATATTTCTTTCATGTAAAAGAAGTCTGTAAATAAGTAGTCCAGGGATGATAGGGTTGCCCCAGTCACCAGGGGCAAGGCTTCTATTTTGTCGCTTCACCATTCACAACATGTGGCTTCTACCTCATGATCCAAGATGACTGCCTGAGCTCTAGACGTCACAGATGCATTCTTGCCAGGAAAAAAGATGTGACAGAGGGCACCCCTTCCTTCCTTGTTTACTTAAATAAAAATACTTTATTTTTTAGAGCAGTTTTGGGTTCACAGCAAAATTGTGTGGAAAGCCCTGAGTGTTCCCATATACTCCCTGGCCCTACCCACACAGTCTCCTCCATTATCACCGTCGCACCCCAGAATGTAACACATCATTGTCAGCCAAAGTCCACAGTTCATGTTAGGGTACACTCTTGATGGTATACATTCCATGAGTTTTGACAAATGTGTAGTGACATGTATCCACTATCATAATGTCATACAGAACAGTTTCATTGCCCTAAAAATCCTTTATATTCCACCTATTCATTCCCTCTCTCCCCCATAACCACTAATCGTTTTTAAATTATCTCCATAGTTTTGCCCTTTCTAGAATATCATATAGTTGGAATCATTCAGTATGTAGCCTTTTAAGATTGGCTTCTTTCACGTAGTAATAGTGCATTTAATTTTCCTCTGTGTCTTTTGTGGCCTGGTAGCTCATTTCTTTTTAACACTAATATTTCATTGTATTCCAAGTTTTGGCAGTTATGGATAAAGCTGCTATTAACATCCATGTGCAAGTTTTTGTGTGCAAATCAATTCTCAAGTCATTTGGGTAAATGCCAAGAAGTACAATTGCTGGAGTATGTTTAGTTCTGTAAGAAATTGCCGCATTGTCTCCCAGAGTGGCTGTACCATTTTGTAGTCCCACTAACAATGATGAGAGTTCCTGTAGCTCCACATCCTCACCAGCATTTAGTGTTGTCAGTGTTTTGGATTTTGGCCATTCTAATAGGTGTGTAGTCCCTTCCTTCCTTTTAAGGATACTTTCTGGACGCTAACAATGAAATATCCATACATTCCATTGGCCAAAACTTAGTCACATGACCACACTTATCTGCGAGGTAGGCTGGGAAAGGTAGTCTTTATTCTGAGTGGCTAAGTGGCCACCTGAAAAATCAGGGTTCTTACTGCTAAGGGAGAAGAGAGAAGGGACACTGGGAGCCGGCCGGCAGCCTATGACACACTGCCCAGGAAAAAGAAATCCTCGCAAACTAGCATAAGCACTAAAGCAGCAGTGTCCAACCTTTTGGCTTCCCTGGGTCACACTGGAAGAATTGTCTTGGGCCACTCATAAAATGCACTAACACTAACGACTGGTGGTGAGCTAAAAAAAAAAAAAAAAAAAGTTGCAAAAAATTCTCAGAATGTTCTAAGAATTTGTGCTGGGCCACATTGAGAGCCGTCTTGGACTGCAGGTTAGACGTCCCTGCATTAAAGGAAATTTGTTGAGTGAATTCAGGGGTATTTCATGGATGCCCAAGGACAGGAAGCATGGGAGGGCCTCTCGGGGTGCAGGATCTGGGAAGTTTGCAGCAACCAGGGCAGCTCTTTTCTTCTGCCTTTCTGTGGCAGCATGGGCCTCCTGCTTTTTCCTACATACTTGCTTTGTTCTCTTCTCTTTGCACCTGGTGGGAAAGACATCTCATTTTAAGCACTTCCAATGAATTAGCTAGATTTGCAGAGCCCCATTCCAATTCCTTGGAGAGAGAATCCAGTTAGCCCCGGTTTGGTCAAGTGTCCACCCTAGTCAATCAACTCTAGCGAGAACAAAGGTGGGAAAGGTCCACCTCCAGGAGGGAGGAGGGCAATTCAGAGAATGAGTGTCATAAGATATCTAGAGCATGGACATGGCCCTCTCAGGTCTGTGTCCTAGGACTTTGCAAACCATCATTTATGTAGGTAAACAATTTTGAGCATCTTCTGTATGCTAGGCATGTGGATCTGCCTTCCAGGGAATTTTTAAAATCTCTTTGTAATTTGTTCTTATCTTTAACCCACACTATCTTTTGGAGTAAAGTCATAGCTCCTTAATTTAATCACCTCTTAGCTTTCCCTTTTCAAGTTTCAAGGTGGGGATCAAGGGCTTTGGTGAACTTGTGTTTCCCCAACTGGGTCTTTGGGAACTAGAGGGATGTCCATGTTCTCTCCTCTTATCTTTATCTCTCCAGTGGAAGTGTCTTAGTTCTCCAGCTGATTCACATGGCTCTCTCTCCCCAATCTCTCTAATTTCTTGACTTTCTTTCTTCAGCCCTGGGATGGGCCTCCACTGGTCCCAAACATGAAAGTATCTCAAGTTCATACTCAGGGAGGAGAATATTGTTTTCAGTCCATATAGGATAAACATTCAGAATTCGATGGACCTTTTTGTTTGTTTGTTTGTTTGTTTATCGATGGACCTTTTTATCATCATCATCAGCTGCTGTTAATGGTCATAGGTACTGTTCATTGAGGACACGCTCTGCTCAGCACCATGCTAAACCCTTTATGTGCATTACCTCACACAAAACAATCTTCCTAACAACCCTGATAGGTAGGCTTTATTTTTCTCATTTCACAGATAGCTGATCAGGAAGCTCAGAGAGAACAGGCAACTTGCCCAAGGCCACGCAGCATCTGGGCAGTGGAACTGGGCTTCCAAACCAGACCTCTCCCCTTTAGAGGCTTCCCAGAATGTTCCACGCGGCCTCCAAGGTCTGCCCTGTACGTGTCTTCCTGTGAGCATTGTTTGGAATCTTTGTAGATACCATTCCAAACGTGTTTGCTAATTCGTGTCATGTGGAAGTAACTCTTTGGAGATGAAACTCTGGTCCCAATCTAGTCACTGGTCAAAACACAAGGGGCTGGGGTCAGGGTGGTGACATGGTATGTGGATGGAGCACTGTGTGGGGCACCCTTGAAAACCCAGCTCTGCTTCCAGCTCACTGTTTGACTGGACACAACCTTCCCCTCTGGGCCTTAGTTTCCTCATTGTTGGTTCTGTGGGCTCTTTGCAGCCCAAACATTCTATGACATTCCATCTTAACTATGTATTTCATAAGGGTTTCATGAAGTTGGCAGCTTCCACACCCCGTGGAAAGAGGGGTGTGTCCAGGAGGTTTCCATCAGACTGAGCCCACCTAGGGCACGTGAGGCCTGCCTCTCGTCCCCACAGCTTCTGGCCTTCCCGACAGTCTGCTGTTTGTTCTCCAACCCCTGGACTGTGGGGTTGTCTGATGTCATTCCATCGATTCTCTCCAGTTGGATAGAGTGTGCCCCCTCTGCCCACTCTCACCTCACCGCCCATCTATGGTATCCTGCCTCTGCCTCCTTCTTACGTGGCTGCTTATGGAGCCTGGGATTTGGGGAACGAGAGTTCCCTCATTTGTGTCTTTTGAGAATATAGAGATGTCCATGTTCTCTCCTCTGGTCTATTGCTAAGAACGTTATATTCATCAAATCATTAGTTCTCCCAGCAACTCCACAAGTCCATAGTGTCATCCCCGTCTTGCAGGTAAGGCACCCAGGCTCAGAGGAGTTAGCAGATAGGTCTAGGTCGACACACTAGTTAAAGATGGAGCTGAGATTCGAGCCAGGGCTGGCGTACCCCACTGCGCTGCATGCCTTAGAATCGCTGCGTTTACTTGGCCTGCATTGGAGCTGGGGAGAAGGCCGGTGCTCTTGGAGCGGTGTGACTGGTCTGTGGTTTCCCGCGTGGTCTGGGTAGCACTAGGTGGTCTGTTTATGTTTGGAGGGGGATGTGGGGGGATCCTAGGAAGTCAGCTCTTTGTATGTGTGCCTAGAGGATGGCATCATGGAGTCAGGTGCCCCTCCCAGCTGAGCACCCCTGAACCTCTCTCTGTCCACGTTTACTTCCAGATTCTGGAAGGAGACCAGGCCATCCTGCAGAGAATTAAGAAGGCTGTGCGGGCGATTCACAGCTCCGGCCTTGGTGAGTGAGCCTGCCTGATGCCCACCCTGGCTAGGCAGCCCCTTCCCCAGTCCCAGCCTGGAGCCAACACTGGGGTCCCTTCCCTACCTCCCCAGGCCATGTGGAGAACGAGGAGCAGTACCGAGAGGCCGTGGAGTCCTTGGGCAATAGCCACCTGTCCCAGAACAGTCATGAGCTGTCCACCGGCTTCCTGAACTTGGCCGTGTTCACCCGCGAAGTGGCTGCACTCTTCAAGAACCTGGTGAGGCCCCGAGTCCTTTCTCAATCAGCTCCTAGCCCAGGCTGAGGGTAAATCTATTGGGCTTAAGAACAAGACTGGGAAAGTGTTGGTTTCCACCCTTCTCCCGCGTTGCCCTTGACCTCTAGTGTCCCTTGACCTCTGAGCCATGACCTGAAGTCCCTATCCAGTTCTGACCTATGTTTTACATTCTTCTTCCTCTCTGACTTCTCCCCCACATCTCCTGTCTCTATCTGTCTCTCGCCCTCCTTTCTGTCTTCTGTGGTGACTTCCCAGGAGCAGAGCGGGGGTCTCACAGTGGGGAAGAGCCCCAGGGGAGGGAGGGCTCCCTGGAGGAGGTTTGGGAGAGGGGAGGGCAGACTCTGGGGCTCCTGTCCTTGCGCCACCGCCTCTCCTTGACCCGCTCCATCCTCTGCTTTCCCCACCGCGTCTGCTTTGTCCTCAAAGCCTAGAACCTGCCTCGCCTCCCTGCTCCTGCACGGGGCCCAGTGGCCTCAGGTTCCTTCCTGAGACTGTGTCCTCCCTGATCTCTGAGTCCCCGCCTTGAGGCCACCTGAGGTACAAGCTCTTTCCGTGTGCAGGCCTGACTCCCAGTAACTCACTGTGCTCGCTCGTTTAATCCCGGAGCACCACTCAGTGGGGTTGGATTTGCTATTGGCCACACTTCACAGGCTAGGAAACTAGGACACGAGGTTAGGCAGCTTGCCTGAGGCCTTACAGCTGGATTTGAACCCAGGTTGTCTGGCTCCAGCGCCTGAGCATAAGCCTGGCTGGACCCCCTCTCCCTCGGGCTTCCTTGGACTGGCTCTCTTGGCTCCTTCTTTCTCTGTTTCTCTCTGTCTCTGCTCAATGGGCAAGATGGCCCACCAGGCCCAGGTTCACATCTCCCCAGAAGAAAGACGAAACCTTTCCACCACGACTTTGACAGAGAAGTCCCAGGAAGGATCTGATTGGCTGGGTTGGGTCATGTGCCTGTTCCTGATCCAATCACTATTGCTGGAAGATGGGGTACTCTGGTCAGCTCTGACTCCTGTGTTCACCCGATATGAGCACAGGGAAAGGGTTCCCCACATTAAAGGGGAGATGACGAGCTAGCCAGACAGAAACAAGTGAGCACTGCAGGGGAGCTTCAGGGAGTCAGAGAAGGGAGTGAGTGACCACGGATGTTTCTGGGACAGTGAGGTGCAGAGGCCGAGTTAGTCAGGGGAGGCGTAACAGCTCTCACTGAGGCCGACTGTGCCAGCCCCTCCTACCCTCCCGCCTTCTCCTTCTCTCCCTGAGCTGGACCCCGAAGCAGCCCTTTGCCTCGTGATGCTTCACTGTACCCGAGAGCCCCTTGGGGCTGGACAGTCAGTCACCCAACGTGGGGTGTGGGGTCTCTGCTTTTTCCAGGTTCAGAACCTGAACAACATCGTCTCTTTCCCGCTGGACAGTCTGTTGAAGGGGCAGCTGAGGGATGGGCGACAGGTAAGTTTCCGTGTGGCGGTGCCCAGAGGTGGTGGGATGGAGCACGAAAGGGGTGGGCAGAAGGCCATCGGGGAGGCCGAGCAAGGCTGTCACGGTGGGAATCTGAGTCCCTAGTCCTCACCCTCGGGAGGATAGGAGGACCTGGCTCTGGGGTCAGGCTAGGGTGCTGACCTACTGTCTGCAGGGCCCTTACGTGAAATAGCTTCTGGAATTCCTACAGCCCTATGTGGTGGGTTCTACAGGTCCTATCATCCCATTTTGCAGCTGAGGAAATCGAGGCTCAGAGTTTGATCACTTGCTTAGAGTTTACACAGCT
Source organism: Lyroderma lyra (assembly GCA_004026885.1). Taxonomy (NCBI): domain Eukaryota; kingdom Metazoa; phylum Chordata; class Mammalia; order Chiroptera; family Megadermatidae; genus Lyroderma; species Lyroderma lyra. The sequence continues at coordinate 132,742 of PVJL010002330.1, forward strand.
CGTCAGTGGAGGAGCCAGTGCGGGATCCCGACTCCCAGGCTGCAGCACCTGGCTCGCAGCAGAGTAGAGCTCACAGGAGGGGACAGAATAAGCTCCCTGGGAAGGCTGCCCTGGAAGGCCCATGGGAGGAGCTGTCCTCCCCCCAGAGACTTCCCTCCTTGCCCTGGGCTGGACACCAGACTGGGAACCACCCAAACCAGACAGGCAGCTTTTTCACCTCGCTGACTGGGACAGCCTGGAAGTCAGGGCTGTTCTGAAGGGTGTGAGCAGCCAGGCCCAGGCAAAGGAGGCCAGGGGCCAGCCAGGTCTCACTGGCTTGCTGTGTGGCCTTGGGTAGACTTCTCAGCCTCTCTGTGCACATGTCCCTCTACTTGTACCCTTCCTGTTAAGAGGATAATCTAATACCAGGCAGGAGAAAGCAATGGGATAAAGTTAGGGAAGGGGTCTGACCTTCATACCACTGTCCTTGTCATCATGGTGATCTCTATCTTCTGAGGGAGGCATTTCAGGGTGGGTCCCCCAAATCTCCCCACACCCCAGGCCTGGGTCCCCCAAATCCAACTGATTCTTGGCAACTGTGGGAGGAGGTCAGGTGGGAGAAGGGGCTCAGTCCTGAGAAATGGATTGGTTTTGATTTGGGGAAGGGCAGCTTGCAGTCAGGGCTATGGGAGCAGGGGGATGGTTGGAGTTTGGCTCCGAGCAGCACAGGACAGCGTGCAAGCTTCCCCAGGCAGCTCTGCTTTTACCGGGTTTCCATATTGAGCTTGCCTGTAAGCTTTCACCTAAGGAAAGGACTGTGTAACTGGTGGGGAAGGGGGCTTGGCTGGGGTTATTCAGTGAGTTATCAACGGGGCCTGTCCTAAGGCCTGTCCTAAGGTCGTAAATGTGCTGTTGATTCCAGACCCCAAGTGCCCCTTTGGGCAAATGTTCTTTTAAACCACAGGATTCCAAAAAGCAGCTGGAGAAGGCGTGGAAGGACTATGAAGCCAAAATGTAAGTGGCTGGTTCAGGGTGGTTTGTCCAGGGGAAGGATGTGTATGTTGTAGCAGGAGGCTGGATTTGGGAAGAACCTAAATGCTGCAGGACATGTTGCCCCAAAGGGCATGGCATGTTGCTTTCTAGAGGTGTTTACAGGGGGGTGGTTTACGCCCAGGCCTGTTGGGAGTCTAGGGGCTAGACCATGAGACCACCAAGGGGGAGCTATTGTGAAGGGACCTCAAGATGCTGCTCTCAGAAACCCATCTGCTTGGTGGTGCCAGGTGCCGTTTACCAGACAGCTCCATGTGCTGCTCATTTAACTCTCACAATCACCTAGTCCTGTGAAGGAGGTATAGTATCCCAATGAACAGAGGAGGAATTGGAGGCTCAGAGAGGTTAAGTCACTTGCCCAAGGTCACACAGCTAGGCCGAGGCAGAACTGGGATGCTCCTTGATCCTCTTTCTGCAACCCCAAGTGGTATGTATAAACATTTAGTTGGACATACAGGAGGAAAGGGATTGGATGCCATACCCAGGCCTCTGGTGTGCACGATCAGTGACATTATGGGAAAGATGGCATCATGAGCTGGTCACTCCAGCTCCCAATGACCACCTCGCTCTGAGCAGAGACGGGCTCTGTCTTCTGGACTCTGTACAGGCCCCCGCCCAGCCCTCTGCCAGGGCCTCGCCAGGCCCATTGTACCTCAGAGCACTGTTTGATCATCTTTGTAAATTTTTTCTCTTGCATACTAAAAAACAGTACATGTTTATTAGAATTACTTAGAAAATATGAAGTAAAAGAAAACATTTTATTATCCTTGGGAGAGGATTTGGTTTTTGTTTTGTTTTTGTTTTACATGGTGTGGGTAGCACAGTAATTTTATTGCTTAAAAAGAGGCGGGGGTTCCCAGCCAGGGAACTACCCCCCTCAAAAAGAGGCAGGGGCGGGGAGCTACCAAAAATTCGGAGGAAAATTCCTCATTTCCAAGGCTAAAGTATTGACATCGTTCTAGCCATTTTTCTATATATAAAGAAATATTTGTATGGAGCTGAGATCATAATAATCATACTGTTTTGTAATTTTTTTTTTACTTAAAAATGCGCCTTGACCATCTCTCCACACCATTGTCTATTCTTATATGACGTCGCTTAGATGGGTGCAGACTGTGCCAACATCTGTGTGCTCCACAGTGGGTTCCATCCGCCCCTGTCCTTGGGGAAGCGTCCTTGGGACTGAATCTCTGCTCCCAGCCATAATTATTTCCAAGGAGTAGATCCTGGAGCTTTATTGTTCCTCCAGCTCCCACAGCACGGGGACCTCGCCAGGTCCGAAGGAAGGCCACGACTTCTCCCTTCACCCCCGTATGGGTGTCGACCCTGTGGTGATGGGTGTGGGAGCTGTGATGGGCATGGCCATCTGCTGTCATTAGAGGCTCAGGGAGGGGTGTGGACCCCTGGGCTATCTTTCTCTTTATGATTTGATGTGGGTCACATGGCCTTCATCTTCCTGAGTTACCTTGACCAACTAAGCCCTTAGCCTTTTGGGGCATCGTCTACCAGATGGAAAGAATAAACTCTACCCTGCTGACCTTCCCCAGGCAGCTCTGCTTTTACCGGGTTTCCATATTGAGCTTGCCTGTAAGGTTTCACCTAAGGAAAGGACTGTGTAACTGGTGGGGAAGGGGGCTTGGCTGGGGTTATTCAGTGAGTTATCAACGGGGCCTGGACTAGAACACTTCTGAGGCCAGTGTTCTTCCTGCCATGCACCTCACAGAGGTTGAGCTGCATGTCCTGGCACAGGTATTTGTGTACATTCCTTTTAGTGAGGGCTCCAGATACAGCTAGATATATTGACGAGCCATGAATTGATGACTAATTCCACCTCATTCTTACCAAACCAGTCTTGGCAGCAGCTGGACGCGCGCAGGGCTCTGATAGCATCTAATACCACCAGGAGTCTCATCCTGGGTTGTTCTTCTAGGAGGAGGGTTCCTCTCCACGTGCGGCTGCTGAGAAAGGCACCCCAGGCCCTGTGCAGGGGCCAAGTTTACCTAGGCTGTTCCACGTGCAGGTCCGAAAAATGGGGCCAGCGATAACTTGCAGGGTTGACGGGATGAAGTAAGTGCCGTGGAGATGAAGCACCGGCACCGCAGTTCAACAAGCGTTCATTGGCCTTCTTTCTGGGCCCGAAACTGGGACCAGAATAACACAGTGAGGGTCTGAGAGGCAGGAGCGCAGGCCTCTGCTCCTGGCACTTCCCCAAGCCAGCTAGGGATCTTGGGCCATCACTTCCCTTGTCTGGGTCTCAGCTTCATCATCTGTAAGACAGTCCCTGACCATGATCTATCAGAAAAGTTTTGTCTGGGTGAAGGGATGGGTGGTCGGGACTGAGGGACAGAGCTACGGTAATTCACAAAGCCGTGCATAGTGCTTTACAGCTTATCTTCATCCTGAGCTAACTAGCTACTGTCCTTTAATCTCCACTAGGCCCTGTATTAAACATATTCAGTAAATAAATAAGGATATACCCTATACTAAAAATGAATTACCTAAAAGAACCAGCAATAGTTATTACTATAATCCTGAGTACTATTAGCATCATCACAATGTGCCGGCGACTCTGCTCTATGTTTCCCCTGCAATTCCGAGAAGTCGGTAGTATTAGTCTCACTTTTGAAATGGAGAAGCTGAAGCTTAGAAAACTATGTAAAGGCTAAGTAAGGGAGGGCGCTGCCCTTCCGATGCAGAATGCACGTTTCTAGCCGCTGTGCTGCACTGTGGCTCCCTCTCCGTCCATGGACTCCGGAGCAGACGTCTTTTGGTGCCAGGATATACAGAACCCTCACTTCCTTTTTAACAGCTTCGAAGCTTTCCTATGCGAGGGACATGGCATAATTGATTCATGCCAATTGATTTAAGACACTTCGTTGACTTTTCATTTTTCACTATTGAAAGATACAGTAACCACGAATACTTGGGAGAGTCCCCTGCCCGCTCCCAGCAGCTCTCCCACTCGGTCTCTGGCCCTCCTTAGCAAGCTGGCTCATCCCAGACATGGCCTCTCTCTCTCTGCTGCTCATCTTCACATCCCAAAAGAAGCATCTGCCCTGATCACCAGGCCCAGTTCTCAGAGCCAGCCCCCACCCTAACTCTGCCACCCTGCTACAAACTCCCACTTGGAATGAAAAATAACCACTTAGGAGAAAAGTTCTTTGTTTTTTAAGAAGTCCTGCAGTGCTTCTCACCCAGGTGATTTTGCAACCCTACTGTCACCCCCGGGAGACGATTTCTGGTTCTCCCAAGTGGGGAGATTGGGACCTAGTGCAGAGAAGTCAGGGATGCTGCTAACCATCCTCCATGCACGAGACAGCCCCCACCACAGGGGGCTGGTCAAAACGTCTGTGGTTCCAAGGCTGAGAAACTGCTCTGGGGACAGATTCTGCATATTAACTCTATCCGAGGACTGGCCTCAGAAAGGCCTGGCGCTTGAGAGCCAGAAGGGCCCCAAGAATTCATTCTAGTCCATTGCTTCCTCAGTTTATAGGTGGAAAACTGAGGCCTAGAAGGGCCTATAACAATAATAGCTGCCGTGTCTTCTGTATGCTAAGTCTGTACTTTATCTCTTTGGGTGCAAATAAAGGTCCCCATTTTCCAGATGAGGGGACTGAGGCTCAAAGAAGGGAAATAATGCAGCTTGTGATGTATCCCCAGGTCTGCCTTCTCTGCTCAGGGCTGGCACCCACTTGAGATCAGAACTGTTAAGTGAGAAGTCTTCATAGGGGTTTCCTGGTCACGTGCCCCCAGCCTCAGCTATGGAAATACTCTCCTTGCTGGGAGTGGGTGGTCTGATGAGTGTGGGATTTCCAGGAAACCACTTACACAGGTACCACCCATCCCCAAAGAGAGAAAACGGCCAGCCCTTGCCTCGAGATCTGCAGGGGAACGGCCCAGGTGACTCTGAGTTACAGGATGGGAAGTGCTCTGTGTCTTTGCTTACAAAGAACAGAACAACGGTGTTTGAGGCTTGGGGTTCCCTGGTGCTGTAGTGGCTAGGCTTTAGCGCTCTCACGGCCGCGGCCAGTGTCAGAAGTGGCCACCCCAATTCCCATCTGGCCTTCCTCTGAGCCCATCATCTCCTTGCATAATATACCTTCAAATCCTTCCAATTGCTCTTGGGATAAAGACCAAGAGCCTTGACGGTCAGAATCAGGCCCTGCATGGGGCGGCCCCTCTTTACCTCCCCCTCCGACTATCACATGCTCCGATCCTCCTGCCCGCCTAGCTCCGTCCAAGGCAACTTCTCGGGCTCCGATCCCAGCTCCAACCTCACTTCCTAAGCAGCCAGAAAAGGTCGTGTCCCCCGTTTTACTCTCCCAGCGCTCTCCTCACGGCTGTGATTTGATTCATGTCTTTCTCCCCCATGGGTTGTGGAGTCTGAACCCGCCTGTTACTGTGTTACCCGAGCCCCACCACACAGCGGGCACACAGGAGGGACCCCTCACTCTCGTGTGCCCGTGGCCGGGAGGAGCCTGTTCGGATGGGGGACATGAAAGGGACTGGCAAGAGTTTTTCAGGCCTCTTTCCTTGGGGCCTAGGGCCAGGCTGGAGAAGGAGAGGGACCGGGCCAGGGTGACAGGAGGGAGCCCTGGGGAGGTGGCCCAGGACACACAGAGAGAGCGGCGGGTCTTCCAGCTACACATGTGTGAGGTAAGCAGTGCTCCATGGGGAGCGGGGTGGGATGTGTCTTCCTGTCTGTGTCTCCTGAACCCCCAGGGACCCTGTCACAGGCTCGGCTCAGGTCCTGGCCAGATTGCCCTTGGGATGTCACCAAATTCAGTCATGGCTGAGAGAATCAGCTCGGGAGGGGGACTGCAGCCCCTTGTCCTTCAGCTTCCGCTCACGTGGCACATCTTGCCCTGCCCCCCCCCGCCCCAGTATCTGCTCAAAACTGGGGAGAGCCAGATGAAGCAAGGTCCCGACTTCCTGCAGAGCCTCATCAAGTTCTTCCACGCGCAGCACAAGTAGGTGTCTCCCTGTGTCCCCCCACTGCCCCCACGCTCCTCGCCCCTTCGCCTTTCAGGCAACACAGAACAAGGCCCACACTCAGTCTGGCAGGCGCTCAGGGACTCAGGTGGTAATGGTTTTTACAGCTCTTTGTTGAGCCCTCTCTATGTGTCAGACACTAAGTACTTCACTCACTTGATCTCACTTGATCCCCCAATACCCTGTGAGCAGGGACAGTTATTATCCCCATTTTACAGATGAGAAAACTGAGGCTCAGATTTACTAAGATCACACAGCTAGTAAGTGGGATCTGGACCCAGATGTTCTAACTCCAGAGCGCCTGCTCTTGACCATCAGACTGTACTGCCCAGTGCTCCCTGGGGTGCCTTCTGCCGTGCTTCTTGCTTCTTCTCTCATTTGCATCTCCCTCTGGCCCCTTGTTTGGCCTTGCACCTCTCAGCTTTTTCCAAGATGGCTGGAAGGCTGCTCAGAGCCTGTCCCCCTTCATCGAGAAGCTGGCAGCCTCTGTACACGCAGTAAGTCGGGCCGCACCCTTTGGCATGTGGTCAAGCCCCCTGTCCTTCTGGGATCTGTGGGTATGGAAGAGCTGGCTCCTGCCCAGAGAGTGAGGCCCCTGCCCTGCTCCTCTGGGTCTGGGCTCTGCACCTGGCACACCTGGTGGCTGGTGGTGGGGTCCTGCCCTCTGTCCCACAGCTGCGGCAAGCCCAGGAGGACGAGCTACAGAAGCTGACCCAGGTCCGGGACTCTCTCCGGGGGACACTACAGCCCGAGAGCAGAGAGGTCAGCTTCTGAATCATCCCAGAAGGAATGCCTTACCCCAAGGCCCACTCTGGAGAAGGGAGAGAAGGGAGACCCCATAGGGTCCCCTTGGGAAGTCTCCCTGAGTGAGGCCCCTGCAGAATGGGGCTCTTCCATCCTGAGGTCTCCTTTGCATGTCTGAGGAGCAGGAGCACCTGAGCCGGAAAAACTCAGGAGGTGGCTACAGCATCCACCAGCACCAAGGCAACAAGCAGTTTGGAACGGAGAAGGTGGGCTTTCTATACAAGAAAAGTGATGGGTAAGTGACTCAGCTTAAAAGTAAGTTGCCCGAAGCCACACAGCCAGTAAATGACAGGGCTGGGGTTGCTGCCTAAAGGGACTATTCCTTATCATTTGTGTAGACCCCAAGGGTTCTGGGACCCTCCACTCTAGCCATGCAAAATCATCACAGTCCTGCACATATGGACTTCTAAAAGTCCCTGGTGGGAGATCCCTGGTGGTGTAGTAGCTTAAGGCTTTGGCACTGGCGCTGTCAGTGCTGCGGCCTGGGTTCGATTCCCAGCCAGGGAGCTACCCACATACGAAAAAAAATTAAATAAATAAGTAAATAAATAAAAATAAAAGCCCCTGGTCATCTTTAACTTGAAGAAGAATAGCAGCAGCTAATACTCTGTGAGCCTCATGCCCTAGACAGTCCCGGTGACCTCACTCTTGCTACGATGTACTGAATATGCCTGGCCATGAAAATGTTGCCTGTGTCCTGCTATCTGGTGTAAAACATTCAGGCCCTGATGGGATGCATTCATGTTTCTACTTTCTATTCAGTGTTTACAGAGAAGAATAACTTTGTGAAACCAATTAATATTTACCTCTTACAGATGTGTTACCTAGCTTTGGAGCATGGATTTGCTAGTAATAACCCTGGTTTGTCTTTAACCATAAGTCATGTGTTGTGGTCATGAGTCTGTCCCACCTCTCAGACCAGGAGCTTAGTAAGGTTGAGAGCTATGTCTCCTCCATCAGTCTAGCAGCTCTCAGCGGGTCAAGGTCACGTAGTCTCCTTACGAACACCGATTCCCAGAGAGTGAGGCTATTTCCGCATCCGACTGGGAATTTCCTAAGGGCAGAGCTGTGTCTCCTCCTTCTGGAGCCCCAGAAAGTGAGGGGGTGTAGGGGTCAGTACAGAGGAGGTGAAGATGTGTGGCTGGAGGTCATATAGCTAGGGCTGGGGCCCTGGTCCAGGACTCTGTGTTCTGATATAGGGCAATTAAGTGTAAGCCTTGAGTCACTGTCTCTCTGTCCCTCCGGGCCCCAGAATTCGAAGAGTCTGGCAGAAAAGGAAGTGTGGAGTCAAGTATGGCTGCCTGACCATCTCACACAGCACGGTGAGGCTTGGAGGGGTGGGGGGTCTTAGAGCAAGGTGGGTTCTCTCTCCTCCTGGTATCCTGAGCAGACTCGTGCCAAGTCCTCCCTCCAAGATTGGCCCCCAAACCTGGATCCAGGTTGCTGGAGACCCCCTGTGGAGGAAAGGATAGGACCTGACCCCCGCAACCTAGTCTGAGCCCATACTCCACAACCTTGAGGTGCTGGGAGAGAGGAGACATAAACTGGAATCGGACTATTATGCCCATAGGACAGATTGGGAAGCAGAGGCCTAAGAGCTTGGGAGGTCCAGAGGGTCACATGTACATCCTTCACCCCCAACTTCCCGCAGATAAACCGGCCCCCAGTGAAGTTGACCTTGCTGACATGCCAAGTGAGGCCAAACCCTGAGGAGAAAAAGTGCTTTGACCTGGTGACCCGTGAGTAGTTCCCACCCCTCTCCAGGGCTTCTCTCAGAGACTTGTCAGCCCCCCGGAACCTAAATTGGGGCCCGTGTCCAATTCCACATTTGTTTATCCAATAGCTGCTATCACAGGCAAAAGACCCCTTAGGCCCTGGACGCTCTCTGTAAAGCTTATTTAAATGGTTTTGGATAATTTGGCATTTGGAATTGTTATTACTTTAAAATGTTCACTTTTCATCCTTTGGAGGCTTTGGTGCCAGGCGATCCTGGGGGCAGGCATAGGCCGAGAAGGACCCAGGTCTGAGGGAGCCCTTTCTGGCAGGGGTGTGATGTGGGGACCCAGGACTGTAAGATGAGGGGGAGTGTCCACAGGAGAGGTGCAGAAACAGCACCATCGAAGACTAAAGAGATAGGCCTGCCCTGCTGTGGGGAATCAGGAAAGGCTGCTTGGAGGAGGTGGCATTTGAGGTTGGCTTTGAAGGATACAGGAGGTAGAGGATGGAGAGAGGGCATTGCAGGAGACAGAACTTGCATGAGGAAAGGCAGGAGGCTCTGAGAAGTTTGGCCAGAGTGCATGGCTCCCGTAAAGGTAGTGGGAGATGTGGACTGGGAATGCCTTTGGAAAGTTTGGACCTTATTTCCTGGCAGTAGGGAGCCAAGGCTGGTCTTGGAGCAGGGGAGTGGTGTGGTTAGGACAATCTGGGGGCTGGTACAGGCTGGGGGAAGGGGGAAAGATAGGGAGCAGGTAGACCAGACAGAAGGCTGTGGGGCCAGGTGAGGGGGTGACAGGTTCAGAGGAGACCTTGCCCCTAAGCTGGGAAGGGTCCTTCGCTCTGGGAGACCTCCCTTGACCCTGGAACCCTGGCTTCACAGAGCGAGCCTTGCTGGGATCCTACGTGGTAGGTGACGTCTGAGAAACTGCCCCCTCTGCTGGTCACTGTCATTACCTGCCCCGGTCCCACAAGAACCAGAGTTCCGTGTGGACCCCGCTGTTTGGGCGAGGGATCCCTGGGCCCAGGGAAGGCGAGCAGGACTTCTGTGGGCCAGACATCTCTTCCTTTCCCCACAGATAATAGGACATACCACTTCCAGGCAGAGGATGAACATGAGTGTGAGGCGTGAGTGTCCCCCCACCATGACCAGCCTGGGAGTGGAAGTGGGGGACCCCACAGCCGTAGGTATCATCGCCATGCCACCCCATACACTTTCTGCAGGTGGGTGTCAGTGCTGCAGAACAGTAAGGATGAAGCCTTGAGCAGTGCCTTCCTTGGGGAGCCCAGTGGCTGCCCAGGGCCCTGGGGAGGCACCGGGCTGGACGGAGAGCCCCAGGACATCACCAAGCTGCTCATCTCCGAGGTGAAGAGCAGGCCTGGGAACGGCCAGTGCTGCGACTGCGGGGCTGCAGGTCCGGGACCAGCGGGGCCTAGGCGAGGAGGGAGGTGGAAATGGAGGCGGGGGGGGGGGGCGCCTCGCACCTCCGGCTCCAGCTGCCTTCCTCTGCAGACCCCACGTGGCTCAGCACCAACCTGGGCGTGCTCACCTGCATCCAGTGCTCGGGTGTCCACCGCGAGCTGGGCGTGCGCTTCTCACGCATCCAGTCCCTGACTTTGGACTTGCTGGGCCCCTCCGAGTTGCTGGTGAGGGCAGGGCAGGGCCAGAGGGATTCGGGGCAGGGCTTGGACAGACTGGCTTAGCCAGAGATTGTTGGAGCAGGTGGGGCAGGATCCAGATAAGCCAGAAAACTTGGGGATGGTTGGGCAGAACCTTTGCGGGCTCAGTCCTTCAGGGGTCACTAACCTCCCAGTCTTATATCACCACTTTCCTGCCACTCTAGCTGGCCTTGAGCATCGGAAATACGCGCTTCAATGAGGTCATGGAAGCCCAGCTGCCCTCACACGGCTGTCCTAAACCCTCAGCGGAGAGTGACATGTAAAGGGATTCTCAGATGGAGAGCATCCTAGCTGGGGGCGGCGGGGGGTGGGGGGAGGGCGGGTTCTGCTTCCCCAGCTCCCAAAGTCTCAGAAGGATCCTGGCCCAGAAGTCTGGGGAGACTCAGATCTGGGAGAGTCCAGGACAGGTTCTGGAGAAAAGATCTGTACCCCCTGTGGGGTGGTCCCAGGGGTCCGTTGGTGGAAACAGTCTTTGCTCTGAGATGCTGTGGTTGTCCTTGGCAGGAGCGCCCGCAGGGACTACATCGTGGCCAAGTATGTGGAACACAGGTTTGCCCGGCGGGCCACACCCGAACCTCAGAGACTCTGGACCGCCATTTGCAACCGGGACCTCCTCTCAGTACTGGAGGCCTTCGCTAATGGGCATGACTTCGGACAGCCGCTGCCAGGGCCTGAGGGGCAGGTGAGACCCCCCCAGGGGCCGCTTATAACCAGCCCGTACTCACATACTCCTCAGTACTTCCCCAGGACCAGTATTACTTCTCTCTGCCCACTTGGCATCTGCTCAAACCCCACCCATCAGAGGGGCACATGGGAGAGAGTGCAGCTTCAGTCCAGCAGACCCGAGCCAGCATCCTGGCTCTGGTTTTTCCTAGCTGTGTGATCCAGCCCAGGTTGCTTAACTTCTCTGAGTCTCATTTTCTCATCTATAGAACAGGTTAATGATAGCACTCACTGGTAGCGTCGAAGTGAGAATTAAGTCATGTGTGTAAGGGCCTGGTGCATGATATGTGTGTAATAAAGTGTTAATCTCTTTTAGGACCTTGAAAAACCTTAGAAATGGGTAAAGGTGGGTCAGATTAGAGCAGGGAAGGTCACTGTATGGCTTTTCCCGTGACAAACATCATTCGAGCTAAGGGGTCAGGGGGAGGGAGGATACCAGAGACATTTGAAAGATTAAATCAACAGGAGTTGCTGACTGTTTGGACGTCAGAAACTGGATGTCGTGTCTTTGAGCTGTCTGATATCTGTGCGGGGCTGTCCCGTAGTTCGTAGGTGATGTAAGAACTTGGAGGGGCCCACATGGGTGATTGCTGAGCACGTGAGGTTAGCTGAGGTCCCGGATGGTGGTGAGAGGATCAGAGAGAGGAGCCCAGGGCCAAGAACCACGTTTGGGAAACAACCTCTATTGGGGCAAGAGGAGCCAGAACCATTAAAGGAAGAAATAAAGGATCGGTCTGTCACCCTCTCCCACACGTGAGGTTCCATCCATTCACTCCCATCGCTGAGGGCTTCTGGCAGCTTCACATCTGGAGGTGTCAAGGGGCAGCAAGAGTTCAAGGGGGTACTTCTGGGTCAGGAGCAAGTGAACTGGGAGAAACTCACAGGTGTGGATGTGTATTCAGGCACCTGGAGAGCTCGCCCTGCACTTGGCTGTCAGAGTCGCCAACCAGGCCTCCCTGCCCCTGGTGGATTTCATCATCCAAAATGGGTGAGAGCGCCCTGCCGCCTGTCCGTGTCCTCTCACTGCCCCCCTTGCCTTGCCCTTCTCCCGCTGTCATCCCTCCTCTCCTCTCTTCTCTCCGCCGCTGACATGGACACCTTCCCGTCTGTCCCCTTCCTCCTCCCTGACCACGCACGCCCAGCGGTCACCTGGATGCCAGGGCTGCTGACGGGAACAGCGCTCTGCACTACGCCGCTCTCTACAACCAGCCCGACTGCCTCAAGCTGCTGCTGAAAGGGAGAGCTTCAGCGGGCACAGGTGGGGCTCGCACCCCCCCCTCAGACTCCCAGTCCTGACTACCCCTCTGGAAGGACTTCCTGCCTTTCCCCCAGACAGACAGCCCTGGTCAAAAGCGTGGACTTTGCAGACAGACTTGGGTCTTGGTCTTGGCTTTCCTCTGGCCGGTTCTGTAACTGTGGGGTTTGTCTGTTCAGCTCTTGAACCTCGGCTTCCTCATCTGTAAAATGGGAATAATACCACTGACCTGCTAAGAGGGTAAAATAAAACACTCAATATTAGCTGAACCTGAATAATAATGATTATAATAGCCACCATTTACTGTTTAATATGTGGCTGGTAATGTTCCAAGTGTTCTACTCATTTAGTTTTCACAGCAATCTGGTCGGGTAGTTACAAGTACCATATTCATTCTATAGATGAGACAATTAAGGCCCAGAGAGGTTAAGGACCTTGCTCAGGGTCACACAGCCAGGAAGTAGCAGAGCCAGGATTCAAACCCAGGCAGTCTGATTCCAGAGGCCCATCTTAACCTCTAAGCTATAATGCTGCTTTGAGCCTGGCTATGACCCTTTACTTTACCCCTCACAGTGAACAAGGCAGGAGAAACAGCTCTGGACATAGCCAGGAAGAAGCAGCACAAGGAGTGTGAGGAACTGGTGAGGTCTAGGGAAGTGGGGGGTGCCCTAACCCTTTCTCTCTCTCCACTGAGTCCTGACCCCCTGCACTGCTAATGCTTTGTTTGTGGCAGCTGGAGCAGGCCCAGGCTGGGACCCTGGTCTTCCCTCTGCACGTGGACTACTCCTGGGGAATTTCCACAGAGCCTGGCTCTGACAGTGAGGATGACGAGGAAGAGAAGGTGGGTTCCAGCCCCTGAGTTTCTGGACTTGAGATAGCAGAGGATAGAGCCCAATTGGACCTGGTGTGAGGAGGGACAGGGCTGCACTAGAACCAGCTATCCTCCCTCTCACACTTCTGCCCCCGCAGCGCTGCCCTCCGAAGCCCCCAGCCCAGGTCCGCTGGGCCAGTGGGAGGATGGACATCAGCAACAAAACCTATGAGGCCATCACCAGCCTGGGCCCCACTGCTGCTCAGAGCCAGAGTGAGGACTGTCCGCCACCGTTGCCCGTCAAAAACCCATCTCGGACCATGATCCAAGGGCGTGCAGGACATCCCAGTGGAGGTATGGTTGACTACCCAAAAAATGCTCCTCATACCATTCATTGAAACCTACTGTGTGCTGGGGCACTGAGCTCAGGGTATATATGTTAGTCCACACCATCCTCACAACCACCTGTCAGGTAGGGGTTATCATCTTCCGCTTTCAGGTACAGGAACAGAGACGTTAAGTTACTTGCCCAAGATCCCACAGCCAATGAGTCCCTGATATGGGATTCAAACCCCGGTCTGTCTTATTCCAAATCTGTCAGTGCTTCACTTAAATAAACAAAGAGAGAGAGAGAGAATTTATTGAGCATCCACTGTGACTTGAGTCTGTTGGGAGCTACTGAAACAGTCAAGTGGAGGAGATAAAACCTGGAATGTGATCCCTTATCATACCAGGCACAGCGTGATGGGGGATGTAAGTCCCCAGAAGACGGGCGCTTTGAGTGTTGTGTTGACTGCCAGCACCCAGCACAGGGCCTGGCAGTTCTGAAGAACTGTGTGTTACCTGAATGCGCGGGCTTGTTCTGGGAGGAGCACGTCCTATTGGGACTAGAAGGTGGTGTAGGAGGGCTTCCTGGGAGGGATGGCATCTGAGCCGAGCCTGAGGGATGAGCAAGAGAGACCAGACTGAGGAGAAGGGGTGAGCGGAAACGAGACAGTGTACGAGTGTCATCGTGGCCCTGGCTGTCGTGAGTGAATGTCGTGGATGAATAATACTGCAGCGTAATGGGCAAGGGTTGAAGGAGAGGGCTGGAGAGGTAGACGGAGAGTAGGGAATGGGGAGAGAACCATGATAGATCCTAGGGGCCAAAGACTGCTTAGAAACTGCGCAGACTGGTAAGTACAGTCTTCATCACTTCTGATTCCAGATCGTTCCGAAGTCCCCAGCCTGAGTGCAGAGCCTGCTGAGGCCGCCGAGAGCCTGGGCAGTCCAGCCTCCTCCTCGTCCAGCCTCACGAGCCCTGTGGAACTCGGAGGTGCCAACCCATCCCCGCCCAACTCTGAAGAGGGCCTCTGGGAGCCCCCAGGCACCTTCCAACCCAGCCCGACATCTGGAACCACCCCTGCAGAGACGTATCCCCCTGTCAGATTCAGGTTGGTGAGAGCCGAGCTGTGCAAGCTGGGCAAGTCTCCTGACCTCTCGGAGCATCCGCGCACTTCCACACCTCTGACGGGTGCCTGCCTGAGAAGCCGGCCAGCTGTGGAGCCCATGGCTAACGCAGAAATGCTAGACCTTAAGCGGAGGGAGACTGGACTCCTTTCCTCTTGACACACCTGCTCCCGAGTCTGGCCTGGGGAGCTGGGTGGGGGGAGTCTGGGACCCAGACCCCTGAAGCTGGAGCAGAGGCTTCGTGCCACCTGTGTGGCTTGTTCTGGATGCTGTCATTGGGGTCTTCTCTCTGTTCGCACCTCTAACCAAGGACCCAGTCTGCCCTTCCTTGCAGACCCTTTCAGTTTGGAGTTTGGGGAGTAGACATGGGGAAATTCCCACTGCTCTCTGGAAGTCAGTTCCAGGTCTCTAGGGCCTATGACGGAGCAGCCTGGGGACCTTGTGGACTCTCCCCACCCACCCTAAGCCCTCAGCCTAGCTCCACTCCTGAGCCCTTTCTCCCCACTCCAAGGGGCTCTCTGGGCACAGCGGTCACATTGGTCTTTCCCTGCCTTCCAGCTCGGAGAGCACTCGCTCCTATCGGCGGGGGGGCCGGAGCCTGGAAGACTGTCCCTCAGCCAGACAACCTCTACCCAGAAGGAGCATGATGGTAGGTAGACGCTCTGGACTGCGGTTTGAGGGGAGATGGTGGGGTACCATGGAGGCAGAGTTGATCAAGAGCAGGCGTGTTGGGGTGGGAGACCTCTCCCGTGATTAGGGTACATGTGCTCTAGGTGGGCACAGCTTGGCTGTGCTGGTGCTCCCCCTTCCCCACTCCAGCCCAGGATGGGTGACGCTGGGGAGGGCCCAGGCCTTGAGGGATGGCCGAGGTGATGAGGCCCAGGCCCCGGCTGCTCCCCGGGGAAGGGTGAGCAGAGCTGGGCCAGCCAGGCTGGCTGCTCAGAGAAGGAATCACTCCGCTGCAGGACTAGGGTGACTGTGACCAGCCCTCGGTTTGCTAACTCTCCTGGAACCTGCTGAGGCTGCCCGCTCCCGCTCGTGCAGGACAGGACGTGCATACATTTAGTCGGGGACCCTGGGCGTGAGCACAGGACAGAGCCAGCAGTGTCAGGGAGGAAGCTTCCTCTGTCCCTTGCTCCCCTGGGGCCGTATTGGGGGTCTGTGATGAGAGTGGGGGGCGGCAGAGGCAGCAGCTGGGGGTCTGTGGGGAATGGCCCTCCAGAGGCAGGCACCAGACACAAATTTGTGTCTGCAAACCGGTATCTGTCACCCAGCAGTTAGTTGATGCCTGTTGTTGAAGCACATATGATGAGAAGAGAAGGCCTGGGGCAAGTGGCTTCACGTCTTTGGGCCTCAGTTTCATCGTCTGTAAAATGGGGACACTTTCGTGTACCTCCACATTATGATAGAATTCTATCAGCATAGCACAGCTGCGAAACTGAGAGAAACAGCTGGTATGTCACCGTTTTCTTCCTTCTCTCCCCAGGTTGGCTTCACTGAAGGAGAGGCCTCAAGAACTGGGGTCCTCCCAGCAAGTTCTGTGCAGCTTTTGCAAGACTAACTCCTGCTGGCCCTCACGTGCCTGAACCACCCCCATGCTGGACCCCAATGTTCAGAGCTAAGACTTGAGCCCACAAAACTGGGGAACTGAGAGGTGTTCCTTTCCTTGGGTCTTGGTCTCTCTGCCCCCAGTGCCTCTGTGGCTGGCCTTCCTCCCTGCCACGGTCCCTTCCATGTTAGGGCTGATGGTGGTTCTTTCCCTCTATCTCATTACCCTCCAGGTACCAGAGAGCCCTGTGACTGGAGCTGAGTGCCCCTGAGCTAGCTCCAGCTGCAGAACCCTCAATCCCTCATCAGACAAGGACTGTTTCTTCCATCAGTCTGGGGGCTCCACAAGAGTAGGACCAGCCCACCTTCATCACTCCCCACACCCAGACCAGGGATTCTACCAGGCTGGGACCGTCTTTTCGGCCACTCATTTGTCTAGTATTGCTTTACTGAGTTCTGGCTCGATGTCCAGACCTGTGCTAGGCACTGCAGGTGCCACATGAACAAGACAAGGATCCTGCAGATGTGGTCCCTTGCTGGTCCCAGGGTCGGACTTGTGAATGAGCAGGGCAGATGGTTCTGGGCTCAGGAGCAGACTGACAAGCAGCTGGTTTACACCTGTTTGATGTTCCAGTTTTCTAAAGCCCATATCCATGCTGATCGGCCAACGCCTGTGCTGTACTTGCTCTTAAGTAAACATTCTGAATCTCACTCCTTTTGAAGGCTGACAGCACGGCCCCTCTGAGGACCTCTACTACATTCCCTAGCCAGGAAGCAGAGCAGGACTCACCCCCATTGCCCACTCTCCCTGACTTAGCAGGAAGGAAAGGAATGGTCCCGGATGATGGATCCTCACTTCTCTTTCTCTTGGTCAACTCAGGAGCCTTCCAGTCTTGGGGAAGGAAGGGCCAAGAAAGGAGAAAGGAGAGTGACGGAAATGGGAGGCCTGAGACTTAGAGGTTCTGCTTCCTGGTGCCAGAAATTCCAGCCTGGCTTTCAGCCCCATATATTAGAAAACAGACCCACCTATGCCATCATTCGTCTCTAACACCTCAGTGTTACAGTCGCTGTGTGCTGGGCCCTGGCCGGGAAGGCCCAGGCCCAACGGGGGGCCAGAGGGTCCCCGTGGCCAACAGAGCGGTCTGGCAGGAGGCTGCGCCCTTTACCCTGGAGACCTGCCTGCTCTGCGATCCCACAGGAACAGGCTTGCCTTCTGAGCCCGTGTCTGGTTTTGTTCACCTCAGACTTGTTCTTTCACTCAACTCTAATAAAAGATTTCTTTTTTTTTTTTTTTGAGTAAATTCCAGTGGTCTTATTTATGTGATCTGAAGAGCAACAGGGAAGGGGAGGGAATCTTAGGGCTTGGAATTCTTTCTCTGGACCCTGTGAGGGAGACAGCCTTGTGTGAAGTCACAGTTTGCAACCAGGAGAATTTTGCCCCAAGGCACATTTGGCAATGCAGAAACATTTTTATTGTTCCCAAAAGAATGGTGCTACTGACAGCTAGCGGCTAGATGTCAGGGATGCTGCTAAACATCCTAGGTCGGTCCCCCACAACAGTGTATTATCTTGTCCAAAATGTTAATGGTGCCATGGACTAGGAGTCTGCTATAGTTTAGCTCTGCCACAATGCCTGTCTCAATTTGATTTCCCCTGACATAGGTGTTTGGGGGCAAGTGTTTATTTGTGATGTGATCCAGGAAGCATAACAAGGGAGGAGGGAAGTGAAACAGAAGGTGATTAAGCCAGGAAGTGTATGTTAATGAGGGGCCACCACCCGGAGCATCTTAGGGCTTATCTTGCTGGGGATCTCGGAGTGATCTGTATTGATCAGAACATGCCTTCAAGTTGTCCCATTGAGACTAAAGACATTGGTGTCTTACCACCAAGTCTGGTCTCTGGTTGGTTGGGAGGATCCTTCCTGGGGGTGTCAATCCCCAAGCACTTCCAGCCTGCCCCGAAGCCCTTAGATATGTAGGAAGATGTCAGAGGCACGTGGGGAGTTGCCTATAGGTGACTTGCAGGGAGGACAAGTAGGCAGAGGGGGCATGGTAGGTACCAACATGTCTGATATAGTTGAGCAGTGTAACCCTGGGCCTCTCTGGGCCTCAGTCTTCCCATCAATGAAGGGGTTGGACTCCTTTTTTTAGGGTCCTTTGAGCCCTGATGATGTAGGAGTCTTGACTTCTTTTGTCGTCACACAACTCAGAGTGGGAACTGGGTGGAAGTTTGAGGAAAATCAATTTTTGTTTTAAAGGTAATCCTAAGTAACTGCTGACAGCTGCCCCTTCAACCTAGAGGGGCTTGCTTGGGGGTTGACCAAGAGACCCACCAAATCCCAAACCATTAAAGCCTACCCTCCTAGAAGCGGCTTTCAGTGCTTTGTGTGGTGGAACCGCACCCACCTCTGCTTTCCTGCCTCCTTTCTCCCCACTCCCTCTCACCTCTCTGTGCAGCACCCACACTGATTTTTTCAGTTCCTCCAACCCTGCCACACCAAGCACCCTCCCATCCCTAAGCTTCACACTTTCAGAACTCCAGGACTGTTTTGTTCCTCTATGGTTGCCCAGGGCTGCAACGGCCCAGCACATAGTAGGTGCTCAATAAATAAATATATGTTGACTGAATGAATGTTTCTTCTCCTCTTCCCTTCCTCCTGCCCACCAACTCCTATTCTGTACTTCTACCCAAAGTTAAAACTTCATTTCTTCAGAGGAGATGACACCCACTAACTGGCGCGGGTCTCCTCAAATGTGTCCTTAAGGTATCCTCCCCTTCTTATTGACCCTCACCCTAGTTGTGATAATACAGAATAGATTGTGTCCATATTTGTCAAAGGTTTCTCTTGCCCCCCATCAAAGCTTGATGTAACAGAATCTGTCGTGTCCTTCACTTGGTCGCTCAACACTTATTTGTTGAATGAATGAAAAACCTCACCTCTTCCTACCTGGATCCCAGGTCACACAGTTAGGAGCCAGATGAGTCCACACTACACTCTGGGCGGGCTGGCTGGGGTGGAGTTCTCAGGAAAGTCTGGAGATTTCACTGAATTGCCCCCCAGGCCATATCTCCTCCCCCTGCACAATCTGGACCACTTTTCACGCCTCCCCTCCAAGTTCTTAAGCACCCTACCTTCACCCCCACCCCAAAAGACCATTTTCTGTCAATTAAATGTACTCTTTTAGAAAGGAACCTGGGTCTGCTGGGGACCCTAGAAAGGTCCTTCCTCAGGAACAAATTATGCATAGCTATGGGGGCACAATTATGTCTCCTTGCCTCCACCTAAGATGACCCTTCCAGCTCCATCCCGTCGGGGAGGAAATGCCCTGACCCTGAGTAGAGGCGTCCAGTTCGCTGCAGTGAAGAATCTCCCAAGTCCTCACTACGCAGAGTGCAGTCCTGGGACTGGCTGCGCCGGTACGCAGCTCTCGAGGACCCGGTTAGAGGTGCAAAATCTCACGGTAACAAAATAGACCAAACAGAGGGCCTGGATACCCGTGCGTACAGTCTGTGCAAACGAAAGCGTGAGAACAGGGGAGGGCAGAGCTGGATTTAAATGGTCGTGCCCAAGAATGTGATCTGAGTGCACCAAGTTGCCTCCACTTGGGCACAGGCGAGGAAGTAGCCCGCCCTCTGAGCTGCACCGGTGCAGGGACGCTGGAGCCCTGAGAACTCTTTCCGGAGCTCCCGGGACACCCTCAGGCGCCCTCCTCGCCACTACAGCCTCTTCTGTCGGGACGACGGCCTCCCGCTCTCCAGAGAGCCCTGCTCGCCAAACCTCCCCCCTGCCCCTGGCCCCCCGGGAAGGGCCCTCTCTTGCAGCCGCCTCCCGCTCCGGAGGCCCGACCAGCCGGCGCGGGCAATCTTTGCCCCGGCGAGTCCTTGAAGTCTATATTTAGTGCACGCCACCCCTCCCCCCCACGTCGGAGGCGGGCGGGCCGAGGGGAACGGAGCGGGGTGGGGAGAGCCCCGCCCCCGCCAGGGGTGTGTGTGGCGTGTGTTCGCGGCCAGCGCGCGTTGCTCGCCCTCCGCCTCGGCGCCTTGTCCCCGAAGCCCGGCCGCTGCCCCTGCGCCCCTTGCCCCGCCGGGCGTTGAGGGCCAACATGGGCCAGGAAGAGGAGCTGCTGAGGATCACCAAAAAGCTGGAGAAGATGGTGGCCAGGAAGAACACGGTGAGGCTGCAGAGTTTGGGCCACAGCCCCCGCCCCCGGGAGGCGCGGCGCGGGCCATCCCTAGAGTCCCGGGGGTGCGTGCTGGCCTGGCGCCCGAGAGGCGCAGGCGGGACTCAGGACCCGAGGGAGGCGCGGCTGGTGCAGGGCTTAGCGCCCCTTGGGGACTGCTGGGCACCTCGGAGCGGACTTGTGCATGGGTCGGGACGCCGGGGGACTCGTGCGGGCCCCGAAGGCGAGGCTTGTGCTCGTCCCTGCGGACGCGTGGGGTTCAGGGGCCCCGGGGTAGCTTGTGCAGGGGGCCCGGGAAAACCAGTGACGAGACTGGGACCTGAAAAAGGACTTTCGGAGTCCCGGGACGCACGACGTGTGCTAAGCCAGGGAGTGGAGGCGACGGCGGGATGGGGGTGGTGGTGGGAGGAACAGAATCCTGGTGGCTTCAGAAGGGCAAAGAAATTTGAGCTGCTGAAGGGTGCTGAGCCATGTCTACCCCACAGCCGGGAGAGGATCTAGAGGAGAGGAGCGAAGGACCGCGGATCCCGCGACCCTGCAGCTTGGGGCGCTAGGAACGGTTCTGTTTGCAATTTTCCCTTTACTTGGCCACGGGGCGGAGCCTACGCTGGCGGGGGCCGAACAGGTGCGGGGCAGCCGCAGCCCGCCGGGCCCGCGGGGCGGGAGAAGGGGGACGTGCTGAGGGCCTGCGCTTTGCGGACCGACCCGGAGGTTGACGGGAATCAGGGCTGACAGCCCTACCTGCGGGTCCAGGAGCCCGGAGCGCAGGTTGACTTGACGTTAATGTTTGATCCTTCCCGTGATCTTTGCCTCATGCTGGTGCCGCAGGGTTTCCTGGCCAGAGCAAACTTGGCCTTGGGTCTGGGACGGTCTGGGCACACCCGGGCAGGGAAAAGAAAGGTTAAGGGGCATGTGCCCCCATCTCATCCTGTTCCAGAGCCTCCTCCCTCCACCATCCACAGCCTCTTCCTGGAGCAGGACTTGTTTCCAAGACATTCTGTGACCCAAGGAGTTTGGGAAAGGGATGGGAGGTTTGGGAGCAGGGAAGAGAGAAGGGCCGCTCGGAGTGGCAGGAAGCCCTAGAGTAGACAGGAGCAGTAATGAGTTGGTGTTGATATAAAGGCCAGAGCTTCAGTTTCTCCACCTGTAAGAAGGAGATGAGATTACCTACCTCCTGGGAAGGTGTGTCACTGAGTTTTTGTCTCTTCTGGAGGTGCCCAGAGTGGAAGAGATGTCAGACTTTGTAGAACTTGGAATGGTGCTGGCTAAGAGTTAGAGAATGAGACCTACTTTTGCACAGCCGGACGAAACACAGAAACCTGCAGTGTGCTGACAGCTTCTCACCCTTACATCCCAGCCTCCACCTGCCCCCATTCCCCGAGCTTCCAAAATCAGGGAAACTGAGCCTTAAGTTATGGGGGGCACTTTCCTAACTGGGAGCTGCAGAGCCATCCCCGAGCTAAATTCCACAGCAAGCAGACAGGTTATCCCAGCCTGGCCCTTTGCTGATCCAGGTTTGGGCTGGGATATTCTGGGCCTCTGAGAGGGGTTGTGGGTTGGGGATGAGGTAGGGAAGCTTAGGAGACCTGAGAAAGGCAGCTTGGTTGGGTGGAGAGTTTTCGCTGAGAAGAAAGGGACTGGTCCCAGCCTCCCCTCACTCCTTTTATGGCCACAGGCCCACCACTCTACTTCCCCTCTCTGGACCTCGATTTCCTCTTCTATGAAATGGGAAGAGGAAATGGTGTCCCCTGGGAATGGATTCCTGTGGAAACATTCAGAGCTCTCTCCAGGAAAGATGCAAGTCTGGCCATGGGCTCCCTGTAGCACAGAGCCAGCCTGCAGCCACGTCTGCGCCTGGGCTCTTGGCAGCCTCTGGGTGGGCACAGAGCTCTGGGCATGTGATCGAGAAAGGTGGGGCCTGCTTTAGGAGTGAAAGTGGGCCTGCCCAGTGGTGGTTAGGGAGAGGACATACTTCCTGTAATAAGACGGATCCTCCACGTTGCAACTCAGGCCTGGGGTTTACTGCTAGTTACTGAAGTCCCAGACTTAGGGCTTCTGTCAGAGGTTGTGAGCATGCACCCACTGAAACAGCTTCAAACATGCAAACACCAAGTCACAGCTACACAACAAACGTAGCTACACATATGCAGCCACACACAACAATCACTAAACAAGCAACTATGAACATAATTGAATATGAGGCATGGCTACAGACCCCAACAGAACAGGTACAGTGACCATTATATTTACAGAAAGATACACAAAGACAGCTACACACATGGGTACACATGTGCATGCAGACAATAAGCTACACCCAGACGTGCAAAACTACAAACTTAACAAACACCTACACCTGCCCATTCAGGCGTTATAACACAGGCATCATTCCACAAAGACGAACACATTGTGCTTTGAGCTGCATACCCACAGCTCTACACCTGGACCACAGGTACTGCTGACCACATCCCATATGTGAGTGCAGAGAGACACACCTGGCAACACTTCAGAAGGTTTTGTGAGCCCGGCTAGAACCACGGCTCGTGGCTGTCCTCCAACATGACCCAGTGATACAGTGTGATACAGGTACACACACTCAGTGGGGAGATGGAACTGGCTTAACACTGATGGTTGAACTTGCAGGAATTTTACAGGCTGGTTGTTAAATACACCCATTATTTTAAAATTAAAAAGTAGTAAATACTCCAAAATCATCACTTCCTAATTATTTTACTATATTTTACTGTCTATTGGTCAGCTCAATGACAGCATGTGGGTGCCTAAAAATTGGCCCTGGGAGGAGTATTTATGCTAGAAATTGGCAAACACTACAAATCAGGGGTTTTTTTTCCCCTTGAGAGCTGGTTGTTAAACATTAACCAACATACCACGGCACTTACCCATGTTGATATTCTATGATTGGACAAGTCTAGGCGGACTTAAGTCCATACCTACACAGTTGTGTAGTGGTTCGAGCCGGGAAGGCCTGAGTTT
This sequence comes from Lyroderma lyra, assembly GCA_004026885.1. NCBI lineage: Eukaryota > Metazoa > Chordata > Mammalia > Chiroptera > Megadermatidae > Lyroderma > Lyroderma lyra. The sequence goes on from PVJL010002330.1 coordinate 155,918, forward strand.
GAATCCCAGCTCTGTTCCTTTGTAACTTTGGGCAGATTATTTAACTTCTTTGTTTCTTCTTCTTCTGTGAAAATGGGATCATCTCTAAGATCCTAGGGCCATTGTAAGAGTTAAACAAGATAATGCCTGTAAAATACTTAGAATGAGTGTCCAGCACATAGTAAAGCTTTCATTACTGTTATGGAGTTATTTGCCCTCATATTGACACACACAGCCCACAGGTCACGCCTCTGAATACATACTGTGAACCCAAGCTCTGAGGGAGGCTGAGGATTGGCAGCCCTCAGGGCAGGAAGCCTGGCACAGTCAGCTGGTGCCCCTCAGGGAACCGAACTCAGGACAGGGGGCGGGGCTGGCTCCTAGGAAGCTGGCGGGAAGCAGGGGAAGGCTGAAATGGGTCAGGGGTCGTTTGCCACCTGACAACCCGCAGATATTCGAGTCTGAGTCTCCGTTCTCCTCCTCCCAGTCTCCTCCTGCTTTCTACTTTCTGCTTAATTCACTTGCATGGGGAGCCCTGGGCTGTGTGCCGAACTCTTAGGTCTCGGAGATTAAGACATTGCTCTTTACCCGAGAGGAATGAAAAGTGTATGTCCACACAAAGACATGCACGAGAATACTCCCAGCAGCCTTATTTGCAGTAGACCCAAACTGGAAACTACCCCACAGTCCATCAACAGGCGAATGGATAAACAAATTGGAGTATATGCGAGGGCTGTCCAGAAAAAAAAATCCAGCCATAAATGCCTCTGTTTTTTCCTATCACATGGCTGGATACTTTCTGGATGGCTCTCATACATACAATGGGAAATGACTCAGCAGTAAAAGGAGCTATTGCTATACACAGCAACATGGATGACTCTTAGAATAATTATTCTGAATGTGAGAAGCTGGGCAAAGAGGACTCAATTACAGTGCTCTTGATATAAAATCCTTAAAATGCAAGCCCATCTATCCTGGGGTTGGTGCAGGGAGGGTTAGGTTACAGTTTATGGGGGTGGTGTTTATGTTCTTATCGTGATTGTGGTGTTTTATAGGTGTATACGTTGTCAAAACTCATTAAGTTGTAGCCTACAATATGTCCAGTTTATTGTGTGTCAACAATACCTCAATAAAGTTATTTCTAAAAAACGCCACAGTCTCATCCTGCAGAAGCTCACGGAAAAGCGAGAGGATACAGAGACAAAAGTAATGACAATAAGCCTCGAAGTAACTCATTTTAGAGGACGAGATGGTGAAGTGAGGAAAGCATGCCCAGTAGAAAGAACAGGCAGGGTGAGTGGTTAGGGCTGGACCCTCGCTCAGAAGGGCTTGAACACAGCTGGGTGGTGGGAGATGCAGTTAGAGAATCTTTTCCTTCTCTCTCCTCCTTTCTGTCCCTTGCCTGTCCCCCCGGCCACTTGTCCACCTGTATCCTGTAGCAGAAACAGTCCCCTCCCTGCCTCCTGCCTCCCTCTTTCGCACCAAGACCGCACATTGGTCAGAGAGGGGCCTGGGGCAGAGCCCACGGGCCTCAGTCCTCACCTTGTGGCCTCCGCAGGAAGGGGCCCTCGACCTTCTGAAGAAGCTGAACAGCTGTCAGATGACCATCCAGCTACTCCAGGTGGGGTAGGGGTGGGAAGCTTTGGGGGCAGGCCTGGGTGGGGGAGGTTCTCTGGGGAGGAAGACCTCCAAGAGTAGGGTCTGGGAGGGATCCTGGGGAGGCCTGGGGGGAGAGGGTATCTTGAGGTGCTCTGAGGGTGGGGACTGAGGCATTTGGATGGAGATAGGGTACATTCCAAGCACAGGGGGCCCTCTGGGTCTGGAAGGAAGAGTGATGTTCCTTCCTCGAATACCCCAGTTCCCAAGAGCCTTTGGGATCCAAGAGGCCAGTGATTCAGGGAGAGGGAAAAGTCTCCCATGTTTTGATCCACTCTGTGTTGCCTGTGTGGCCCCCAAACATTGCTAGAAGCTTTTGGCCCTGAAAAAAATTAACATAGACACAAGCTTTAGTAGCCAGAGCTGTGTCTTAAGCTGAAACTTGAGCCCAAAGACACCAGGGGATGGAGAATGGGGGAGGGGTCCTGATCATCAGCCAGACCCCCCCACACCACCACCTCAGCTTTTTGCCAAAGCCAGTTATCCATCAGTGCAGGGGGCCTCGGCCCGGGGCACGAGCCCTCCTTACGTGCGCAGGTCAGGGCCTTAGTTATAGGATCAGAGTTGTTATCTGAGCTGCAGGGCAGGACTGGGACTCGGGAGAAGTTAAGGCTGGGGTGAGGGGCTGGTTGAACTGGGGAAGGTCTTGCCGATTAGGGCAGCCAGTCCTGCGGTCCATTCCTAGAGCAGTCCCTAACCCTCTCACTTTGCAGACAACCAGGATTGGAATCGCCGTTAATGGGGTTCGCAAGCACTGCTCAGACAAGGAGGTGGTGTCCTTGGCCAAAGTCCTCATCAAAAACTGGAAGCGGCTGCTGGGTGAGAGGGGGCAAGGTCAACGGGGGCCACGTTTTCTCCCAGCACCTGGGACAGGACTGTGCCTGGCTCATAGCAGGCATCAGTGTATATGTCTGTTGAATGACTTAATAAATGACAAATGGCCTCTAGTGGGGTGTGCCAGTGTTTGTCTACTCAAGTGTGAGATTTGTAGAGATGCAAGTTTCCCTGTACATGCACCTATGTGTGTATTTCTGTTTGCTTGTGTGTTTGTGCATATCTAGATATACACGTTTGTATGAATATGTGCATAGGTATGCGTGCACATTTCTTTCTGTCCCCATGTGTGAGCGTGGGTTTGCACACATACGTGCATATTGTATATGCATCTGTGTTTAAATGTATATTGTGTGCGTGCGTGTGTTGGGGGGTTGTGCAGCTGTCCCTGTCTCTGCTCTCTGCTCCTTCCTCCCTAAAGTCGTGATAGGTGTGACTGAGACAGAGTTCAGTTGAGGAGCACTGCCACTCTTTTGTTTTCAGACTCCCCTGGATCCCCCAAGGGAGAAAAAGGAGAGGACAGAGAAAAAGCAAAGAAGAAAGAAAAAGGCCTTGACCGTTCCCATTGGAAGCCGGAGGCAGGCCTTTCTCCACCAAGGAAAAAACGAGAAGGGTCCAAAGACAGGTATTTTTTTTCTGGGAGGGAGGGAAGGGTGCTTGATACTTGTGTCCTCTGCCAGCAGTCCTGTTTACATTTAACATCACTTCATCCTCACAACCTGGGAGGTGGTTATTGTTATTATCTCCTATGGGTCCCCCTCGGGACCTCAACCAGAAGGACTCACAAGACCCAAATAGGTGGTCCCCAGCACTGGCTTCAGCTAGAAGGATGCAGAAACAGGAAGTGCAATGTGCCAACAGGGCAGCCTCAGGCCTTTCTCGACAGCAAGAGTCTCATAGGGGACCACACAGCATCCAGACCTATTCTCTGACCCACCCAGGTTAACAGCCTAGGTGCAGGAAAATGAGATCACAATGGCTGGGAACTCCCTGACTTAGAAGCCCCGTGTCCCAAGTCAAAGGAGTCCCATTGACATAGCTTCCAGGATCCCGGGAAGGGCACTGACCAGTTACAAGATTCACTGTACTCCAGGCAGCCCAAAAGCTGTGGTTTTCCACGGATTATTTATAGTGCACTCATAGCCCCTCCTATCTGGACATAATTTACCAATCTGGGCTCATTTGCTGTATGTGCATTGTTGCCTGGTGATGCAGCTGGCATGGCACCTTTGTCAGGGTTGCAGGAAAACGGTCCTAGACACTTCCTTGCCCATAGAGAAGGAAAAGTGTTTTGTTGGCTTTCTATTCAAAATTCCCATTTAGTGACGAGGAAGCTGAAAGTTGGGGAGCAGGGACTTACCTAGGATCACACAGCCATGATGTGACAGAGTGGGGTTCCAGTCTTGTCTGTCAGAACCCTTGACCTCTTCTGAGAAGAAGAGAACAGTTGTTTGTCTCTACTCCATGCCCATTCCCCCTTGCCCACCCCACCCAGGGTCCCCAAAATGGCATGACTTTCATATAGAGCCCCAAAGCCTCATCTATCATGGTAGATAAAAGCCTTAGTAGATGTATAAATAAGTCCTATCTATGCCCTATGTGACAAGACAGATCACTTAATTTCTTGTGGTGGGGTCCTATGTTCATCCAATAGACAAAGGGTGGTACTAGATAACACCGAGTAGAATCTGATGGTACTAGATCATGCTAGATAATACAGACACTACCAACCATGGTATATCAACATTTTTAATGTATATATGAGGGCTGTCCAGGAAAAAATCCAGCCATAAATGTCTCTATCTTTCATATTACATGGCTGGATACTTTCTGGACAGCCCTCCTATACCTTTCACCCAGGTTGTCCACAGCAAGAAATTCATTTTAAGGAATTAATCAGATTAAACATAAAGATGATATATTCTGTGTGTAACATTTTCCAGCTGGCATTCCTCACACATTTGTTTCTCTGATCCCTTTTTAAATGAATGTTTGTATGTAATCCTATGCAACACGCATTCTGCGGAAAACATTCAAGGAAATGATGCTGTGGGGGGAGTGATTCTTTACCGGGAGGGAGATCTGCCTCCGCCACACCAGCCCCATTGTTGTTTGTAAAAATAACTGTGGGATGGACACAGTCAATAGTTTAGTGGTTACCTGGGGGCAAGGGAGGGGGGAGTGGGAGAGGCGGGAGGGGGAGCCAAATACATGGTGATGGAAATAGAACTGACTCCGAGGGTGAGCACATAATGCAGCACATAGACGATGCACTGTAGAACTGCACACCTGGAACCTATGTAATTCTTGCTAACCAATGTCACCCCAAGAAATTTAAAAATAAAAAAATAACTGTGGGACAGAGGGAATGCTACATGTTACCATCCCAGCAATGCCCAGATTAGTCCCACACGTTGGAGAACGAATTATCACGTTCAAAATGCCCGTTGGCCCCCATGGTGAAGCACCGTAGGATAGAAGAGTATCTCACGCTGTAGGAAAATGTTCGCTAAGTAGTAAGAGAAGCTGTGCACTTTATAGTATATATAGTATGATCCCATTTTTATAAAAATTAGATCATTGAGGAGAAGGGTGTATACACTGGGGTCATAATGGTGACTGTATCTGGAGGATAGAATTGAGAGGATTAGTTTTCTTTTTGCAAATTTCTGTCTTTCTAATTTTTTTCCAATAAATAATATATTTTTGAAATAAGAAAAATTATGAAGCTATTTTTTAGAAAATATATGTGTGGTTATAATTAAGAGGTTCATATTCTATAATATGTTATACAATAAAATTTGTATATTTGTATTATTGGGGGATTTTCCCCACAATGATCCTGTATTGCTTTTGAAAGGAGAACAAATAATAGCACTTTAAAAAATGTAAACAAGTAAGGGTGATTTTAAAAAGCCACCAAAGCTATTGTCGTACCATGCCAAGGTTATGACACTGTACTGAGTTGTTTGTATAGTAAGCGCACGGTGGCAAGTTTGTGAACTTAATTGTCAGATTTTGGGGACAATGGCAGCTCTGATGGTCATTCCAGAAAAAGAGTGTCAAAATTGCTTTGAGGAGTGGACTAAGCACTGGTGTCAGTGCACAGCTTCCCAAGGGGAGTGCTTCTTCTAAGGTGACTGCAGTGATACTCAGCAATGAGGTAGGCAGCACTTTTTCTAGGACGAGTTTGCGAAATTAATTGTCCGACCTCAAATGTTTGGATGCATGTGATCTGGAAAGAAAGACATTAAACTTAATAGTTGTAGTCTCTGGGGAGGTTTCTTTATCCACTTTTTTAGTTTTTATACGTCTGTACTGTTTGTTTTCACATCGCTTGACAACAAATATTTATAGAGCATCTACTCTGTGCCAGGCACTAGTCTATGCGCTTGGGATAAATCAGTGAGTATATTAGATTGAGTTCCCCAGAAGCAGATTCTGAGACATGGATTCCAGTGCTGGGGGCTGATTTGGGAAGTGATTTCAGGAAATGCAGACAGAGGAGTGAGGAAGCGAGACAGGGAAGGAAAGGAAGCCAGCAGGGAGTGCATTAGTAAGCAGGTTGCTACTATGGGGCACCAGGGCTTAAATCCTGTTGGGGAGCTTGCGTGACACTGGAGAACACACCTCGGGTTGACTCATTTGAGAGCTGGCGAAGCTGGGGTATACATCCCCCAGCACTTGCAGCCGACTGGCCTGCTGACGCGAACTGGAGCATCTGTGCTCTCTCAGGCAGAGCCCGGGGAGCTTGCAGGAGAAAGTCCTGTGTCCCAGCCCACGGGCAGAGCGAGTGCCCGAGGGGATATGGGCTCAGCGCGGACGGTGTCCACACAGTGAACAAAACCCACCAAACTGCAGAATTTACGTGGGCGGGGTAACATGTATAAGTAAGAAAACTAGGTGGGCCCTTAGAAGGTGACGCCTGCACTGGAATTAAAAAGCGATTTACCAACATTAAGTTTATAAAGTCAATAAAAGGGAAAAATGCATTCTGTATCAAAAAGTGTAGCTACTTGTACTTTGGAAAATGGAGGAAAATTTCCACCTCTAATCCCATCACCCTAATACAACCATGGTTGGCATTTGGGTGTACTCCCTTTCCATCTCTTTTCCTCCTGGGCATTGTTTTTCTTGCAAGACTTCAGGTATCCATCCCAGGAACTGCAGTCCATGGAGTCCAGCTGGCCAGGCCTGCCTGACGGCGAGGAGGAGAGGGGCCTGCTGAGAATTAGTTATTCATAATTAGTAATAACCGATTATAATGTAACATATCTGGCACGTATTCTGTCTCCTCCCCTTGTGTGGCTTCATTTGATGGAAGGTCGGCGCAGGTGACCAGCCAGCACCACCTGCAGCTCCCTCTCCCCAGCGGCTGTGGTCCAGGGGTGCTCTGTCATCCTCAGCCCGGCAGGCTTGGCTCCAGGAGGCTTTCTTTCCCACCTCTGATCTCTCCAGATCGGTCCTGATGTTACCCTACGAGAGCATTTCATCTCCAGTTTCTCTTCTTTCAGGAGAGATTCTGTGGACTCCAAGTCTTCAGCCACCTCCTCTCCAAAAAGGCCATCGATGGAAAGGTAAGGGAAGCATGGACTTCTCCACCCTGGAGGTCCTGTTCAGCATGGGTCCCTTTCTCTATGGAGGAAGCCTGGGCGGGGGGTGGGGGGAGGAGGGAAACCTCATACGGTATGTTGCCTTTGAGTTCCAGGACCTGCACAGTACGACTGAGGGGGGCCCTAAATCACTGTGGCTCTTTCGCTAGGGTGGCTGATCCTGTCCCTGTCACTGTTGTGCCATCCCTGTCTGGGAAACATTCTCAAGGTCAAGTTGAACCCAGTGAGGACGGAGGTCTTATGAGCCTATACTCTGGTTCTGGGCTGAACTGGTTAGAATATCTATCCCATAGTAGCATAAATCACCAAGTCATTCATTTATCAAATATTTATAGAGGGTCTGCTGTGTGCCAGGAACTGTTCTAGGTGTCAAGCATATAGCAGTACACAAAACCAAAAATCCCTGCAGCCATGAGGCCTGTGTCGTAATAGGGGGAGACAGCAATACATATAATAAATAAATTGTACAACAGTTTAGAAGGTGACAAGTGCTATGGAAAACAATAGAACAAAGTGAGGGATATTGGGGGGAAATGGTCATTGGGGTGGTCAGAAGAGTCCTTGTCAGGGACGTGACTTTGAGTAAAAGTTTGAAAGAGATAAAGGAATTAGCCATGTAGACATTGGGGTCCTCCAAACCCAAGGAGCTATGAGGTGGTCAGCGGGGCTAGAGGGAATAGGTGTGGGGGGAGTTGGAGGACAGTATGAAGCAGGAGCCACTGGAGATTATTAAGTGTGAGAATTAAATGAACAAATTCATCAGGAACCTTCTGGCTGCTGTGTGTGCCCAGAGTGAATTGTCGGGGCAGCAGACCAGCCAGAAGGCTGTTGTGATAATTCAGGCAAGATACAATGGTGGCCCGGGGTGGAGGTGAGGAGATGTGGTGAGCGGGGCATATATTTTGAAGGGAGATCTGATAGGATTTCCTGATGGATTGGATGTGGGGTATGAGAGAGAAAGAGAAGGCAAGATGACTCCAAGACTTTCACTTAACTTCTGCAGGGATGGAGCTGCCATTAATTAGTGGGAAGACTGTGTAAATCAGGCTGCAGCGGGAGGTCTGGAGTTCAGGTTTTGATGTGTTGGATTCGAGGGCTGTAGTGGTCATTCAGGTGGAGGAGTTGAATGAGCAGTTAAGTTCTACCAGGCTGGAATTCGGGAAGAAAGTCTGGGCCAGAAATACAAATTTCAGCATCATTAGCAGGTAGCTAACATGTAAAGTGGGTGAGACCACGAAGGAGAGATTGTGAATGGAGGAGTGAGTATGAATTGTGGTCCCAGAGGGAGGTCAGAAGTCAGAGTAGGAGAGGCAGGGCCAGGGGAGAGCATGGCAGGCCAGGAAGTGACGTAGAGGTAGATGGAGGCAAATGATTAGGATCCAGGGGGCCATATCGGATGCAGGGGCAACCAAGTGGGAGAGTAAGGGTGTTGGCTTCTAGGTAAGTATGGGTGAGAGCTACACAGCTATTTTAGGCCTAATATACCAGTTAGACTGCCACTGGAAGGAAAAGGAGAGGCACAAAAATTAGGTTGTTTAGTGCTTAATGAAGATTAAACAGGCCCGAGATGTTGACGGGGCCACTGTATTGTCCGATTTCAACATGGCAACTCAGTGCCAACTCCAACTGATGAGTAGAGTCCCTCAGATTGCTGCGTGTGGAGGGAATCTGAGGCTGCATCCTGTCTGCCTCTGAAAGAAAGAGTTCTGTGATCAATTAGCAATGTCTTCCGTGAGTGAGGGCTAGGAAAAGAGGCATCAGTGTCATCCTGCTTCTAGACCAGTTGTTCTTATCAGAGGGCCGTTTAGAAATTTGTGGAGGCACTTTCAGTTAGTTGTCTCTGTGACTTGAGGGGTATCTTATCAGCTCAGGCTGCTATAACAAAGTATTATGGACTACATGGCTTAAATAACAGGCATTTATTTCTCACAGTTCTAAAAGCAGGGAAGTCTAAGATCAAGGTGCCAGCCGATTCTTTTTTTTTTGGGGGGGGGGGTTCCCTGGCTGGGAATCGAACCCAGGCCGCAGCATTGAGAGCGCCGAAACCAGCCACTACACCACCAGGGAACCCCCTATGGCCGATTCTTATAAGGACAATAATCCCACCATGAGGCCCCACCCTCATCTAAGCCTAATTACCTCTCAAAGGCCTCACCTCCAAATACTGTCTCATTGGTGGTTAGGGCTTCAACATGTGGAGTCCGCAGGGAACACAAATATTTAGTCTGTAGCAGGAGCAGGGGAGGAGCACTACTGCATTTAGTAGGTAGGCAAGGGGCAGAAATGCTAAACATCCTGGAGGTAAAGGACAGCCCTGCGCCAAGGATTCTTCTATCCCCAAATGAAACACTGACCACTAATCCAGTTCTGGGTTTGATGCTGTAAGGTAAACATTCAACATTTGCAGAAGGATTTATCCCTTCAGGCTCTTCCCCTGACTTCACCCATGGCCTTGAAGTCTCCTGGCTCCCTCTCATAATGCGTCCTTTTTCTGAAGGTCAGTCAAGCAGAATGTTTGTCGTTCTAACAGTTGTGCCATTTCCTGTTGGTTCAGTATTGGGAGTGGGCCCCCCAAAGGGGCAGAAGCAAGCCTTGTAAATCCACTTTATCCACTATCCAAACTGTTTCCTGCACTCTCTACCTCTGTTTCCTCTTTCTCATTCATTCATGTATTCATTCGTTCGCTCTGTGAACACATTTATTGAGCACCTCCTTGCACATAACATCCTCCAGGAGTCAAGGGCATGTGCACATCCTAGGTGAACAGTGGAGACCATGGCAGAAAGGAGAGTATCTGCTAGTTGTTACTTTATGGAAGTGTAGGCCCGGTGTGCCATGTCTTCTAGCTTTTTAAAGAAAGCTGAACATCTGGATTTTCATATGAGACTTCCATTTTTAAGCATTGACAACATATTCGTATTTTTCTAAGACACAGAAGGGCAAACAGAATGTATTAGTGGGCCTCCGGTTTGCAACCTCTCAGGGCAGGCAGAGATTGAAACTCATGACCTCTGCTTTCACACAGCTCATCACTGGTGGTGAGGCAGACACCAAAATACTTGTTTTTTGAAGATGTAACACACGATGGGAAAATAGGAAGCATGTCTCATTATGACTTGAAGTCAAAGGAGACTTCATGGAAGAGAGATTACTTGTGCCGAGAATTGACAGGAATAGGAGTTTGCCTGGTGGACAAGCCAAGAGAGGGCATCCCAGGCAGAGGGGGAATGACACTTGCAAAAAAGTGTGGCAGTATCAGTGAGCGTGGTGCGATGGGAACTGTAGCTGGAGTCCAGGAAACAGATCATGAAGGGCACCAGTTTGTCAGGGAGGAAGGTTGCACTTGATACGGTGTCCCCAAGCCCCAGGTGAGGGGATTGGTTGATTTGTTCTCACCTAGCAGTTACACGGGCTTGGCGTTGCAGTAACTGGAATGTCCTCGAGGTGGCGCACAGGAGCAGGTGCCTATGCTCTGACTTGGAGCGGGAAGATTTTCTAAGCGCTTATGGTGTCAGACCGCGGTCTGGTGCTGGCGCTGGCACATCCGGGGAGCTGTGATCAATTCAACCCCCCACTTCCACTGCCACCAGTGATACTCTCTGTAGTTTGATCCGGTTCCCAGTTCTGTTCATTGAAAGCAAAATGAGCGTGGCTGCTACCTAGAACAAATTCCAGCCAGCCAGCTCCAAGCCCAGAGGAGGGACCTGGGCTGGGAGTGCCCTACCTGGAGTGGGAGAGGGGATGCAACAAGCAGCCTGGCCTCGCTTGGGGAAGAAACCCTGGAAAACTCTGCCCTTTAGAGACACAGTAAGATGTGCTGAAAAGAATTTGAAAGGCAGGTAGGCAGACCTAGGTTTGTAGTCTGACTCTGCCACTTGCATGACCTTGGATAAGTCAGTTCACCTCTCTGAGCCTCAGTTTATTGATCTGTAAGATAGGGAAAAGTATGACCCCTTTTCAAGGTTATTGTGAGGATCCAATGATGTAATGAAATGCTTAGCACTATTCCTAACCCACATAAGTGCTCAATATGTACATAACGCTTAGTGATGATACTCACACTTAATGTGTTAATCTATGTAAATTGCCTCATACTTCCTTACTAGAATTCTCTCAGGTGCTTTAATCCTCTCAACAACTCTATAGGTACTATTGTTATCCTGTTTTACATGTGAGAAAACTGAGGCACCTAGAGGTGAAGGTACTTGTCCAAGGTCACATAGGTACAAAGTGTTGGTGGCAGGCCTTGAACCTGGGAATTTGGCTTCTGGAGCCTGGGTTCTTAATAAATATACCACTTCAGTGTAGACATTCCCTAAATGACAATTATTGTTATTATTGTTGTTTGCAATTATGCCTTTTTCCAAGCAGCATTCTTAGGCTCCCCTTGTGGTTCCCACTGCCGAGTCCTAGCCATTGAGTATGTGGTGATGGGCACACGAGCTGTGGAGAGGCAGCACCAGAAAGAATCTGGGGCTCCACCACAGCTGTAGAGATGGGTTGGCCCAGGTTGTAGTTGACAAATGCTTGTTCAGGGAGCAATCCTTCTTTAAAGCCCAGAGAGTGAGGCCACTGGCCTTAGAAAGAGGACCTGTCCCCTCGTAACTCAGCTCCTGTTAAACGCTTGGATGTAACCTTCAGCTCTTTGTAACCACCTCCCTCAATGCATCCTATATTCATTCATCAACAAAGATTCATCAAGTACCTACCTAGAGCACTGTTACAGGTGCTAGAAGTCAGTGAAGAACCAGCCAATAGGATCCCTCTTTTGTGGAACCTGTAATCTGGAGATGGAGACAGACAATGTTTATAAACACATAAACAAGTTAATTATAGACTTGGATAAGTGCTATGAATGCAAAAAATTAGGTCATGTGCTAGAGAGTTACATGGCAGGGATGTCTGCTTGGCTGGGGTTGTCAGGGAAGGCCTCCCTGAGGATATGATATTTGAACTAAGGCCTGACTGGTGGGAAATAACCCATCACAGGAAAATCTGGAGAAGGAAGAGCCTTTTGGGAGGAGGGCCCAGCTGTGCAAAGGCACTGTGGTAGGCAGACACGTGTTTAAGGAACAGAAAGCAGCAGGGCAGTGGGGGCTTCAGTGGGCTGACCAGATGTACCATTTTAAACGGGACGGAAAGCAACGGTACTGTCCCATTTCAAACGGTCTGTCTGGTCAGCCTTTTGACACCTTGCATTTGGCCCAGTGAGATTAGGTTGACCAGACGTACCGTTTGAGATGGGACAGTACTGTTGCTTTCTGTCCTATTTAAAATGGTACATCTGGTCAGCCTAGGCTTCAGTGAACAGTGAAGGGAGCATGGTATGAGAGCAGGTGAGAGGGGATGCAGGGGCCAGAAGTGGAGGGGCTGGGAGGCCATGTGAGGAATTAGACTTTATGCTGAAAATAATTGGAAGCTGTTAAAGGGTCAGAAACTGGAACGTGATGGAATCAACTGGGAATTTTTGAAAGCCTCCACCTCCACCAAGCTGCTGTGTGGCAAATAGATTGTAAGGGAGGCAAGAGACCAGATCTGGGGAGCTTATACTTGTGCAGGGGAGAGCCCCGTGGCAGGGACCAACAGTTGGATGCAGGGAGAGATTCATTTTGGAGGCAAGCAGCCTGTAGACTCTTGAGTTTATACCCTTCCCAGTCATCTGTCACCGTCACACCTCTCCTTCTCACTGAAATCTGACTCCAAGAGAGACCTGGTTGGGTCACAGTTCCCCTATCCCTGTGCCCCTGCTGCCAGGCCACGCAGTTGTTGGGTAGGGTTGGGTAGAGTATGCGGTAAGTTAGTCTAGAATGGTCAGGTTCAAGTGGCATTAAGAATAAATAAATAGGGAGTTCCCTGGTGGTGTAGTGGCTAAGGCTTTGGCACTCTCAACGCCGCGGCCTGGGTTCATTTCCCAGCCAGGGAACTACCCTCACTTCCCAAAAAAGAATAAATAAATAAAAGCTAGGAATCCCTTTGGACAAAAGTTTTGGAAATTCAAAATGTAAACTTTGTAAGAGCAGAGCCTTCCCTCCCCAGCCCACGCCACTCCTAGGGCAGTACTGAGACACCTTTGAGGAGCCTCAGGGCTCCAGAGGACACAAAAATCCAAGGATATCTGTGGTGACTATGGGATCCAAGGTCCGGCCAAACAGCAAGGACTGTGGGATGAGAAGGTCGCCTGCAGAATTCACACTGAAGGGTGCTCAGCGGGCTGTCAGATTCTCTCTTAACCCTAGATTTTTTAACACTGGGAAGCCTGGGCTGCTTTAGTCAGCCTTGCTCTCAGACATGACACCTTGGGCCTAACTTTCTAGAAGCCCAACATTATCTTCCTGGGGGGCAGAAGGGCGTCTATAGCCCTAGAGCTTCCTGGCGCAGCTGGCCCCTGCTGTGTGGTACATACTCCAAGACGTACCTAGGTGACAGTGTGAATGGCGCCCCTGGAGGTAGGAAACGCAGCTGCCCTTTGGGACCTTCCACAAGGGTTTAATGTGGTTAAGACCCTCTGGAGTGAAGGAGGGGACCCTCATTTCTTCAACTCACATGAGTCTGTTTTTCCTTGGAGAGCTGAGGGCTGGCTACCAGATCTAATGGGTTACTGAAAGAGAAGAGTGGGAAAAGCCAAGAGATGAAGACTGAGACATCTTGACTGCCTGGCCCTCACCCCAAGCGTAGTGCAGAAACGGCTCTGAAAGGCGAGAGTTGTGTGACTATTACTCCATCCTCTCCTCTAAAAAATGGGACCGGCAACTGTGGCTCTCAGGCTTATGGAGAGGAATAAACAGCAAAAGGCAGTACATGGTGCTTTTTGTTATTACTGTCCTTAAGAAGCCCGAGAGTCTGGCCAGATCCTTCTGTCCAACTCCCCACTCTCGTGAGCCCCTCAGCATAGCCCATGCAGACTGCGGACTGTCACGCTTACCTGCCCTTCTGCCAAGCGGATACCGTATTTTGCCATGTATAATGCGCACTTTGGGGGGGCCTGAATTTGTGAGGGAAAAATAAGGATCCGTATTATACATGGGTAGTACTGATTCCCTATTTATATAAATGTTTTTAATTCCTTTTTTTGGGGGGGGGAGGTTCCTGGCTGGGAATTGAACCCAGGCCGCAGCATTGACAGCGCCGAAGCCTTAGCCACTACACCACCAGGGAACTCCCTTTAATTCTTTTATTTATGCTTATTAGTTAAAAGTGTAACTCTAGAAATCAATAACGATATCCATATGCAAAATAATACCCTGGAATACGATAATATGATAAATGCTAAAATTCCTTTATATAGAAAACAAGTACCTAAGTATAAACGAATAAAAATTTGAATTAAAAAATTAAAATGAAAGATTTTTTTCCCCTGAAAGTTTGAGCCCGAACGTGGGTGCGCATTATATATAGCGAGCTACGATATGATCCCTTCCACTCCTCTAGTGGCTAACTAACCCCACTCCTCATCTCTTGCTGAACTTTTTGGACTAAATTACACTGCACTGTGACCTGTTTGACCTTTTTTAGCCATACAGTAAGGTCTGGTGTGATAATGCTGATTGTCACGGGCCACCACCGGGGTGCTAGAGCATGCCTCTCATTGCGTCATCCAGCACCCTCTTCACAAGGATCCGAAAGGGACCAAGAAGCAGTTGACATCTGAGCCTTGGCCTGCTTTTTTTTTACTACATGTATCATGTAGTTCATGCTTTCTGTTTGTTTTTAATTTTTTATTGTGGAGAAAATATACGAAGTAAAATTTGCCAATTTAACTTTTTTTAACATGAGAAAAAAGAAACATTTTATCATTTCCAGTGGATTAACATATATCAGATACCTAAAACAGATTAGTTATCATGACCTATTGCAGGTTTTCTGGCTGCTCTTTCTTATTCAGTGAACTTACTATGCACAGGGTCTGGTAGAAGAATCGCTGGTTGGTTGGGTATGTGAATGTCTCCCACGAGATAGACAGCAAGTTGAACAGTCCCCTAAAATGTCATATAGTGTGCTTGAGTGTGGTACTGTTATGTTATCGAATTACATGCTTGTGATTTTGTAATAAAAGATTTGTTATCGATTACCAGCTCATGAGCAAAGGGGCATTATTTGTGCCAGACCCTGTAGATTTTTTGTTGTGGTGGTGGTGAAATACACATACCATAACATTTACCCATGTTAACCATTTTTAAGTACCTTCACATTATTATACACCCATCACCACCGTCTACCTCCAGAGCCCTTCCATCTTCCCAAGGAGACTCTACCCACTGAGCCATCTCTCCCCATCCCCTCCCTCTGCTCCTCGTAACCACCGTTCTACTTTCTATCTCAGAATTTGACTACTCTTTGTGTCCCACACAAGTCAAATCCTGCAATATTTGCCTTTCCTATCTGGCTTATTTCACTTATGATGTCTTCAGCATTCATCTATCTCTTAGCATGTTTCAGGATTTCTCTCCTTTTTATGGCTGAATAATATTCCATTGTCTGAACGAGGACTGTCCAGAAGGTATCCAGCCATGTAACCGTTCTTGTTATGTTGACAATGGCTGGATTTTTTTCTGGACAGCCCTCGTATATCCCACATTTTGTTTGTCTGTTCTTCTATCCATGGACCCTTGGATTGCTTCCACCTTTTGCTGGCAGCTCCTTGAGAACAGGAAGACAGGGAGCCTGAGCCATCAGCACAGAGTTGCCACTTATAATTGCCAAATGTTAAAAAAATGTATTTCTCATTGTAAAGGTAGATATGTTCTTCATAGAAGATTGAGAAAAGTTGTATGAGCAAAAGAAGAAAATGAAAATCTCCTATAATCCTATCTCAGAGAAATAATTGCTATTAACATGGTGTTAGGGTCTGAATGTTTGTGACCCTCCCTCCCCAAATTTATACATTGAAGCCCCAACTCCCAGTGTGACTGTATTTGGAAGTAGGGCCTGTATGGATTAAGATGAAATGGGGTCATAGGGTGGAGCCCTGATCCAATAGGAGCAGTGTCCTTATCAGAAGAGACACTGAGACCTCACTCGCTAGCTCTCCTCCACGTAAGGATACAATGAGAAGGTGGTCAACTCTCACCCGAAACCATACTGACCAGCACCTTGATCTTGGACTTCCCAGTTTCCAGAACTGTGAGAAATAAATTTCTGTTGTTTAAGCCACCCAATCTAGTATTTTATGATGGCCACCCAGGCAGACTAAGACACACAGCTATCTCCCGCCAATCATCTGTGCTTATATGCACGTATGTTTGTGTGTTTGTTTTTGTTTGTTTTAAGCCAAAACCAAATGAGATCATTCGTAGGCAGTGTATCCAAGGAATTAAGAGCATGAGCGTTGGAATCAGACAGACCTGAATTCAGAACTCAGTCGTGTGACTGACTGTCTAGGTTTGTTGCCTCATCTGTAAGTGAGGATGAAAACAGTATTTACCTGCTAGGACTGCTGTGAGGATTAAATCAGAAAATGCTCCTGTAGTGCCTGGCACAGTTCCCGGCACATGGTAGAAGCCAGCCCTCTTAAATGGTGGTACATTCATTGTTCGCTAGGCTGGACTGTACGCTCTTGCGGGACGGATCCTTTCTGACTTGTCTGCTTTGTCCCTTGTTCTTAGCACAGTATCTGGAGAACAAGAGTCTAATAAATATTTATTGACTGGGTGGATAAATGGTGCATTGAGAGCATAAAGAGAGAGCCGCCAGTACAGTGCCTAATGGATTAGAGTTGTGTCTTTGGCGTTGTTACACTGCTCTGTAGGGCTTAGTGGTAGGTTAAGAGGATGGCATCATAATTCAACTGCCTGGGTCTTAATTCGGGTCCTACTGGTTTCCAGATGTGTGACCTGAGTCAAATTATTTAAAATGCATCTATCTCTAAAATGCCCTTTAACCCTACCAGACCGCTGTACCTAATTTTCGGTACTTTGCCTCGTACGTGAAAAAAATGTCTCCAAGTTCCATCTTATTGTCTCCAAGTTCCATCTTATTCTAACCACTTGTTTGCATGTAACTAACATTTTGCTGTATCATGTGGGTTTTTTCTCTTTAATGCTCAGGAGCCCAGGTACAGGGGACAGTTAGGTTCGGGGCCTCAGGTCTGGTAGGGTTAAAATGCAACTCTAAAATGGAGGTAAGAATAGTACCAACCTCATGGGGTTGTTATGAGGATTAAATGAGATGATCCCTACCAAGTGCCTAAAATAGTGCCTACCTCATAGGGTTGTCATGAGGATTAAAGGAGATCATCTATGAAAACATCTAGAATGTTGCTCAATAAATACTTTGTTTGCTTAATGACAAAATGTTGATTACTGATTGTCATCCTCAGATCAAACAGCAGCAAATCGAAAGTGGAGACCCCCAAAACACCCAGCAGCCCCTCGAGCCCCACCTTTGCCCCCTCCGTCTGCCTCCTGGAGCCCTGCTATCTCACAGGGGACTCTGTCCGGGACAAGTGTGTGGAGATGCTCTCAGCAGCCTTGAAGGCAGATGGTGAGAGAGCCTGGGCCAGGGAGGGGAGGGCTTCCCAAGTGCCCCAGGAGTAGTACAGGATGCTATGGTCTCCAGTACAAGCAGGCTTCACTGCCAAGGTCATGACTGGCTAATGCTTGTGTTTCCCAAATTTCTTGTAGATGATTACAAGGACTATGGAGTCAACTGTGACAAGATGGCATCAGAAATTGAAGACCATATCCTTGAGCTGTGCCAGAGCTGTGGGTGCCTGACCCGTCTAGCACTAGGTACCCCAAGTGCAGGGGTCCTGGGACAGTGAGCAGGGAGGGGAAGGGCTCTGGGGACAGCTCCTGCTCTGCCCAGAACCAGAGTTCCTAATTCTAACTACTAATAACATTTATTAAGGCTTGCACCTGCCTGCCTTATGTAGGCTGTTTATGAGCAGCACCTCATTCAGTGTTGCAAACAATCCATTAATCCCATTTTACAGGTGAGGTAACTGAGGCTCAGAGAGGTTAAGTCACTTGCCAGAGCTCACACAGCGAATAGTAATAGCATAGTTGGGGTTTGAACCCAGAGAGTGTGACTTCAGAACCCAAGGGCTCAACTGCTATGCCCAACAGGCAGTGTCACAACGTACCTAGGTTATGACATTAAGTAGTCAAGTAGACAGAAAGGGCAGCATTTCTCATGCTCAGCCTTCCCCCTCTGCCAGCCTCTGAAGATAACAGCTCCCATTTTTTTACTGCCCAGTATGTACCAGGCACTGTATTGGGCAGCCGACACTTCCTGCTTCTCTTAATTCTCACGACAATCTCTGGAAGGCAGGGACTCTTGTTCCCATTTCCCAGAGGAGGTAACTGAGGCTCAGGAACTACTGGGTGTCAGAGCTGGACCGAAAACCTTGGTCTTTGGGTTCCACATACTGAGTTGTTTCCATAGGCCGCTTTCTTCCACTGTCTGAAAAGCCTGTGTAGACAGAGGGGGTGACCACCTGTGTGATAGGGGCCCATTGCACCACCACATCTTTGTCTTGGGGGAAAAAAACCCCTCAGCACTGGGCCCCCCCTGAGTGAATGCTAGAATTTCTTTTACTGGAAACAAAGCTTTGCATGTCAAAGAGGCATGAAGGGAGGGGGACAGAATCCCCAGGAGAGAAGGCTTCTGAGTGTCACACTGAGGTGCGAGTGACCCTTCCGAGGCCCCTTGGGTTCTACCTAGAGAGTTCACCTGGGGTTGGGGAGGGGCAGAGGCCAGTCTGCAGCAACAAGCTTCCCTGCTTCCATCTCCTGCAGAGGCCCACCCTAATATCCTCCAAGATATTTGGGGGGCTTTTTCTCCCCACCATCATTTAATTATTAACCAGCTTGTCTCGAGCTAGCCAGCACCTCACCAGGTACATGTTCATAGCTTCCGATTCACTCGGAACAAAGCACACAAGCCTCATCTTTGTTTTCTCTGGAGCGTCATCCCACCCAGCTGGTCCTGTCCACCTTCGAGTCCAGTTTGAAACCAAGGTGAACGATTCAGTACCTTGCCCCCCTCCCTGGCTTTTCTCTTTGTTTTCTTCCTCCATTGAATGTCCCCCTTCTGAAGGAGAGGACATCAGGGCTGCAGCAACCCTTCAGCTCTTTGTTCTTAGGTGGTGGGAGGCCAGGAGGGGATAAGTTTGGAGGCTGGAATGCTCTGTGTTCTACACAAGCTCCCTCCTCTTCCCGGAGAGCTCGCATGTGCTCCTGAGTGGTCGGTGACCCCTGGATCGGTGCTCCACCTGTCCTCCCCGGGATCTCAGGAAATAGAGTCAAGAAGAGGCTGATGGAAGTATTGTGAGGCCGCCTGTCCCCCCCCCAATCAAGCAGATCCACACCTTCAGAGTTTTAAACCAATATTTTGGCTTTCAAATGCATTATGGCATATTCTTTCTTTTTACATTTTTTTTATTGTACAAACAACATTAAAACCATAGTGACAGCAAAAAATAAATAAATCTACCTCCCCTCCCACCCCTTCTAGCAAGTCAGCTGTTTCCATTTTTCCAGTCCCTGCAGTCGCGCTCTCGTGTGTGGCTGCTGCTCCCTGGCTCTGCTTGGCTGAGGAAGCCAAGAAAATGTGGCTGCGTTCTCTGAGTCCTCAGGGATGCAGAAGGGAGGAGGGTGGGAGGCCTGCCTGGGGTGCAGCATCTGGACCGAGAGCTCAGGGCCGACTTCCTGCCGGCTGAGTGGAGAGAGCATTATGGTCAGCGGGGGTGGGAGAGGGGGCCTGTCTCCCAGCCCCGACTCTGCCGGGACGTGCCCTGCAACCTGGAGCGAGGGCCTGCAGTCCTTCTAAGCCTCCGCTTCCTCATCTGTTAATGAGAGCTGTAACTCCGATCAGCAATTCCCAAAGTAGGTTCCAGGTGTGGGTACTACTAGAGAAAAGCGGGTATTGCTAGACAATTGGGAATACCAGATTAAACAAAACTCGGCGATTTCTGTATTGCAGTACTTCTCAGAGCCTTAAACACGTAACTCCTAATCTTATGTTTTCCTCTGCTGGACTCACAACCTCCAGATAGCTAGAGGTGATCATCATCATCATCTTAACAGCCCCTGAATATTGAGCATTTGATATGACGCTATGCATCATGCAGCTTAGCTCACCGAATCCTCTCAAGCCCTGTGTTTTATAAACAAGAAAACCGAGGCACAAAGAGATCATGTGACTCCCCTGAGGTCACACAAGAGGCTCAGACAAACCTGGGGTCCATGATACCACAGTGCTTGCTATGACCTGATCTCTCCATGGAAGCTGTTTCCTGTCCCTGATACGTGGCTGACCCCAGATGTCCAAATGAGACCCACACTTTGGTAGTCAGAGGTCACAAAAGTGCCCACCCCTGCACAAGTCCAAGGAGAGGAAGAGATGGCCCTGGGGCTTGTTGGGCTACAGCAAGAGGCTCCCCATCCCATGTCCCTCTGCACGTGGCTGGCTGGCCCTTGACTATGTCACATATCTACCAGGAGCTCAAGAGCACAGACATGAAGTACCGGAATCGCGTGCGCAGCCGAATCAGCAACCTCAAGGACCCCAGGAACCCTGGCCTGCGGCGCAACGTGCTCAGTGGGGCTATCTCCGCTGGGCTTATTGCCAAGATGACAGCAGAGGTGAGGGCCAGGGCCGGGACCTCTATGGTGAAGCTGTGACTATTATGAAAACCCAGCCTTGTGTTTATTTTTCTCTGTCCCTCACTCTATGGCTCTGGGGTCCCTCTGCTTTCTCTTTCTCTCTCTCTCTTTCTCTCTCTCTCTCTCTCTCTCTCTGTGTGTGTGTGTGTGTGTGTGTGTTGCAAATGCAATCAAGAGACTGTCTTATAGGCAATTCCAGAGCCATGTTGGGAAACCAGGCCCAGGAGAACGAGGAGCAAGGTGTAGACACAGGTTTGAGCCCAATCCAGGAGGTCCCTAAAGATGGAGATCTGGATTAGGACAAAGAGAGGCCCCAGGAGTCCCAGCAAAGCAACTGGCCAAGCCACACATGGGGTGGACGAAGTCAGGCCCCAACCCAAGGACTGTTCACTGAAATAGGACAAGAGAATGGGATGATCAACCCAGGTCTAAAAGGAGGCTGACCAGGCCAAGGGGAGCAAGCCAGGAATCTAGCAGGCCCTCCATGGGGACTGCCAGGGTCAGTCGCCAAGGTCCCCAGTGCTGGCAACGCAGGCAACAATGCCAAGGAGATCCCCTCCCTGGGGTCATCTTGCCCCAGGCAAGACATTTCTGTAGGAAATATAGGACCATTTTGGCTCCAGTAAGAAAAATAACAGCTTGTGGTTGGGCTGCCTGCTATGCTGTGGCTCTGAGGACAGGGAGCTAAAGCCTGGGACAGTGGCTGCCCAAGTGGATGGGTGTTGCTCTCTGCATCCCCTTATCTCCCTAACTCGCTTTTCGTGTCTCCTTCCTCGCCCACCTGGTGCCTGCCTTCTTCCTTGTCCCTTTTCCTCTCTAGCAAACAATACAGTAGCTTCCGAGATATCCGTCAGAGCTGCTGAGTGACATGCTCTCGGCCCCGCAGGAGAGGGGTGTTGTCCCCTCGCTCTTCTCCCAGCAGTGAGACCACTGCCTCGAACATCATGAGTGCGCAACAAGTGCGTGTCGAACTCACTCGGGGCCCTTCTCTATCAGAGTATACCATGTAAGGAGTCACCTTATCCCTTTATCTTCCTCCTTGTCTACATTATTTTCTATATTACCGTGCTTACTCCATGTGTCTTGGATGCTGACAACTTCTAAATGAGTCAGGGCAGAGATAGGTAAATGGATTGGTGTGTGAGTGGATAGATTTTTTTTTTCTGTGATCTATTTCCTAGGTGGCTGGCACACAAGACCCTCCTCCCACAATATGACCCCCAGCCGTGTCTCCCACACGCCTGCCTCTTGTTGAATCCACTCCAATTACCCTTCTCCAAACATGTTATTCTTGTCCTCTGATCATTTGCTTCCACTCCTCTCTTTGTCTAGAATGTGCCATCATCCCCCTTGGGAAGTCCTGCTTATCTTTCAAGACTTGTGAAGATGTCAGCTTCTTTAATGAGCCTCTGCTGCCCCCAAGCATGTGCTCCCACACTCTGGGGATTTCCCTGAGTACCCTATCGTGCAGTCTTTTGTAAATGCTTGGCTACTCCACCAGAATAGCATTACCTGGGGACAGGAACCAAATCTTATCTGAATCCTGAGGGCTTAGAGGCCGTGGTGTGCTGGAGCCAATTCCTACGAGCTCAAGAAAGATGGTTATGTGTAGCTACTCCCAACCCTGCCTTCAGTTACATCACATTAGTAGCTTGAAATTGGCCATTTACTTCGTGGAAATGGGTAAATGCTACAAATCAGCCACCCCAGCAGCCAGAGCTGGTTAACCAGCTCACCAGTGCAGTCGAAGCCGTTCGGTAAACTGGTGTCCAGTAGATTCTGAACGAATGGAAGAACGCCTTATGCTCTGGAAAAATCTCCCCCAATTAAAGTCAGCTGCTTTCTGCCTAGATGACCTTGGGTTGACTTGTTTTGCCATATACCCCTGCCATTGGTTAGGACCTAGTCCTTGAATTTTTTTTTTTTTTAATTCATTTTTATCGTTAGACTTATTGGGGTGACATCTGTTAGCAAGGATTACATAGGTTTCAGGCATACAATTCTACAGTGCATTGTCAACTTGATGTATAATAAGTTCACCACCTAATGTGACTTCTCTTTCCATCACCTTATATTTAGCTCTAGTCCTTGAATTTAACACAATAGGGTTTAAACAGTCACGTGCACTAGGATAACCTGGGAGAACGAGTAAAAGTGTATGTTCCTGGGCCTGCCCTTTGAGTTTTGGATTCATAGGAATCTGGATTTTCTCCCTTTTGTGTGGGTGTGTGTGTGGGTGTGTGTGGGTAGTTCCCTGGCTGGGAATCGAACCCAGGCCGCAGCGCTGACAGAACCAGCGCCGAAGCCTTAAGCCTCTACACCACCAGGGAACTCCTGGATTTCCTCAAGAAGCCCAAGTAGTTATAATGCCGTGGTCAGCATTAGATTTAGTGGTCACTAAAATCATTTGACCTCTGTGCCAACTCTGTTCTCCATGGTTTCAGGAGTCAGGATAGGCAACAATGGAAATGTTTAGCTAGTACTAAATCCTCATTTTAACATCAGCTTCTGCCATCCACCTTCCCCCAAACCAGCCTTAACTAGAGCTCTCTCCAGTAGGAATGTCTCCATCTCTGCTGTCCTCTAGCAGAGGTTGAGGGAGGGTCATATGGCCCTAAATAATGCAGACACTGAATGTCTACAGTGAGTTGACACCAGACACGAGACTCTGTTCTGGAGGGACTTAAAGAAAAAGATGTTCTGTGATGCGCTCACAGGTGAGCAGTTAGTTGTGTGAACCCAGGAGCTTCAGGTCCTGCGAAGGTGGGGACAGCAGCAGCAAGTCAAAGTGAGACCAAGGTTCCCATGAGGCAGAATGGGCTTGGCACTGTCACAGCTCCGACAGGCCCTGGGTCAAGTCCAGACTGGAAGGATGAGGGAAATGTCATAGATCATGGGCCAGTGGTCAAGTCAGCCTAGGCAGGAAGGTTCAGGCAGGTGCCCAGAGTCCTGGCAGGCAGGGCGAGCACCAGATCCGAGGAAATGTACACAAGAGTGTTAGTCCTGGGGCAGAAGCTGTTTGCCTTCTGCTCTCCTGTACATGCCCTTCTGCACTGAGCCCAGCCAGAGCCCCACCCCGTTGGGGTTTGCTCTTGCACCCGAAGTCAGAATGGGGGCTCCTCAGGTATAGCCTTTTCCCAACTGGGGCAGGGACAGGAGTCCAGGCCTCCCTCCAGCTTCTTGTCCTCAATCCCCCTCCTCTGTTCAGGCTCTCTGGAAACCAGGTGTGGGACAGGGTCCCTGGGACGCCCCAGCCCTGAAGGCAGACTTGTTTCTCTCTAGGAAATGGCCAGTGACGAGCTGCGGGAGTTGAGAAATGCCATGACCCAGGAGGCCATCCGTGAGCACCAGATGGCCAAGACAGGGGGCACCACCACTGACCTCTTCCAGTGCAGCAAATGCAAGAAGAAGAACTGTACCTATACCCAGGTATGATGGAGGAGGCTGCTCAGGAAAGAGCCAGAGGGGGAAAGGGCTACAGACAGAGGAACAGGTCTTAGCCACCAATGTGGTGCACCTGTGGCTTCTAAAAGATGTTCTTCTTCATGTACAAGCACCCAAATTTGTGTCCATGGGGCTTGGCCAGCGTGTTCTGGCCAGCTCTGAAGCACGGATAAGAGGAACCAGATTCACAGGGCACAGGGTTGTAGAGTCACAGATGGTTGGAAGGGAACATAGCAAAATAAAACTCAGCTCCCTCATTTTACACACAGCAAAACTGAGGCCCAGACAGGGGAGCTTTGCAGCTTTGTTCAAGATGGCAAAGATAGTCAGTGGCAGAGATAGTGACAAATCCAGATCCAGACCTTATTCCCTGCAATACAGCCGACTTGGTGTGTAAATCCTAAGGGGTGTAGCCCCAAGTCCTAAGGGTGAAGACCATTGCCCGGGTGTGGGGAGCCACGGAAGGCTGTGACGGCCCCTTGTCTGGAGGACTTAAAACCAGAGAACCACCTCCTGATTCTGGGTGGCACATACGAGGCCTGTTTAGAAAGTATTCAGCCTCAACTTGTTATATTGGCAATGGCTGGATTGTTTCCAGACAGCCCTCATATCATGCCCTTGGGGCGCCAGTGCGCTTGGATTCCAACGGGTACCTACTCACTCTAGAATTCTATTCATTCCTCCATCTGCTCGGCAAGGAAGATTTATCCAGAGCGCCTCACCCGCGGGATCTGGGGCTACAACAGAAATAAATACACAGCCAGCCTTCACACCGGGAGTGGTCCCTTGGAGAATTCCCATTCAGGAATTAGGAAATGTTTGTGTAAGCTCCTGCTGTCCCCCAGGCACACTTCCATGCGGAGGGATGTGCTTCCTGTGCCTCGCAGGCCACCTGAAGGAAATCGACCGGGAGCCAAGTTTTCTCCGCACAGGGAAACCCCAATGTTTATCCTTCCTCAGGTGTCATTGCTCTCTAGTGACAACGCTGTCTAAGCTATGTCCTCCTGGCCAACAGCTAGGCTCACTCACTAGCCAGGGGACGACCCTGGATGTCCATGCCCGACAGACTCGCTGCTGACATCATTCACAGCTGAGTATCAGCAAAGTAACACTGTGCTATGTGGCATGGCCATCCAGGGTCGGCCATGGCAAATTAGAACAGCAATTCTTAAATCCGGAAATGCCAGGGATTTGCTATAGGAAATAAACAGGTTTCTGCACCTGAAGGGTTTGGTTAAAGGGATGAGAAACTAGAAAACATAACATGAAATAGTCCCAGTGATCTTCAAATCTCGTTTTCTCTCTGGGCCTCAATGCTTCCACTTGTAAAATAAAGAATGTGGGTTTGATTCCCAGCCAGGGAACTACCCACATAAAAATAAATAAATAAATAAAATTTAAAAAAAGAATAATAAAAGGGAGTTCCCTGGTGGTGTAGTGGCTAGGCTTCAGCGCTGTCAACGCTGCGGCCTGGGTTCGATTCTCAGCCAGGGAGCCACCCACATTAAAAATAAATAAATAAATAAATAAATAAATAAATAAATAAAATAAGGAATGAACTAGGTGATCTCTGAGGGAGCTTCCAGCTTTTGCAGGTTCTGAGGTACCTCCAATAGGGAATACTTCCTGTAGGAGATGAGGCTGGAGGAAAGAGAAGAGGGATAAGTTCAGAAGGATCAATGAGGGTGAAAGGGTGAAAGCCAGGCTGAGCCAGTGAGATACTGGAAGTGAGCTGATGGACCCGTGAGGGGAAAGGAAAGGTATTACGGAGTTCTCAGTGATAAGGGAATTGCCAAAGTGGGGTGGGAATAACCTGCCAAGCCCTGGGACTCAGACCGACTCCTACCGACGGCGGGAGCTGTGGCACATCCCAGAGCAGGGCAGTGACGTCCTGGGTGGTCCTCTCTCTCAGGTGCAGACGCGCAGCGCTGATGAGCCCATGACTACCTTTGTCTTCTGCAATGAATGCGGCAATCGCTGGAAGGTCTGTATGTCTGTGTCTTTGTCCCTCCCCTGTCATCCACAGATACTGCCGCACAGAAGGAGTAGTGTATGCACAGCCAAGAAGGGGCCTCGTGCACGGGGTGGGGCTCACCACCCTGTGCAGAGGGGGTCTGCAGAGCTGGAGATTGTGGCAGGTTATGGTTGGTGAGGGAGAGAGTGCACGTGCTCGTTTTCGTTTCGGAAGGTGCCCAGCTGGGGTGGGAGCAGCAGACCACACTTTATCAGAAAATGGGCAAGCCTGTCATTTGAGCACAGAGGAGTCTGTCATTTCCCCCTCGCCCAGATCCACAGAGGGGACGAAAAACAAATAGCACTTTGCACTTGGACCCCACCTCTTTGCAAAATGCTTTCACATATGGTACTTCCTTTGAACCTGGCCACAGCCAGCGATGAGGAAGTCTGAGCCCTGTGAGAGGGGCTCACCCTGCAGTGCTCCCGGGTAGTTCTCCCCTCTCTAGGCAGTTCTGGAAAAGCTCACATTACCCTAAGGCTGTAACCTGGGTTGCCCTAGTCCCTGCAGAGGCACAGGTTTTGTTTTCAGCCAAGCAGTCTCCTCCCAGAGTGCTTCTTCCTGCCACGTCACGTCCTCTGGAAGAACTCAGTGTGGTCATGTGATTAATGTCGGTTTTCAGTACCATCTGACTTGCACGTGCACTGGGTGATGTCTGGGCACCAGGCAGGCTGCGGGTACTCCGAGAGTACTAAGGTACTTAGCAAGGAGCCCCTGACGGGGTATTAGGAGCCCTGGTTACAGGTCTCCCCTCTACCCTACAGGCTGTGTGACCCTGAACATGTCACTCACCTCCTTGAGCAAAAAGGTGATGATCGTGCCTTTTTCCTGTAGTTGATGTGAAGGTTATTACATATGCACTCACACTTGATGAGAAATATTCCTTTCTATTACTCTCACTTTCAGAAGAGGAAACTGAGCTACAAAAATGCATAACTAGCATGAAATCACACCGTTTGAAGCACTGAAAGATAATGCTCCAAATTCCTGATCGATTTAGTTTCCACAACTGTACTAAGGGCTTCCATAGCCCTGGGACCTCATTAGGACCACCATACTTTTAAAGGTGAAAGTCAGCCGATTGTGTGTTTTTCCTTTATTCATCTATTGAGCACTTAGGGATGGCGCCAGCAGTGGTGTAGAGCATGGGCCTTAGCATCAGGTTGAAATCCCAGCTTTATCACTTATACAAAGGGCCTTAGCTTAGTGACCTGAACTCTCCAGGCTGGGATTCCTCATCTATAAAATGTGGGTATTAATACCTGGCCCACAGAGCTGTGTTAAGGATGAGGGAAGGTCATATGCATAAAGCATTAATTTGCAGGGCCTCTGATAGGTCCTATGGTATCTTTAGCAAATTAGAAAAAGGTGTCCCTGCCTTTAGGTAGACACGGCCTTGCCACAGGGTACAGAGCTTGGCAAACTGAGCAGGGGCTGACTTGCAGCACCAATTTGCCCCTTTGGACAGCCTTTTTGTGCAGTGAACAACCTGTACAACCATACCAAAAAAACACCCTAGAATGGTGGTTTCTAGGTACACATGTTTCTGGTACCTAGATACCACCATTCTGATTACTCCAAGTGTGTGACCTGCTAGTATTATGGGAGCTTGGGCAAGTCACTTAACCTCTCCAAGCTGCTTCTTTACCCATGACACAGTGCCTCCTAGGGTGATAGTGAGGTTGAAATGAGTGAATGCATGTTAATAAAGCCCAGCCCAGAATAAGTGCTCAATGCATGATATTAGCTCTTCTCATTCTTGTCACACCTCTTCCCTCATTCCTGTTAGCTGGAGAGGCAGGGCCCACTAGAGGTGGCAGCTACGTGCCTTCTGACATCTTCAAGTCATGTCCCTTGCCAAGTGGAAGGCCTAAAGTCTACGTAAGTGATTAGTGATAGCCACAGCAATATTTTGACCATGAATTGAGAACCCACTTTCTGTCCCAAATCAAATTTCCATTCATTTATTACCTGATATCCTTCTTGCATTGGCTGGCATTATGGTCCCATCTTACAGATGAGTGATGTGTTCAAAGTCACACAGCTAATAGTGAGTCACACAGAGCTGGGACTTGGGCTCTGGCCTGTGTGGCTCCAGACCCTACTTGCTTTTCCTTGTCCCCTCCCTCTGCCCCTAGCCTCCTTGGGTGACACAGGGAAAGCTCTGAAATTCTGTTGCCTTTTTGGTTTTGTAGTTCTGCTGAAAGAACTGCCAGCCAGGAGCTCAGTGAACAAGGTGAGGAAGGACAAAGAGAAAGCACCATGCTGTTGTAACCCGAGCAAAAATAAAAATTAAAATGAAAACATGCTGAGCTCTGAATGAGGTATTGGGGATCAGAGGGAGAATCTTTTTGCAAATTACTCATCAGTTACTAATGATAATTAGCTAAGAGGGGGAGCCTAATTGGGGTACGATGCTAAGAATCTGTGTTGACAAACCTCTTGTAATACAAGCTCAGAGACGTCAGAGCCTCAGAGATGAGGGAGCATATCTTGGGCAGTGGGCTGGCAGACCTTTGCTTTGCGTCCCTGCCCTCACAGCTGAACCTCTCAGCCTTTTCTGAATTGAAAAATACCAAACTGACGCAATCCCACCCCACCCCAGAGTCACGCGTGCAAAAGTTGGCACGTGGTTTGGCTTAGGCAGTTAGGAATTATTCCATGCCACGTAGAAAGATTTCTTCCCTGCTCCTCCTCTCCTCCCAAACTCTCGTCTATTCCCTGTTCATAGCTGACTTTGGGGGCCTTTGAGGACTCCAGGTGTGGTCCCTCTAGGCGGGGAAGGGTACGGCGGTGCTGCTCAGTTCCATGGACCCTGGGAGGTGCTGAGACTCGGAACCTGCCCAGGCCCAGGCAGTGTGTTCCTCCTGGCTCCATCTGTGGCCTGAGCTGCAGAGGAAATCTGCTGGGCAAGGGGCCATCTCCTGCTTCTCCCATGATTCCATCAGCTTGCTCTTTAAGCTGACAGGAACTTTAGGCAAAGCTGGAGGCTTCTGGAAAAGCCTGGGAGCAGGTCTGGTGGGCCTGTCCTGAGTCTCAGTCTCTGACTGTCCCTGGCCTCTCAGCAGCCCCAGGCTGAGCTCCTGGCTCTGTGTTTCCTAAAAGGGCTGACATATCAGAGCCTGTGAACTCCTGGGAGCCTGGACGAGTCACTTAACCTCTCTGAGCTCCTTGCCTGTAAAAATGGAAGTGGTACTATTGTCCACCTCATAAGGTGACTGTGCAGAGGCCACTGGATCCCCCATCTGCTGTGGTTCACCCTTAGGGCAGCTGTTTGGGGTAACTTCAGCCCAAGTTCTTTTTATGCCCTGGGCATCGTCCACTCCCAATTGGTTATTGCCTCCTTCTTCCTCCCGCCAAGTACCTCCTCCTGTAGGTGGAGCCAGTGAGTAAACTGTGTCACCGTCTTAGCTTTTCAGCAGACAGATGTGGGGTGGGTCCTCTTTAGGACTGAAAATCCTCTCACAGATCATACAGCACACATGGCCCATAAATGGCAGAAGCAGGACTGAAACCCAGGTCTCCTGCTTCCTGTCACTGTGCTCGATGCAGTGAGCGATCCAGGGCCATACACAGGGCTTGGCCCTTACCTTCCAGGAATTCCCAGATCGGCAGGGAAGGAGTCCATAGGCACCAACTTCCACACCAGACAGGATGTGAGACGTCCCTGAGGTCCGAATATTACCCACAGAAGTATGGAGGGGTGTTGCTTAGATACTCAGGAACTCTTCAGCTTTAATGTGGGTAGGAATTCCCTGAGGATGGCGTTAAAAGGCACATTCTGATTCAGTGGGTCTAGAGTGGGGCCTGAGATCCTTCCTTTGTAAGAAGCTTGCAGGCGATGCCCAGGCCTGCTGCTGGTCCACAGACCATACTTTGAGCACTCACGGTTTACAGACATGTGGTTTTTTCTTTGCATTATTGAATCCTTCGTCCAAATGTCTAGAAACCAAAAGTGGAATAAAATAGCCACCACTATCAATTTAATAATATCAATAAATGTTACTTTGGGACTTTTGAAAGCTAGCAACCTGGAGCAATTTTTAGTAGTTACAGTCTAAGTATCCATTGTGCTTCCCATGTCATAGGCATTTACAGCCTACGGAAAAATACAGAACTGAATCTCCACCCTCAATAACCTCAGTGTTTACAAAGGAGATGGGTCAGATTCAACAGCAAAAGAGCAAGCCGGCTCCAGTCCACACACCTATACTGGACCCGGCTACCTTCACAAAAGGGCACAGAAAAACCTGAAATAGGCCTCAGACTGTGTCCCTCATCAGGCGTCACCCGAGTGGTCTTCCCGTGTCTACACAGGAGCCACCCCAATTCATGTTCACTGTGCAGACCAGAACAGGCAGTTCAAAATTGCAAAGCTGGTGGTGTTACAGCGCCCCCACCACTCTACCACCCCCATTTAAAACCCGCTTTCGGGGAGTTCCCTGATGGTGTAGTGGCTTAAGGCTTCGATGCTGGGGCTGTCAGCACTGTGGCCTGGGTTCGATTCCCAGTCAGGGAGCTACCCACATACCAAAAAGCAAAAACAAAAACAAAACAAACCCCCGCCCCCCCCCCCCTGCTTTCGGCAGGGCCCATAAGGCGCAGCAGGGCTGGCCTCTGCTCCGCCCCCACACTAGTGCCCCAGCCACACTGGCCATGCTGTGCTCCGCCCCCTTGTCCCACAGTCTTTGCGCATGCTGTGGCCTGGAACACGTGATTTAACCCCATCTCCACTTTCCTAGCCAAGATGGAGAGGGCGTGAGCAGCAAGGGAGTCAGTGTTAACTTCTGCCACTCGGGCCGGCTTCCCAGGGCAGGGGTGATTGCTGCTTTACAGGAGGAAAAGGACAAGGTCACGTGAGGTGAGGGAGGCGAGGAGGTCTCGCCGGCATGTTATGGCCAGAAGACCTTGACGACAAAAGTACATTCAGGATCCAATGACCAATTTAGAAGATGTTTCAAAAGGTGACAGGAACCTGAAATACTATATGGAAAGAGAAGTCCTTCTTAGTAGTCTCATCCAGACTACCAAATCTCTAATTTTAGCCCTGATGCACTCACCAAGTGCCTATCTGGATTTCTCCCCCAGGTACCCCACTGGCCCTCTCAATCCAATTAATCTGAAACTGAACTCACGTCGTCTCTTTCTTAAATTCCCTCTTCTGTCTTTTTCTATTTGTCAAGTACTAGTTCATCACTTAGGACCATCTTTGACCCCTTCTTGCTGTCTTCGCTTTGTCAGTTACCACTTCTGGCCTTTTGTCCAACCCTTCTCTCCACTGCCCTCACTATCAACCCGTCTTTCAGATTTTCTGTTTTTCTTGGACTTAGACGAAGACCTTCTACTGGTCTCTCAGTTCAAACCATTCCCTTCCTTACCTGCACCTGCCCTGCATGGCTCTGAGCATCACGTCCCCAGTCACCTTCTGTGGATTTCCACCAGTTATCAAATAAAATTCAAACTCCTTGGTTTGGCTTTCAGAGCACCTCCATCTGCCTTCCATCTGCCTTCCACCTGCCTTTGGTGGCTTGATTTTCCACCTCTGCTGCCCCTTGACTCCAGCTTATGTGAGATGGTGCTCTGTTCTTATTTTATTTTATTTGTGTGTGTGTGTGTGTGTGTGTGTGTGTGTGTGTGTGTGTGGCGGGGGTAGTTCCCTGGCTGGGAATCGAACCCAGGCCACGACGTTGAGAGCGCTGAAGCCTTAGCCACTACACCACCAGGGAAACCCTCCCTGTTCTTAAAAACCTGATGGACCTTACCAACTCCGCCTGCCTATACTGATTCCCCCTCCCCCAGCCCACCCACGTTTTACTCACCCTTCAAGACTTATCTCAAATGTACTGCATGTCTTCTACGAAAGTCTTCGCTAATGCCCTGGCCACAAGAGATGGTGCCCAGAACCCCCACAGCTGTGAAACTCCAGTAATTACACTGCCTTCTACCATGATGATGATGATGATGATTTCCCTGTATGACAGTGTCAATAGTATCTATTAGTTATTAAGCATTTGCTAGCTGGGTATCTTGGACACTGTATGTAACTTCTCCATGCCTGCATTTATTAGGCTGACTAGAGGTACTGTTTTCAACAGAATAGAAAACAATGTCACTATCCTGTTTCAAACGGTGCCTATGGCCAACTGATACCTTGAATTTAGTCCAGTGAGACCAGGCTGACCATAGGTACCATTTGAAAGGGGACAGTACCATTGTTTTCTGTCCCATTTAAGACAGTACTCTGGTCAGCCTATGCATTTTTCATCTGTCAAATGCTGATAATAGCACCTAGCTTAAAGAGTTGTGAGGGGTCAGTAAAATCGTGCCTGATACCACGTACCTGATTAGTGTTAGCTATTGTTACTGTGAGTATAATGGAGTATTTTATGTTGCCCAACCAACCCTCAGACCCCGTGAACTAGGTTACTATTATTATACTCTTTTCAAAAAATTGTGGTAAGATATACATAACATAAAATTTACCATCTTAGCCATTTTAAGGGTACATACAGTTCAGTAATGTTAATTCAGGACATTCACATTGTTGTCCAGCCAATCTCCAGAACTCTATTCATCTTGCAAAACTGAACCTCTAAACCTATATACAATTTCCCATTTCCCCCTCCCCCAGCCCTTAGCAAGCACTATGCTACTTTCTGTCTCTATGAATTGTATTATTATACTCTATTTTTATAAACTGAGAAAACCAAGGTTCAGAGAGTAATTTGCTTCTAGGAGGTAGACTCAGGACTTGAACCCAGGCCCCTTCATGCTCTGAGCCACTTGGAAATACGGCTTCACCTCACAGAGCATGATGCATAACAATGATGGTCCTTCTCTGTGCCCATGCGTTTTGCAGCCATTCTTACATTTAATTCTCACAGCAACCCTGGAGTCATTGTGAGGGACAGTGTCCTCTCCTAGCATAGTGTCTGGTACAGAACAGAGACACAGTAAATGAAGTTTGGTGAATATGGGCCTATTTGATGCCTTTAAGTAAGCGAAACAAACTGAACAAGTTTGTTGTACATTTAATTTGTTTTTTATTTTTTTTTTAATTAATGTTTATTGTTAGACTTATTGGGGTGACATCTGTTAGCAAGGATTACATAGGTTTCAGGCATATAATTCTACAGTGCATTGTCAACTTGTTGTATAAGTTCACTAATGTGACTTCTCTTTCCATCACCTTATAGTTAGCTCCCCGCCGCCTCCCACCCTCTCCCTGTTGTACATTTTAAATACAGTTGTTTGCATTTTTTGGAAATGTTGAATCTTTCAGGAAAAAACCAGCTGAAATGTATTAGGTCAAAAAGAGCTTCCCAATCCTCTCTACTCCCCTTCCTCCTGCAGAGTCAATCTGCTCTTCTCCCCCCCAGCCAGCCCCCAGGCTGCCCCCCATCTGCACCTCATCACCAGCTTTGCTGATCCACAAAAACAGAGACAAACAGGCACGCAGGCAAGGGAGCCTAAGAGACTGTCCCTGCTCTGTGCCCTCCCCTGCCACTCCCCTCCCACACTCTTCCCTCTAGCCATACCCAGTCCTGACCATTCTGGACCAGCTCAGTCATGCCTCTGTGACTTCGCACATGCTATTCTGAAAGACTGGAATGCTGTCCCTCGTCTCCTTCCCCACCTCCAAGACTCCTACAGTCTTTGCAAGCCAGCTCAGATGTCACCTCCTCTGTGAAGCCTCCTCCCCTACCCCCAGCTATGAGTCCACCCCCTTCCTTTGGTGCAGACTAGCTAGCTCATCCATATACTATAGCAGTTGGACGGCAGTGACTGTTTGCAAGTCAGTGTGTCCCCCATGTCCCCCATGTCCCCAGCTCCTTGCGCTGTGCTAAGGCTTTATCTCTGCTCCTAGCAGGGGTCAAGAGAAACCGGGTCACTTTGATTTTTCTGGTATTACTTGTATATATGAAAGAAGAGATGACAAAACAAGATCACAAATATTGAGGCATATTTTTCAATGTTTAATAAATTAATGCTTGTAATGCAAAAAATTACAATGTAATTGTGTAGCTCACAAGGTACTTATGGAATTTATTATTGAAATATAATTTATAGTGCTCCATAGGCACAGTGGTCTGTTGATAAGATACACGTTAAGGATATACGAGGGTCTTTAATCAAATCGGTCAGCGCGTTTGACGCGGCATATAACCCCATTTGGAGATAATTGTCTAAAGTGGAGACGTTGGCTAAACAGTTCTCCTGGCCTCTTTCCCCAGTGATTGGCTGTGCTGCTGCCTCTGTACACAGTAGGTGCTCATTGTTTGCTGAATATGGGACAAATACAGCTTTACAAGTTGTACTGAAAACCCATGTACCACAAGTATTCCTGAGAAACAATGAAGTCCTGAACAATGGGGCAGGAAGCCACCTCCTCCTCCAGTGACCCCAATCCTCAGCGTCCAGCTGGAGGCTGCAACAGGAAGCCCCTCACCCACTTTCTTTCCTCCTCCTCTTCCCCTCCCTAGCCCTGCTCCCCCAGGGACACCAAATGCAATCACTTCCACGGCTCTCAGCCTCTCCACCCTCTGGAGGGTCCCAGGTGACGAAAGAAGAAAGCACTTACTCACAGAGGGAGGCAGGCTGCCAAGCTGGGCTTAGTGAGTCGCCCTGCCCCCAGGCAGGCGTGAGGAATAAAAGAAACAGCAAAGGACAAAGAGGGATTTAAAGCACTGGAGCAATGGGAAGAAAGGCCCTAAGAAAGTTTACAAAGCAATCTGTCAGAGAAGGGAAGAAAAGGGAGCCCTGCTGGGCTGAGGGGCTCAGGCACTCGGCTCACCTCACCTTAGGCCCAGTTAGAAACCTGCCATTACTCAGCCAAAGTATGAACCAGCCCTCTTCCTCCTGACCCAGAGGTTTCCTCCAGGGTGAGGCCTTATCTTTCTGGGTTCCTGGCAGTTCCAAATACCTCTGTTCTATTGGGCTCAATATACCAATTTTTTTTTCTTTTTTTTTTTTTTTTTTGTATGTGGGTTGCTCCCTGACTGGGAATCGAACCCAGGCCGCAGCACTGACAGCACCAGAGCCGAAGCCTTAAGCCACTACACCATCAGGGAACTCCCTCAATATACCAATTTGCTTGAACCCATCAAACTGGTCAAACTTCCAGTTCCCTCGCGATTTCCTGCAGAAACATTATGTGAGGACAAGGTCACTAGCAGATGCTCACTGCTATCACGCCACCCTGACTTCCCAGATTTTTCTGAGCCAGTGAAAATATCAATATCCACAGACTTTTCTGGAGGTCTTCTACCTGAGGTGGAATAATGACGCTGTCCTCTGAATGTCCGCCCTATGTGGAGTGCTTTAAGTCATCTCGCTTAGTGCTCACCACCACAGCCTTAGGTGTGATTACCCCATTTTACAAAAAGAGAAACGGGCCTGTAGAGATTAAATGACCTTCCAAAGGATACACAGTGTGGATTGCAACCCACATCTGTCTGGCCTGGATGCCCACACTCTTCCCACTAGGGACACTGCCTCTTTGGGACTCTTCTGTGATTCAATTGTGTGTGTGTGTGTGTGTGTGTGTGTGTGTGTGTGTGTTGTGTGTGTGTGTGTGTGTGTGTGTGTGTGTTGTGTGTGTGTGTGTGTGTGTGTGTGTGTGTGTGTGTTACCCATATCAATTTTAGATGGGGTAAAATAATACAATTCTGTGGTATCTAAATAATTCCTAGCCTCACAGTTCGGGGTGAGGAGAGTGGGAATGGGGGAGTACGTCTCATGGCTGGGTAGGGTCCTAGTCCTTTTTAGACACTTGAGTAATTTAACCATAAATAACTGGGCACTGGGAACTGGACACTCACTAATAAAAGCATGCCTGGAGTCATGTTCAGAAAAAAAATTGAAGTCACTCAGTGGGTGGATATATCTGCAAAACAAAAGAAAAGCCCCTTTCCCAGCCCAGGCAGAGAAGTCTCCTGTACAGTTAGAGACAACAGGCTTCTGGGCACGTAGCCAAGGTTCTGAGGATATTTATAACTTGAAGAGGGTGGGAGTCCCTAATAAGCTGCTATATTCTTTTTCCATCACTTCCCTCTCCAAGGCTACAGCGAGCTCAGAGCTCCTCTCCACACAGAATGCCCGCTTTCCCTAGTGCTCCGCTTCCATTGTCTTAATTTTCTCATCCTGCCTGGGGAAAGGGACGGCTGCAAGTCCTTCCGTTGGGAAGAACTCCAGTTGAATGCAGTTTAGCTGCTAGTGGTGTTTCTTGGCTAGCTGCTGTGGTCTCAAGAGGGATCTGCCTATGAGCCTGTGGTTTCTGAGCTGCCTGCGAGTTTGAGGTCTATGGAATCTGAATCTCTGGGATCCGCCTACGATCTCTGGGCTTTGCCTGCAAGAATTCGAGATCAACTTGCGGGTCTGCGATATCCAGGATCTGCCAGTGATCTCTAGACTCTTTCCTAACGCCTGAAGTCTCAGAGAACCCTGCCTGGGGATTTGGAATCTATTTGGGGCCTCTCGAATCTTGGAGCCGGCGACCTAGTGGATCTTTTGAGGGGCGGGAGGTAAGTCTGTTCGTTCTCAGCTCGAGTTTTCAACTTCCTATCTTCAGCCAGTCAGGGACTGTTAACATACTGAGGAGGGCTCACCCGGCTCAGGCCTTTAGAGGTTCAAGATCTCATTGGAGCCAGAGGCCGCCAGGAACCCATTTAACAGACAAGCCGTGAGCAGTAATAAGGACAGCCCTTCCCAGCGCTGAAGCCTGGCTCGCTCCTCCTTACGCGCCCTATTCTCCCACCCTCTCTCAGCGATTTTGCTTCCCCTCCGTTAGACTCAACTCAGCCCGCCCCTCAAGAGGCGCTTTCTTTAGAAGGACGCGATCGGACGCCCCTATAGGGTTAATGGCTAACTAGAGCAAGCACACCGCCCAGCCCCGCCAAGGACCGCACTCGCTAGCCCTCAGGCGGCGCAGGGCCTCTTGGGAGTTGTAGTCTGTGTAGCAGGGTACGAGTGCCGCAGGCACTGCTGGGAGATGTAGTGCGTGGGCGGAGCTCAAAGTTCCAGAACGGCTGCTGAGTCTCCCTTGGGGAGTGGGCGGCTGCCGCTTTCTTCTCAGGCCCAGGCTGTTAAATAAGGGGTAATCCCAGCGGAACTCAGCACAGGCCAGCGCCTGAATTAGGCCCGATGTCACAGTTAAGGTCCGACTCAAGATAAGCTTGTAGGGACTGGAGGAGAAGGAGGACAACCTCCCTAGCTTAATCGGGCTGTGGTGTCCAATAGAAGAAAGCGTAAGATACTCCACTCTAGCTAGGAGGACGCGCTTCTTTCTTCGCCCTTTTGTTCTTTTCCCTCGTTGGCTTTTGGCCCCTCACTGGCCTT
The DNA here is from genome assembly GCA_004026885.1 of Lyroderma lyra. Lineage (NCBI taxonomy): Eukaryota > Metazoa > Chordata > Mammalia > Chiroptera > Megadermatidae > Lyroderma > Lyroderma lyra. Next base: position 193,399 of record PVJL010002330.1, read on the forward strand.
TGTACGCCAGAGTAGAACTCCAACTCCCGGCAGGCCACAGGGTCAGGCGCAGGCGTGATAGAGCTGTCCAGCCATGCTACAAGAGGCGGGCCTAATGTTTGGCTTCTAATTGGCAGAGCGTTTTTCAAGCTTCGTTTGCTGATTGGCTGAGGCAGCTGCCGGAAAGCAGCCTCGAGATGGAAGAGCGGAGGCGTTCTGTGGGCTGGGCTGAGAGCCTCCTCCCTGAGACCGCAGAGGCTTGACCTCCGGCCTGAGAGGGACCGAGCCGGGTTGCTGTCTCAGTAAATTCCGGCATTGCCTCTATCCCATGGTGGCGGAGAAACAGAGGGCGGGTCGCGTTGAGGGTCAAGGAGGAAAGTGACCCTGCCCAGTCCAGGGCCCTTCCCACCCGCCTGGCGGCCAGAACTCCAGCCCTGGGGAGTGGGCAGGGCCTGTTTTCTGTGCCTCACGCCCTGCTTTTCGCCTCCTTTAGCGCTGTCTGCTAGCTGCTTTTCCTGCTCTCTCTCCTGGGAGGCGAATCCTTGCGCCCGAGATGGCAGCCACCCTGCTCATGGCTGGGTCCCAGGTAAGCCGGGGTGGCTTCGCGGACCCTGCCTCTGCTTACCCACCTCGTCCCGGCATTTCTTTTCTCTGCAAATCCCTGTGGGAAATTTCCAGGGATTAGTAATTAGCTCGGTTCCGTATTCTGCCCAGGGACCCAGGACCAGGGGGGCATTTTAGCACAAACAAGCAATTATTGCACACCTGCTGTATGCCTTTTAAAACCGAGGAGAAAAAAGGTGGATGAAACGGGTCCTCCCCGCCTGCTCACAATCTGTGGGAGACAGACACAGCCGGTTAAGCGTGATACAACGTGATAAGAGCTGTATTTGCCCTGGGAACAAAGTGCTGTGGTGTGGGAACCCAGAAGAGGGAGTGACTAACTCTACCCAAGGGGTCCGAGAAAGGACTGGAACAGAGCAGAGGGATGGAGACACTGAAGAATAGTTGGTACAGGGCCTTAAAGAATAGTAGGATTTCTTTGGTCTGAGAAAGATGTTTCAGGAAGAGGATAAGGTATGGAGCGATGTAGGTGCTAGCTGTGTACTGAGAAAAGTACAGCTAGAGCCGTGGTTCCCAACCTTTTCCCCCTTGTGTACCCCTTTTAAACCCATTTCTATAAATCGTGCCCCTCATTTTAAAAACAGCTGTTTTTAAATGCTTAACACTATTGTTCAGTGCCTATCTTAATGTAAAATAGTGGAAATGAGGTAATAAGTTAGGAAAGAAAAATTACTAAAAGTACAAACCACAGATTTCATTTTACAATATTTGTAACAGTTAAATATTGATAATGATGATCAAATATTTAAACATTAAATAAAAAACTACCTGAAAAGAATCACGATTAAAGACAACACACTTAACTTTTACTCAGTCAATAACTAAACTGATCAGTCTGGCCACAGATTACGTTTGGGGAAGTTCTGGAAACGTTGCAAATGCATTGTTCTAAAACTGTGCATAATGACTGGTAAAAGCAGTTTGTGGGAAGGGTTCATAGCCATGCCCTCACCAATCATCTTCACTGATATGATCTAATTTTGAGATGTCTCCATTAACAGTGATTCAAACTTAACATTTATTGTTCCATAACTAACGTTTTGCTTGTTTTTTTTTAAACTATTACTGAATATTTTACTTGTTTTTTTTTTTTTTTTGCTGTTACTGAATATTTTTCATGTACTCCCAAATAGTCTAGCATGTACATACAGGGGTACATGTACCACAGCTTGGGAACTGATGAGCTCGAGGATAAGGTTCTAGAGTGGGGCAGGGATATCTGGCCATAGGACCAGAGTAATCAGCTCATAAATTGCTTCCTTCTTTACCACATCTTTTTAGCTTGTTTATTTCTTCTTTGGACTCTGCAGATCAGATTTAATACCTTTTGCCTCCTCAACAATTCTAGCCATGTCTAATTTCAAGGAGAAAAACTGGAACTAACCTCAGATACCAAGTAATGAGGAAACACTGTGTGATTTCAGGCACCTGTGACATTTGAAGATATGGCCATGTATCTCACCCGGGAGGAATGGAGACCTCTGGACCCTACACAACGGGACCTTTACAGGGATGTTATGCAGGAGAATTATGGGAATGTTGTCTCATTAGGTAAATAAGGATTCTCTACATTTTTCATCCCACGTTTTTGAGACTGTGTCAAATGGGCGGGCTCTTTCAACACAAGTAGTTGTTTGATTTTTAAAGCACTTAATTGGAAGTTGGCTTGAGTCAAGTCCTCAGGAATATCTTTGAATGTGAGAACATCAAGGTCATATTGTCTAAAAAGAAAGAATGTTTCTGCACATTTTAGAAACCTTCGGATTTCTTGTGCCCTGAGTCATTTGCCATTCTCTAGCCTGTTTGTACAGATCACTGACCAAACAGGTCTGACAAAATGTTGCTTGCCAGGATATAAATGCCCCCATAAATGGTGCTTTGACTGGAAGATGAGGGGGTCTGACCCAGGTTCATGCTAAGACAAAAGCCACCTTTCTGTGTTTGCTTTGGCTTCAGATCCCTACCTTTGCCTCAGGTCCCTCATTTATCTGGAGTAGGTACTTGTCTAGAGATGTTTCAGAGTTGATCATGGATTTCAAGTGTGTCAGATGTTGTTCTAGGAGAATTCTGAACTAAATGAGACCGTAAATTCTATTAGCGAGAGGAGCTAATTTTTTTGATGGTCTGCAAACCTATATTTTCCCTTAGTAGATATCCTTTGGTCTGAGTTTAACTAAAATTAACAGTATAGTCTTGAGGTGAACAGTCTTTGGACTCATTTTGTCTCCTGTTTAGAGTTGACAGCAGTTAATAACTGTGTATGGTTCACTAGGTCATCTGCCAGTCATTAAGACTAATCCTTTTTTTGAAATCTGTATTTCTATAGCCTTTTCCAGAACACAAGGCAACTATGAGGATTTTTTTTTTTTTTTTTTTTTTTTTAACTTTAGCCCTCTCTGATGTCTCAAACTGCTTGGATCCTTTCTTTAGAGAAGCAACTAGAAATGCAGTTATCTATCCAGGTACTTTGTAGGCTATAACCCAAATATTCCACTAAATCAACAAAAATAAGAAATGAGAATCTTAAAGAAATGTGAATTTACATGTCTGTGGTTCAACCCAAGGAGGACTTGGTAGAAAGATGGAAGCATGGAAGCACCAAAAAAAGAAAGAAAAAAAAGTTACTTGGCCAAATAAGTTTGAGAGTGGGTTAAAATGTTCACAAGTCTTCTTTATCTCAAGACTCTTTAGAACCTTTAACATGTTATCAAGCATTATGAATTTCTAAGAAGACAATGTTGTATTCATCATTTCCCAAACTAATTTATCCATGGACCCTTTTCTCCCAGCGTACCTAGTAACCTCTTTCTTAAGAGTGTGCTGAGAAACACAACTTGAAAATGCAGTGTCTGGTAGAAAGTTTCTTGTATACAGTGGTTGTATATTTTGATTTTCATTTGAAGACTGTATTTTGTCAATGCCAAGAATGTTCTGAGCTGGGCACTTTTTTGGTCTTTTCCAACTTTCCCACCCCTATTTTGATTAAAAGTCCACCTGAAAAGTAGCAAGTACCATTTGGCAGCCACTTGTCCTGTCAACTAAGATGTGATATAAATAGATAAAAATTCATTTTGCTCCATGCTAACCCAGTAGGTTCTTAGTAAATTAATATTACCAATATTAATGGTAATCATAAAGACTTGGTCAGTTAAGAACAAACACAAACACATATGCTTTAACATGTAAACTATCTAGGCTCTTGGCTATTAGAGATTCTGATTTAGAATTTCTTATATTCTCTTTCTGGTTTTCTTCTTTTGAAACATCAGGAATAGATATAATTTTCATAAAGAACCATTAACTGTATTGATACAGAATATGAACTATGAACTTTTCAGCAGGCAAACCTCAATTTGAATCCTACCTCCATCATTTACTATTAATACTATATGACCTTTTGCAAGTCACTTTTCTGGGTCTTGAATTTCTCGTTCATAAAGTGGAAGTCATCATAATGCTTAACTTGTAGGCAAGTTGACATAATTCATATAAAGAACTTAGCACACTGCCTGACACACAGTAGATAATTTTTGTGCATTTACTATTATTATTATTGTTATTATTATTATTTACCCTTTATTACAGATTTTGAGATCAGGAGTGAGAATGAGGTGAATCCAAAGCAAGAGATTAGTGAAGATGTAGAATTTGGGACTACGTCTGAAAGACCTGTTGGGAATACTGAAGAAAATCATGAAAGTGAAGAAGCCTTTGAAAGCAGGGATAGATCAGAAAGACAGTGGGGAGATTTAACAGCAGAAGAGTGGGTAAGCTATCCTCTCCAACAAGTCACGGATCTGCTTGTCCACAAAGAAGTTCACACAGGCATCCAATATCATATATGTTCTCATTGTGGAAAGGCCTTCAGTCAGATCTCAGACCTTAATCGACATCAGAAAACCCACACTGGAGACAGACCCTATAAGTGCTATGAATGTGGGAAGGGCTTCAGTCGGAGCTCACACCTTATTCAGCATCAGAGAACACACACTGGGGAGAGACCCTATGACTGTAATGAGTGTGGGAAAAGTTTTGGAAGAAGCTCTCACCTCATCCAGCATCAGACAATCCACACTGGAGAAAAGCCCCACAAATGTAATGAGTGTGGGAAAAGTTTCTGCCGCCTCTCTCACCTAATCCAGCACCAAAGGACCCACAGTGGGGAGAAACCCTATGAGTGTGAAGAGTGTGGGAAAAGCTTCAGCCGGAGCTCTCACCTAGCTCAGCACCAGAGGACCCACACAGGTGAGAAGCCTTACGAGTGTAATGAATGTGGGCGAGGCTTCAGTGAGCGATCTGATCTCATCAAACACTATCGAGTGCACACGGGAGAGAGGCCCTACAAGTGTGATGAGTGTGGAAAGAATTTCAGTCAGAACTCTGACCTTGTGCGCCATCGCAGAGCCCACACAGGAGAAAAGCCATACCACTGTAATGAATGTGGGGAGAATTTCAGCCGCATCTCACACTTGGTTCAGCACCAGAGAACCCACACTGGGGAAAAGCCATATGAATGTAATGCTTGTGGGAAAAGCTTCAGCAGGAGCTCTCATCTCATCACACACCAGAAAATTCACACTGGAGAGAAGCCCTATGAGTGCAACGAATGCTGGCGAAGCTTTGGTGAAAGGTCAGATCTAATTAAACACCAGAGAACCCACACAGGAGAGAAACCTTATGAGTGTGTGCAGTGTGGAAAAGGTTTCACCCAGAGCTCCAACCTCATCACACATCAAAGAGTTCATACGGGAGAGAAGCCTTATGAATGTACCGAATGCGAGAAGAGTTTCAGCCGGAGCTCAGCTCTTATTAAACATAAGAGAGTTCACACTGACTAAATCCTGTAATCATGACTGAGAAATGGTTCATTTGAAGGTACAATTTTATTTGATATCAAAGAGCTCTCTCAAGACTGAGCTGCTTACGCAGTACCGAATTTCCTTATTATGGGCGATAGTTTAAACATCAATGAAGACAAGCCATTTGAAATTCTGACCCACAGCTTTGGGAATGTTACCCTCTTCCCAAAATAGTGATTTTTATTCACTCAATATTAATGAGTTACTTCATCGAAATCCCCACATGTAGCTAGGGGATAAATGCTGGTTAATGCTCAGGCCTGGAAATGGAGTAAATCTTTTAAAGTTATTTCTCCCATCCTTGGCCCAAAAACTGCTAGGGGAAATGTTGGACCGTAATAGGGTGGTCACAGCTGCTTTGGAAAAAGACCACCGGAGACGTACCCAAATTGCCACACTTACTCACCATAACAGTTGGGCACACGCATCTTCCCCTTCCAAGGGCTTTTTCCTTGAGTTGCTCATGCATTTGTTTTCTTCCTGCAAGCTGGATTCTGCACGATGAAGGCAATGATTATAATTTTTCTCCTTTTCATTGTTTCTAATTAACTTTTTAAAAGCTTGCATCCATATGAAAGCTAACTGAAGATACAGATTGAAAGGAAAAATGAAACACAGGTTTGGGGACCAAGGACTCTTCAGTGGTGGTGACTTTAGCAAGTGATGCCCACTGTTATTGCCATTAATCAGAGTTTATTAATTTTCTTTGGGGAATCACTGTAGGGAACAGTATAGGGAAAATATCTTCTTCAAGGAAAGGTAGGACCATATTGATGGTGAAGTGTAAGGAGCAAGTGGAATGGATGACTTCGGGGAAGGAAGCAAAGTTCCTTCCCGAGGACACAGCTCATTTCTCTGTTCTTTCACAGGTCATTTCGGTTATTCTTTCTCCTCTGCCCTTGAAGATCAATTCTTCCGATTCTGCTAACTCTAGGATTCGATAAGGGCCACACCCCGGTGTTTCTCTTAGCTTGTATAAGGGCATGTGTATGTACAGTAAAATGTGTATTCCTGTGGTTTTTCCAGTAGCAGAAACTAAATTTACACGGAATTAGCATGTTCTTGGGTGATGTTGATTGTGCGACAGAACTACAGACATAACTCCAATGTGAGGAATGTCCTTTTCATTCTTTATGAAAAAAAATAATTTAAACACTAGTGTGCTCTAGTGTGCACTCTCCTGTAAGATCTGTCTTTGTACAGAACTAAGCACTTGTTTCTAAGTATCAGTCCATTGTAGGAGATAATGACTGAACAAGTAGGTTGATTGTCCTGTTCTCAGACTGAATACCTTTGGGCTAGTCACAAGGAATTAATAAACTAACATAGGAATGTATTTTCATCCCCTCAGCCTATAGCTATAAGTGGTTAAAATAAGAGTTGACCCATTGTAAGCTCAATAATTTCAGTTCTTACCTCAGCCTGGATAGAAATTAAAAATATATCCTAAATGTTGGTGCTTATCTAAGCATTTGGGAGTGGGAGTGGGAGGGAGTTGATGCCCAAGAGATGGGACTGAAGTAAGGAATTTTTTTTTTTGAGTGTGCCCCAAGTTATTTCTACTGTGCTTTATTACGAGTGTTGTAACATTTGAAAAATATTTTTGCCATAGCTCTTTGGGACTTGGTATAAAAGGAGCCAGCCAGTGGTCTCTCTTGTGTAGTGTACTGTACAGAGTTATGACCCACAGCTGTGTGGGACTGCATCCCTTGCAAATGACACAACCTGGAAAGTAACAAAAAGAAAATCCACCAAGGAGCTTGCTTTCTGTTGCCACTCCTATTAAATACAAACTTGGGGCAGGGAGCATGTTTTTGGTTCTATACAAAATCTAGCAGACTGTGGACATTCATATTTTAATTGTTGAATGGCTTACATATTCCTGATGACTAAACTCAAATAATGTCTTTTCCCCTATCAGTGTTGCTGATGGTTTTAATAAATAATCAAAGTTCTTTTGGTTCTGTGAGCCACTATAGGCATTAGCTTTGGAATGGCCATAGGAGACAGCATCTCCATGACCTAACTTTATTTCACTCTCTTTTCCTTCCCTACTCTCCTGTCCCACCCCAACCTGTTCCTGGTGCTGCTTTTGGCTTCTAAGTGCCCTTGCCATCTCTGTATACATACACTCCAGCTGGGAAGCTAAAAGGGCAAGGGCCAAGACCAGCTCCTTCTCTCTTTCTGCCAATTGCAGCCCATTTGTTGTGTTGAACTTTGTGTAGGAGTTATGCATTGGACTCTTTGCTAATGCTTTTTGCATGCCTTCTGCTCCCAAGACTGGCTGCTTCTGCACATACCTTGAACACTTTGTGCCTGTTTTCTATGGTTGTGGAGAGTGAATGAACAAATAAGTACGTAGAGCAGTTTTCCTTAAGGTATTGGTCACAGTTATCCTAGTGTCTATCTACATCTGTGTTATTCTAACAATATTCTATAATTAAAAGTATAATTTTTAAAATTGAAAAAAAGAGAATTATTTTAGTAATCCAGCACCAGTTCATAAAATGGCTTTTCATCGTATTCATTGAAATTGGGTACAATTGTCTTTCCATTCATGCATTTGAACAGATGTTCTTGTGGAAATTTGGAAGTGCGTTGTCTTCACACATTAATGAGCCCTCTAGATATTGCTATATTTTGAGAAAATGTAAACACCTGGATAATTTCCTATGACGATTAGGCTGGTGGCAAAGCAACTTGGAAATACTTGGTATGAGTGACTCATTAACTTTGGAAAAGGGAAATAAAAAGCCCACATCAAAAAGGAAAAACGAAAGGAAGCCTTGTTGCTTTAAAGAGATATTTTTGGGTATCTATGTAAAATACTAAATTTCTATTGAACCAGTTTTGGGATTCCGGAACAGAGATACCTCTTAGAAACAGTCAAAGACTCTCTATTCATGCCATAGTTGCACAGTCCGCCTAAGGCAGTGATTATGTGTTACCAGGGTGTGGCCACAATTTTCAAATTACTTACAAGTTATTTTCTCTTATGAAAACTTCTTTTAAATGGAGGGCCAGTCTAGGCAGAGGAAGGGAATGGAAATGCTTTAAATTGGGCAAATATACAAATATGGGGGGAAAAAACTTGAATTAACTCTATAGCCAAGACCTGGAAAAGAGATTTTATCAAAACATTTTTTTAAAAAATTCTATTTCACCATTCTACATGTTCAGCATTTTTTATTCCTGGGAAGAAAAATTAAAGGAAAATGCTGGTCCCCTGGAGAAATTCACCTGGAGCCTTCCTTCTAAGGACATTTGATATGTTAATGTTTTGCCATTATAATGAAGTTGTGTGAGCTGTTCTCTAGGATGCTAGCGGTTGGTTAGGGCTCTCTTCCAGGACATTAGGACCCTACTGAGTGATCTGAAATGATAATTTGTTAAACGGTTCCCTAGTGTTTCAAAAGTTAGCATTGTTCAGAAAGGAGTTCCTATGCCCTGGGAGAAATGAACTCTGAAGCATTGGTTAGATACCCGTCTCTGTAGCAGAGTTGCTGATTTGGGCCCTGCTTCTTTATAGAAGATGTCAGGATCAAAGACCATTAGTGAAAACAATTGAGGAGTAAAATTAATAGAAGAAAATTAGCCTATAACGATGTAAGATTGTTTCGTAGTTATTCCCATTTTTCCTAAGTGCTTCATGTTTGTGTCATTTTCAGTTTCTTCAAAGGTGGTTTTGTTTTTACTTCTGGGAGAGATTGAGGCTGATGACATCAGATTCTCACTTTGCGGTTCACACCAGCCCCTGTGGGACTGAATTTATCACTTTCTTCCACCACCACCCCACCTGTTTCCCTGTATTTCCTAACTCAGTTATTGCCTAGTTATCCTTTAGCCACACTCCCAAAATCAATAATGAGTTATTAGTTGAATAGTCATCCAGACATGACCATACCACCTAAATATTTCTCATATGTACCTACCTTGCTCTACTGCCACCATTTACCATGTGACCTTGGGCATTACTTACCTTTTCTGTTCCTTGGGTTTCCCATCACCTTATAGAGTCGCAAAGATCAAATGAGATAAAGCAGCTCAAAATATTAGCTGCAATGACTCAGACCATCACCAGGCCACATATTCCTTATGGAAAAAGCCTAATGAATTTCCTCTTTTCTGTTTTCAACTCCCTTCAGTCTATTCTCCCTTGCTGCTAGAATGATCTTTCGGAAGAGCACATCCCTTCTCACCAGTCTTCTGTATAAAACCTCATGCTTGTCATCACCAGCAACATAACAATGAAACTGCAGGGTAATTTATGAGGAGGCCATCCTCATAAATAGCCCATGCTGCTCTCCACAGCTTCCGTTCTCTGTACTTGCAATACTTCAAGCTCCATCTCTTTCACTCTACTCTTCTGGCCAACTTCTCATCCTTTAGGTCTCATATCTAATTTGTTCTAGGTGAACTTTCCCGGTCCTACCAGACTGGACCAGGTGTTCCTTTCAGTGTTTCCTGGGTTTATCCCAATCAAAGCACTTTATCCCTGTTTTGTAATTGTCTGTTTACTGTTTCATCTCCTCCATCAGACTTAGACATCCTTGAAGAAGTCATTGTGTCTGGCTTACCATTGTACCATCAACCCTTAGCAAATGTGTGCCTTAGAGTTGGCAGGCAACAAATACTTCTCGGGTAAATGAGAGGAGAATAAACTTCATTCCCTTCAGCAGGTCACTTCATTTCTAACTTGTCACCATACAAGCTACTGATACAAGAACTGAGGAAATTCTGTCATTGGGTATCTGGTGGGGCCTTATGCAAGAGGAAGAAGGCTCCCAGATGCAATGTGACCCTTCTAAGGTACCCCTCCACACACACCAAGGTAAAGCTGAGATAAAGACACCTGCCCCTGAGGGGTCCTGTACTTGATGAGTTGTCGTCATCTTTGGAAGGGTATCTAGGAATAGATTCTATGCAACTTTGGAGACGTGTTGCAAGGCAAGCTCTCAATACAGGGAGCTTGGGCATGTTCTAAGCTGCCTGCTTTAGGTTTGGTATCTCGTCAATCTCTGAATCCTCCAGGCTGAGCACATAAACCAATGTTTGTTAACATTTTGGAGGGGATGAGATTCCTTTGAGAATCTAATGAAAGTTTTGGATTGCTTGTTTTTATTGAGTTTTGAGAGTCCTTTATATATGTTGGTTATAAACCCTTTATCAGATTTATGATTTGCAAATATTTCCCCCCAGTCTTGGGCTTATCTTTTCATTCCCTTAATAGTGTCTTCCAAAGAACCAAAGTTTTAAATATTGATGAAGTCTGGTTTTCTGATTTTTTTTAAACCCAAGATTTACTTTTCTAAATCTCTGCATTGATAGCTTTTTGAGTCATAAAACTTAAATCTTTGATTTTTAGGCAAGGCAGGGAAGACACATGGTTTCTGAACTTCACTCCTTTTTTTTTTTTTTTTTT
>PVJL010002331.1:0-204091 GCA_004026885.1 Lyroderma lyra
TGTGTGTGTGTGTATGAGTGTGTGTGTATGTGTGTGTGTGTATGAGTGTGTGTGTGTGTGTATGTATGAGTGTGTATGTGTGTGTATGAGTGTGTGTGTATGAGTATGTGTGTTTGTGTGAGTGTGTGTGTGAGTGTATCTATGAGTGTGTGTATGTATATGAGTATGTGTGTGTGTGTGTGTGAGTGTGTGTTTGTATGAGTATGTGTGTATATGAGTATGTGTGTGTATGTGTGTCTGTGAGTATGTTTGTATGAGTCTACGTATATGAGCGTGTGTGTATGAGTGTGTGTGTGTCTATGAGTATGTGTGTGTATGAGTATGTATGTGTGTATATGTGTATGTGTTTGTATGAGTGTGTGTGTGTATGTGTGTTGGGGGATGGAGAGAATATGAGCTGCTCGTTTGCATACATGTCACTGATTTTTCTAAGTGGGAAAAACACTGTAAAATCCTAGAGTAACTAACAAAGGACCCCACATCTCCATACCAGGAAAGAAAAGTTTAGGTAAATACTTGTTACCTGTAATGACTGGTCTAAATATCTACCTGAATAAAGACAAAGGGTCAGAAGAAAATCCCACCATCATCTGGGGGATTCTCCTCCCCTCAGTGCTTGTGCATTTACATCCCATGGGAGGAGTCTGTTCACAGGACCCCTCGGAATTGGTGCAGTCCCCTCCTGGAAAGTCTTAACCCTACCACTGGGCAGAAGAGGCTGCTCGAGTGAGGGAGGATGCAAGAAAGCACATGCCACAAGAATGCAAGCCTTCCTCCAGGCAAAGAGCTTGGTAAACGCAGAACAGCAGGCTCTGGAACCTGTCTTTTCCTTCTGAGGGACACACTCCTCACTCCCAGACCCCGCTCTTCCCACCCTCAGTTTCTTGGATGTCCCTCAGGATGGCGTCGCTCTGCTTTGGATTTGCTTGGCTCCACAGAGCACCACACACTCCCTTGATTTTGACAACAAAGCCTCTGACTCATTCCATCCCCGTGTGTGTCTGTGCGTGGCACGCATGTGTGCACCAGGGAGGTATATTTACATTTCATTGAAGTAACTTTCATGAGGTTGTCACTAAGCCATATTGTCTCCAGTTTCCAACTTTACAGTCTCTGTTATGGAAAGTACATGTGATAAGGCTGCCCACCTATCTTATACTTTACTTATTCTTCCGTGCGCCAGAACACGGAATCTTGGCTTCCTATCCACAAACCCTAGGCTCTCTGACAAGCAGCATTAAAGGAGGTTTCTTCTAGTGATGGAGATCAAGTTACTTCCATTAATATCTGACCTCTTTTTATAGCAGCTCAAGGCTGTTGTAAAGAAAGCTGTTATTCGAAGGGGAACCCCCCAGAAACTGGAATCATCTTTCTTTGATGTGAGAGGGATTGTACAATGGTCAACCAAAGTTCTTATCTGGAAGTTTTGAGAAGGTTGCGTCATGATTTGCGGAAGAAACTTCTCCAGTTGTGGCAAACAGATGCCTGGTTCTTCTACCATGACAACGCACCTGCCCACACTGCACTGAGTATTCAGCAGTTTTTGACAAAAACGGCATGACCCCCGTGTCCCACACTCCCTATTCACCCGATCTCCCCCCGGGCGACCTTAGTTTTGTTTCCCTGGATGAAAAATGTCCTCAAAGGGAAATGTTTTGCTGGTGTGGAAGAGGTGAAAAAAATAAGACAAAACAGAAAAACAGCAGAAGCACTAAAAGGCACCAAAATTGAATTCAAAAACTGTTTTGAGCAGTGGAGAAAGCGTCTCAATAGGTGTATTGCGTCAAATGGAGAGTACTTTGAAGATGACAAAAACTTGAACATGTAAGAATAAATACACAACTTTTTAATAAATAAATTATGTTTTCTTTGGGTCCCCCCTTGTACAGACCACTCTGTTGTCAATGAGGAAGGAGTGAAGAACGGTGTTGGGAGACATCAGTGAGGCACTGGAAGGACAGCACCGTCTCCGTGGGTGGGCTGTCCCAGGTAACGGTTGCAGGAAGGATTAGTTTTTTCATGTGAAAGGTGGCGATCTCCAGGTCCAGAGAGGGTGATACTTAGCCCTCTCTCCTCCCGTGTTAACTCGGTACTGGAGGGCAGAGAGGGAGCAGGGGAGATGGAAGCTCACTTTTTGAAGTAATCCCAGAACATCCTTTGCATTGGGTAGAGAAAGGATTTCTTTTTGAAAAACCCAAAGTGTTTTTGTTTCTTTAGATTCTGAGGTAACTCCTAGAAACTTGGAGCGTGTCCCACAGCTTTGGGCAAGTGTCAGAGGCCTGAAGGCCCTGGCCACTAGAGGGGGCGCTGCCTCCACTCCGGTGCAGGCCTTGTCCTGAGATGATGTCCCAAGGTGAAAGGGGACACTGAGAGGATTGCTTTATCAAAGGCTTTCTGAACAAAGTACTACAACAGTGTGTTTATGATCACGGGTGGGCAGGGGAGGTGGGAAAGAAAGACAACAAACTTCACATGTCTCTGGAGCACTTGCAAGTGAAGGCAGTGTACTTGTCAGAAATTTTCCCAGAATCCCCAGAATGTACATTTTAGGCAGGAAAGACTGAAGAAGACCATGCGGTTGCTTTTGTAATGGACCCTTTCAGAATATGTGCAAATTAGGTCAGATCTGATGCAGAGCCAGCTCTGAGGGACAGAGGTATGTCCCCAACAGGAAATTCTGGTTACCCTTCCCCGACCTGGTCGGAACCGGAAGCTGGGAGGAGGGGTCTGAGGGTCACATTGTACCCCACACATAACAGAATAAGAAGGGGAAACATGTATTCATAGATGTAGCTAAGGCTAGTAAGAGGAGGGATGAAAGCAGATGAATCTAAGCTGCTGCTCCGCTGCGGAGTGCTGTGGGCTCTGGGGGGTCTCCAGGGCTGAAGGAGACCGAGCTGGGGTACTAGTGTTTTGGGTGGTGCCTACTACCCTCCCTCATTTATTTCCCCTGCTGTCAGCAGCCTGATGGGCTCAAGTAGCCAGGCAGCAAAGACAGTGCTTTTATTCCTGAGACCACTTCTAAGTTACATCTTAATTAGAAAATAAGAAGAGACAAAATTGGGTCTTACATCCCAAACTACCCTGACTTCAGGGTATCCCCACATTTGATTTGAGGAAATATTGGAGGGGCATAAGCACTGGAGTCCCAAGCTCTGCAGCCGCCAGGTGTTGCATGCAGCACCCTGTTTCCTGGGAAAGCTCGAGTAGTTCTTTTGTAGGATTCCCTGCAGACAGCTACAGTGTCTGAGGATGTCAGTGATCCTTGTGCTGCAGAGAGGCAGTGAGATTGCTTGTGTGTATCAGCAGGAAGTAGAGAGCCCTTCTTGTTGACAGACCCGTCATGCCCATGATGAATTGCATCTCTATGAGGGCGCTGCAGTTGTGGTTTCCATTTCTACCCAAAGGTTCATCCCCGGGTCTCCTGGCACTTTAGAAAATGAACTGCTATAATTCCACTCTGATCAAACAGCCTTCCACAGCCATTCCCTGGTTCAGGCTGCTGGCTTGTCGGCTTGTCGCTGAGAAGGCCAGCAAGGGCTTGCCTCCCCGCCAGAAGCAAGGGAGGAGTCAGTTCCTGGCTGGCTGCGTCTTAGAGAAGGAAGACAGATGTCTGATGCTCTGGGAAGTTCAGGGTGGGAAAGCCACAAGCCCCAGTGAGTGTGGGTGAAGGGCTGTGTTGCCTGTGGTCACAGAGGACTCACGTGGCGGGACCTGGAATTGTTCATGGATTTGCACTTTCTTGTTGAATACCTAAACTTTATGCTATTTATTTTAGCTTTGATGATTCAGCATATCTGATTTTTGGGGGCACTTTCCTCTGGCTCTCCCAAATTCACCTGGAAATAGGAAGATATGGTCCTTGTGATTGCAAAACATTCATAATTTATCACTTTTGCAAATTCATTTTTGTAATTATACACACGGTTTTTCAGGTTAGCTATTGCTGTGTAAAAAAGCTCCTCTAAAACATAATGAATTTAAAACAATGAGTTTGTATAATTATTTGTGGGTCAAGAATTTGGGCAAGGATGAGCTGAACAATTGTTCTGCTCTGTGGGGTACCACTTGGGGTCACTCCATGGCACTCAGATAGCAGCTGGCCTGGAGCAGCCCACAACTTCACTCACGTACCTATTGCCTTGGTGTGGACATCTGAGGTCACCTGGCCTCTCTGCATCTCCATGTATCTCATGGCATCTATACATGATCTTTCTGTCAGTACAGGTGTCACAAAAAATGTATACACTAACAGCTGATCACTCACCTACTTTTCTCTCCTTTTCAGGTTTAACTGATTTGCAATAATGGGTGAAGTGTGGTGAACATGGAATAACCTCCATGTTTATCAGACTTCATGGCACTAGACTTTTTTTTTAATGGGGATACATAAAAGATAAAGTTTATAGTACAAAATTGGCAACAGTCGATGAATCGAAGGCAGCCATTGAATGAGAATGTGCACAAACGCCAAACAAAATGATTCTTGATGTTTGCAATTCTACTGCTTCGCGTTGCCAGCAGTGCCTGGACCACAGTGGTCATCAATTTGAAAATAGGCATAGACAAAAAAAAAAAGAATTCACTTCTGTAGATTCTTTTAAATTTTGAAAATAAACTGTATATTAATAAACACTGACTTTATAATCATTCAAAGTGTGTTTTCATTTTTGGGGGACACCCTGTAGAGTTGGACCATTCACATGGCAGTTCAGGTCCCAGAGAACAAGGTAGGAGCTGCCAATCCTCATAGTAGCATCATTTTCACCATAGTCTCTTGGTCAAAGTAGTCACAGGCCATGCAGATGCAGGGGGAGGAAAAATAGACACTGTCACTCAAGAGGAGGCATATTGCACACTTTGCTGCCAACTTTAATCTGCCACCAGAGTCCATTTGTCAATAGAAATAATTTACCTCTAGGGACGAGGGATATTTATTTGTCTTGTTCCAGGCACACTCCTAATAGAAACCACTTTTCTCCAATCCTTCAGAACACATGTGTGGCCAGTACATCAGTATTTTAAAGCTATTTGAGGAGGTTTTTGTTATATAGTGATCAGGGTATAAACCAAACAGAACAACACTGCCCTTAATATGCATCAGAAATGAGAATAATACTCCTGTCCTTTTCCCCTGTCTGGTTTATTTAGGTAATCTTACCTCATTTTTTCCTAAGGAGTCATAAATCGGGTTTGGTAGTGATCAATGACATTTGCTTCATATTCCCCGTATGTAGGATCACTGTTTAGAGCATTCCCTATCGCTTGGCCATGGATCCGTAAGGGCTCTTCTCGAAGGGTAGATTCTCTGTTGTTCCTTTCACTCACTGAGCAGATGTTGATCGAGCATGCACTGTATGAGGGTTATGACATGTGATTTTCCTTATATAGCTAACTGGGATGTTTTGCAGACATAGCCTGATCTCTCTCAGGGCTTCAACCTTTGGGTCACTGTAGGTGGGCCTAGAAAATCAGTACAAGGAGGGAACATGATGTGACAGAGCCTTAGGCCCTAGACTTTAGGAATTGCTCTGTGAAAATGTGAATCTCAACAGCCGAACTACCCTGGCAGATGGTTGGAGGAGAGAGTCTGTCTCAGAATTCAAGCACCAGAAAGTGCTGCTCTCTAGACCAGATGTACCTAAAGAAGTTTCTGACAGGTATACCTGCTTTGCCACGGGAACACAGAAGAGCCTTCTCCACAGGCGTGGGATGCCTCACTGCAGGCATTTGGCTGCTTTCAAGCTGTCAGGTGACATGGCCAATGGGTATCCTTGGCAGTCCCACTCTGAGCACTTCCAAAGTTCTCTGACAAGGCTAAAAACTCCCCATCCAACCAGAGATTCTTGCACATTATTTAAATAGGATGCAAATGCGTGGTCTGCTCTGAGCCCTGGCAGCTTTCAATTTTTATATTTTCAGAATGGCAAGGACTGCCATCAGTTCACTTGAAGTTCAGTCCAAGATGTGCCTGTCCCTGACATTTGTTCATTCTTTATGTAGGTAACATTTCGGAGGATTTAAAAAGAAGTCATCTTTGTGCTCCATTCCCTACCACCCTCCAAAACAATTTAAAAAAATATTTCAGACATTTGTTGCATGCATAATGGCTGGAACATGACTAACTTATTTCCTACTGCCTGGATTTCCAAGTTGGATTCTCTAATCCCTCTGTTTGGCAATCCATCGTCTATTGCTTTTCTGATATTTCAGTGGTAGGCACTGCCCATTTGACCGAAGGGGTGAGGCTCCTGAGAGCATAAGCAGATTGCAGCCTGGTTGTCGTTGGGGTGAGAAGCAGGGAGGTCAAGCCCAGCTGACTATGAAGGAGGGCGGGAGTGCAGATGCAGAGAAGGCCCTTCCTCTGCATTCATCTCCTCCTTTAGCAGTGAGCTAAGGCTGAGCCCATGCCCTCACAAGCAAGCACGCAGTTTAGAGCTGCCAGAAGCCGTCACTTCCTTGTACTGGGATCTGCGGGGAAGGGAGGCCTGCTTGAAAGACAAAATCACAGGACTGGAACCAGACAATGACAATCCTGAGGTGGTGCTGCATGGGCACCAAGCCTCCTACACGGGCTGCAGTACCTCTCAAACTCAGCCCGACCTTTCTGTGTTTGTGTGTATGTGTGGGTGTATCTGTGTATGGATGCGTATATGGAAGGAGCATATCATCTATATATACATACATATTTATCCTCTTTCCATATACACATATGTATGTGCATGTATGTGTGTATATGTATATAAGTATGTGTGTATGTATGTACAAACACACTACATACACACAATTATGCACTTTCTACATTATGGCTAGTTCAGAGAGGAAGAAAGGAAAAGAGGACAAGGGGGAATAAAGGAAGAAGTCGGGAAGCAAAGAAACAGAAGGAAAGGGGAGGAAGGGTATAAGACACGTGGAAGTCTGGTGATCGTCCTTCCAAAGCTTCGGGATCTCTTCATGCTTCCTTTCCTGGACATCTGTCTGTCCCGCTAGAAACTACATTTCTCTGTAGTTTCCTGGCAGCAATGTGGGGCCTTGTGACCAAATTCTCACCAATGGAGCACGGATGGAATCCATGAGTGCCATTTCTGTTCACATGCTGAAACAGAAACTGCTGTCCCTGCATTCTCGTCTCCTTCCCTGCATTTTGGGCTGCCGAGCAAGTGGCAGTTCAGTTCTGTCCAGGCAGAGCTGCACGATGGAAGGAAACGGGGTCCCCGAGTGAGCCTGTGGAGCCAGAGAGCTGCCTGGCTGGCTGAGCCTGGTGCTGCGTGAGAAACAAACTGTCATATCTCCGTTCATCGTGCTTTCCTATCCCTGTTGTAGCACATAGAGCTACATAGTCTGTAAAGAAGGAAGGAGAAAAACGACAACTGCGGGAAGAAAGGGTGACTCTAAAACCACATGACTGACGAGCCCTGATTGATAAGGGGTTACTTTCTGGGAGGACACTGGAGAAATTGAAATATTCACTCTAAACTTCTCTCAGGCCACCCTGACATTATATCATCTCCTACAGTCAAATGGAGGAGGTGTAATCCCTTGCTGTTTTTAAGCAAGATGATTACCAGGGCTTCGGTGTTTACCTGAACATCTCAAAAGGGTGGGGGTTACTGAAGTAGAGGCCAAGGTGTTGGGACCAATAACAGTTTAATGAATCAATTGGAATGATTCTCCAGCGAAACAGGAATTTCCAAGTATGATCAAAAGAAGCTGACTCCCCATCTCATGGATGTTGGAAAGGGGATGCTCTTGCTGATTGCACGTTTGACTAGCTAACTTCTAAGGTCTCATCCAACATTAATATTCTCCAGATAAGGTTTGAGTCAGAAAAGCCTAGTAGCTTTTTAAGTGCTGTGTACATTATTTTCCTTTCACCCCACTAGTCACTTGGGCAGTGAATTTTAAATACTAATGAGTATTTAAAGCTAAGAAGCTCTAATATCTGCTCTTTGCAAATCCACAGTAACCGGCTTCATCTTTCTCCTTGAGTGAGTCATAAGCTCACCAGGAATTGTCATCTTCCTACGTCCTATAGCAAAATACTGGTTTCACAGTTTTGTATTGAGTGAAAAACCTCAGGTATGCCTCATTACAGGTCACGGCTAGCTGCCTTGCCTATGCAGTATGCTTTTAGACTTGTTGGGAGGCCCCCATTCATGAAAATATGTCTCTCATTGACATAATCACAGATGCCTGAAATTTAGTTACTAGTGTTCATGCCTTTGCATTATCTGTTGCCCCTTCTGAGCAGTTCTTTCTCAAAATGCACTTATCCATTGACAGGTAACAAATTAAATGTGTATATATGAAGCACAGGGAAAGGGGGAAGGTTTATACAGGAAGCTGGCACTGAAAGAAAATCTACTTTATTCATGGCTGTCAATCACATAGCCTTCCTTGTGTCTGTTGCTCATGCTCGAGAGAAACACAAGGTGGCCCCTCTGTGGTCTTTATTCTCCTCACTCTGTATCTTCCAAGTATATTCATATTCCAGACCAGTGCATGATAGAGAGCTGACAGTAACATCCAACCAAGAGAGCCAGCTGGCTACTTGGCTTGGCCAGACCTCCCTCTCCTTGCCCAGAGCAGCCCTGGGCCCTGAGATCCTACAAATAATCTTGTACCTCTCGGTGTTCAACCAGTTGGCCAGGCCAGCACTCTTGGTTCCTTTTGTACACAGGTCATCTGAGGAGAAGGGGGCTCAGGACAGGTAGCTTTTATGGGTGGAAGGGAAAGATTAGGCTGGACATGGTACAAGAACTAGGAAGGACAGACATGGATAGGGAGACTGGACAATGTGCAGTGACAAAAGGTCACCAGGCAGTTGGCAGAGAGTTGAAAGGAGAGGCTGTGTGGAGAATAAAACAAGAGAAACACAGGAAATAAACCTCTGTACTTTACGGTTTTGCCATGTGCCTCTGTACAGATCATAAGATTCCAAGTAAGAAAATGTTTACATATTTTTATGGTGCTTTTGACTTTCTGCTGGGATATTTCTGCGTCTCCAGAATTCCAGGTTCCCTGATACTAGATAGGAATTTGGTTTTATTTTTAGCCTTCTAAGATAACATTTGGTTTTATATTAGACTGTCATCTTCCTTGAGCAGAGAAAGAGGCAAGATGTAAATTCCTGAGAAAGTACTCCTGGCCTAGAGAAGAGGGGAAGAGAGGGGAGATGAGGAATTAGGACAGGACCCTGTGTCCATGAAAAAAGTGAGGTGGAAGACTTCTCAGCCAACAAACACAATGGAAAGGACAGTCCCCGTGAGAGGGTGCCTTAAGGATTGTTGCACAGATGTCAGCATTCTATTGAAGAGGCTAGATTAATGCTTGGATTCTTATAAACTTGATTCTGAAACTTGGCTCACTGAGGTGGGCTCATGACTGGGAAGATTGCTGTAGTTGAGGGGCCTGTGAGCACGTTCTGCCTTATAATTTTTATGTACCTGCTTGAACTTCTTATCATCCATTTGACTATGAACTCCTGGAGAGAGAAGTAGGAGTACACATTTACTCATATTGCCCTCAGGGCTTAGTTCAGGATCCTGAATGTGTTCAGTGCTTATGGCAGTGTAAGGACCACTTACCAGACATGTGCTCCTGGCTCCCATAGGTCCCAGCATCCTTGCTGTTAGTGGTGCCATGTGACTAATCTGCTCATTGAGCTGGGGGGCAGAGGTGGTGTATGCCACTTCTGAATTGAAGCATAGGAGAGCTCGTGTGTGACCCTCAGCGGGCTCTTCCCCTGCCACCAAGAAGCCAGGTGCTCCAGATGGTGAAGCTATGAGATGGTAAAATTGTTCTCAGATAGTGTGGACTATTCCCCCAGCCTCCACTAACCCACGATGGAGGTGTTGCTTTAGTGGAGGGGTGAAACTTGAGGTTTTGGAGCAATTTGTTATTGCACCATAACCTAACTGATCCTGACTGATAGAGCATACAGTAAGTTTTATTTAAGAATGAATGAATGAATGAATGAATGAAATGGTTAAGCTGAATGGCATTAGTAGGGCTGTTGATGGGATTTTCTATTTGAATTAGCCTCTTCACTACCCACAACTTAAAAACAATTTTTTTCCTGTCAAAGTCTTTGTTCTTGGGGTCTGTGCCTATTGGCAGTTAACACCATTCTGTCTTCCCCAACTGTACTATCAGGTGTCTTAGGGAAAGGGCTAACTATTGGGCTAAGTGTTGGACACACTAAGTTACAACAAACTATATTGAGCGTCTGCCATGTTTCAGACACTGTACTAGAACTGGGCATACAAAACTGGGTAAAACGTGCCCTTGGAGGATTCTCTTTCTAGTAGGAGAGGCAGAGAAACAGCCATTTGCATTGTAATAAGTACTGTGACAGATGTCAACACCAGACAGTTGCTGCTACCAACAGCAGAGAGAAGGAATAGCTAATTCAGGCTGGGAATGTCATGCCAAAGGAATTATGTATGACAAGGCTCAGAGATACGAGAGAGGGGGCATGTTCAAGAAGCTGAAAATGGTTTAATAAAGTTAGGAGAGGGGTGTTAAAAAGATGATGCTAGAAGAGCAAGTAGAGGTCAGATCCCGAAGGCCTGTTGTGTCTCACTAAGGAGTGTGACGTGCATTGGGTAGGGAAGGGTGTAAGGGGAGCTGAGGACACGGTATCCCCACTAGGCCGAGGCTTGTGCTGTAAAACCATTTGACATCTTTGTGATAGAGAGCTAGCGAAACATTTGAATCATAGCATTTGGCATGGTAAGCTCACACTGATGGTGGTGTGCAGACTGGATTCAGGGGGAGAGGGCACAGGGGGCTGCCAGTCAGCAGGCTGTTGTGTGGCCCAGGTAAGTGACAATGGACTGCTCACCTGGGGTTGCACAGCAACAGAGAACTATTTGGAGCTCCGTCACTCTCGTCATAGCAGTCGTTTTGGAGTTTATGTTCCCTGACAGACATGGTGATTTAGCCCGATCAGCATCAGCCCTGCGTCCACCTCATGCTGCCCAGTTCTCAGACTCTGCAGAGCTTCTTGGTATTTCTTTGTGGCACTGGCAGAAGTCTTTGGTATTTCTGTGTGCCACTGGCAGAAGTCTTTGGTGAGGCCTTAATGGCCCCAAGACTTTCATGCTGTCTGCTTCAGACCAGACACTTGAAGAAGCTCTTCAGATATTCTGGCATTTTCTAAGCTCCTTATTTGTTTTCTGCTTCTATCCTCCATGTTCAAGGTGAAACAGACAACCGTCTTCATAGAAGACAAACTGTATTACTGATGTAGTATTGACGTTTTTTTGGCAAGTGGTTTACAAAAGTTTTTAAACCTATACTCAGAAAATATGTCTGTAGTATTTTTTTGTTTGTTTTATATCAGGGTTAAAAAATATGACTTCTTACAACAAATTGGATAGCTTTCTATCTTTTCTGCATAGTGAATATAAAAATAAATTCCAGATGGATTAAATAATTCAATCATTGCATTCCTCAGATAAACCCAGTGAACTGGATTCTTCTGACTACATGCCCAAATTGAGTCCCGAGAGAGCTAGAAGATTCTCTCATTGGAACCAAGGCATTTTGGGGGTGTGTGTGTGTGTGTGCATGCGTGCATGTGTGTGCATGTGTGTGCGTGCACGCGTGTGAGTGTGTGAGTGAATGTGTGCGCGTATGTGTGTGCGTGTTTAGAAGGGGTGTGGAGAAGAAGGTATCAGAGGTATGAGATAATGTCCCAGACTTGCGCAGAGTTTCAGCGGGTACTTCAGGGGCAGGAAATAACATCAGAGGTGATGAAACAAAACCTCTGTCCGTGTGTGTGCACACGTGTGCCTGTCTAGTGTGGCTCCAGGAGGCGAGAGGTGCGTTTCCTTTGCTTCACAGATTTACCTGTGGGAGAGCACTCCTGGGGAGCAGCCAGGGAAGGGAAGATTCATTCATCCCCTGTCCCTCTGATCAGCCCTGGGCTGGGCCTGGAGAGGGTCTGAGACACTTCCCTTCTCCTTTCCTAATGGTGGCAAGCGTGACTAGTTCCAGAGTTCCGTTTGGCAAGTTCCTTCCTTTCCTCAGTGTCAAGCGCTGGCAGCCTGGCCCTGTTCTTCAGCCATTGCCACGGGGAGACACAGATCAAGCCCTTTGGAGAGGGAGGGCTTGGGGCCAAGGCATTTACACCCCCCAGGGCTCCCTTCTGTCACCCCTCCTGTTTTGCACAGCAACAGCACCACTCAGGGCCTGCAGCCCCTGGGCACGGCTTCCTGAATGTGACATTGGGAGGTTCCACTCGTTGGTTTTCGTGGAGGCCTGAGATGGGCAGCCTGTGGTGCTGGGGAGATGCTGATGCTGCAAGGTTGGAGCAGTACAGGCGGTGGAGTACGATTTTCAGTCTCTACCAGAAGTCCAGTCAGCAGGTCTGTAACGTGGCCAGCAGCCGCCGTGAGCAGGAAGCAGCAGAGAGGCAGAAGGTGGACTGGGGGCCTGCGGGGGAAGCTTACAAATAACAACCACTGACACCATGAGCCGTTCACACTTTACAAAGCACCTCCACATTTGCCATCTAATAGTGCCTCCATAGCAACCTGGGAGGCAGGCAGGCAAGTGAGGGACGCATCGTTAACCTCATGAGTAGGTGGTGAAACCGAGGCTCCAAGAAACCGCAGCTAAGTAAGAGGTAGAGCTGGGACTGAGCCCTGACCTTCGGACTCGCGTTTTCATGCTCCATCATGCTAAGCTTCTGCAATCTGCTGTGGCGTGCTTTGTTGTTGTTGTTGTTAGATTCTTTCCTGTGCAGCCTCCTTCTCCCCCCAAATTTGCACTCCCCTGACCCCTTCTGGGTCCAGGGCTCCCATTCCATCCCCCACCCCTCCCATCCATGCCTGCTCCCAGGACCCATCAGACATTCATACGGAGCTGTGGGTGGTTTGTCCCTGCTCCCCTGTGCGGGCAGACTTACAGTGTAACCAGCAGAGAGAGAAAACTCCGTGGAGAGGATGATACACTAAACAAGAGGACTTCAAGCTTTAGGAAATACGCTTTTGAGGGAATGGGGCCTTCTAGTGTCTCCCAGATCATATCCACATTAATTGCTTCCCTGCCTAAGGCTGACCCAGAGGCTGGTTACAAGACAAGGGGGAGCAGCCACTCTCCATCCCCATCAGAAATCAGACAACAGGGAGGGTTGAAACACTCGGTCCCATGCTGCACAAACTGGTTGGGACCTTAGGAGGGACTGTAGGTTCCTCTATGACCCCTGGGGCACTTGTCCTGGGCCTGAATCTCAGGAGCATAGCACCGTCAGTCCTCTCTGCTCTTGGCCCTATCTCCTTACCTCGAAAGCCAGGATTCAGAGAGAGCCACACTAGACAGGCAGGTGTGGCTTATCCCTGCAGCTCAGCTCCTCGGCTCTGCCTGGGGTCCTTCCTCTCCAGCTCAGGCCCTTGACGCACCACCCTGCCGAGCATTTCCTGCCCACAGCTCTCCAGCCTCAGAGATTAGAGAGGGTATGCATGCCATAGGCATTCATTCCAGGGGCACTTCCTTTCCCTGGGTAATGATGGTAACCTGCTTTTTTGCAAGCTATCCCCTCAGTGTTTATGCCGTATTTTTTTAAAATTCATTTTTATTGTTAGACTTTGTGGGTTGACATCTGTTAGCAAGGATTACATAGGTTTCAGGCATACAATTCTACAGTGCATTGTCAACTTGTATAATAAGGGAGGGGAAGCTAAATATAAGGTGATGGAAAGAGAAGTCACATTAGGTGGTAAACTTTTTATACCATATTTTAAAACTTGCTAACTTCAGCACCTCATCAAAAGGTACTGAATGTGAGATGGAAGGACAGATGCCGATAGACTGATAGACCGTGCTGAGTGGTCATTCCGTGGGTGATGGGCTGAGTCTGGTTCCTGCCAGGCTGTGGGTTGTCCTGTTCTGTGTGTCCTGTTCTGCAGAAGAAGGGGGAGGGGGCAGCAAGATACCAAATATATTCTGGGCAGCAGCTTGCACATGCCTCAGTGTTTTGCAAATGCAGGGCTCTGTGGAGGGCTTGCGTTTTATGGCACGAGGCTATTTATTATAAGCTTGTGTTATGGGTCAATAATTTCCTGCTCCCAAATAGCAGAGCGGGCTTGACCCAGGCACCCAGGACTGAAGCCAGAAAGAGAGTAAACAAGACCTTAATGGGCCACCAGCAGAGGGCTTGGGAGAGATACTAAAGGGTCCTCTAGGGCCACACCAACTTCTAGTTTTAATTATTCTCAAAACTTCACCTATGTCATCTTTATTCTACTCCTTATTTTTACATCTTCTTCAAAAAAATAAACTGCTAAACAACTTGGACAATACTTTTCTTCTTCCATTATCCCACTGCCAAATCTGCACTCTTGCTGAATGGACAGGTCCTGATTTAGCCATCACCGTGACGGCTTTTCCTGTTGATTAATTGCACACGGAGTTCCGCCATTTGGTTAAGAAAAAGGTTTGAATAAATGTAGTTGGCATTCTGTGGCGCTTTTGAGTCTGCAAAGCCGTGCTTTGTATTTTCTCTTAGAGGTGGAGTCAGGGCAAGGTTTTCATCATTTCAATTTGTAGCCGAGTAATGGAGGCTCAGAGAAGCTTTGGGAATTGTCCTTAATCACACAGCCAAGGGGAGCCCCGCTTCCCTCCCCACATATTGCAGGCAGGCGGAGGACTCCCAGTCAGATCTGGAGAACAGCATTAGATGCTGGAGGTTGAGAAGACCAGGGGCCAGGAGAGAAGTAAGCAGTCCAGGGCACATGGGTCCTAGTTGCTGTTTTCCCTGGGGCTGGTTTAGGTCTTTGACATTAGTGCTAGGTCTGGTGTAAGAATTCTGCTCTTTTGTGTGTTTACCAACCAATACAAGTAACATACAAGGTTGAGATAGAAGAGCCTGGGTCACAAGTCAGGAAGCCTGGATTTGGTGTGGGTTCTGCCAACAGCCTGCTGTGGAACCTTCTGAAAGCTATGGAGGGACCCCTGCCCCGCTTACTTCAGCTGGGGTGAGGGAGGTCAGAGATGGTCTCCGAGCGCCAGACCCTGTGGCTGTCCGTGCCGCTCTGTGCTCCTGGTTGATGGAAGAGGTTTTGGGGGGCAGGTGCCAACCCATAACCTCTAAAGGGGCCAGAAAAGAGCATTCACCAGGCCTCCTTGGTTGCTTTGATACACAAGTCCTGGCGGAGAGGAGACAACCGGAGAGCTGGAAATAGCCCCGTGGATCTCGGGGGATCGGCAGGGACTCCTCCGCAGGATGTCTAAATCGAGCTGCTGTGGGAGGTGTAGCCGCAGGCCCTGCTGGCAGGATGAGGGCCGCCAGGGCTGAAAGGCTGAAGGCCGGGGAGGCCCCGGTTCACTGACTGGGAGGGTCATAATCCCATTGCATTCATTCTTAACACC
The DNA here is from genome assembly GCA_004026885.1 of Lyroderma lyra. Classification (NCBI taxonomy): domain Eukaryota; kingdom Metazoa; phylum Chordata; class Mammalia; order Chiroptera; family Megadermatidae; genus Lyroderma; species Lyroderma lyra. Next base: position 15,379 of record PVJL010002331.1, read on the forward strand.
TTTTCTCCTTTGATCTTCACATTGCCAGCCCCTGAGGGGAGGAGGCTGGTGGCTTTCTCTAGCCCTGCTATGAAGTGACTGCAGGGAATCATCAGGGACAGGAGGAGATGGTGATGGTGACCCACCTGCCGGGCCAGGATGTCTCGCCTCTGCGCCCTCACTCACCTGCGCACACATTGAGAGAGACTGAAAAAAAACGTCAAGAGAGGGCGCATGCTCACTCCTCTGGGATCTCAGCCGTTCTCAGGCGGGCGTCCTTGCGAGTGCTCAGGTTAACGCACACCTTCCGCTCTTACTGCCTGGTTGAGAGGGAAAAGCAGACACATCTGAAGGCTCAGTACCAATTTGCAAGTGGATATTGACAAACACTTTTGCTCTGCACCTGAGGGACACCCCAAATGTGGTTTAGTTATATGTTTAGGACTTTTCAGGAGTTTGCCAAGGGATCATGGAGGACAAACTGTCCCCCAACCTTCTTTTTACTGACTGCTCCTCCTCACCAGAGCTTGCCAGCCCTGCCTTCCGTTAATGCACTGTGCACCTTCTGTAGCACCGTGGCCTCTTCGCTCATCGTGGCCCTCTCTATGTCCTTTCCTCTCCTCTGGCCAGTCCCATCCTTGGATTAAGCAGAGTGTAGATGGGGAGAGCTTGCCTGTCCCCCACATGAGATGGACAATGAAGTCCCTCACTGTGTTTGCTAGTCCTCTGGAGGACAAGTAATTCTCCTGATGAAGAAAGGAGTCAGCGTAGTCAGTCTATAACGGGTAGTGACACGTGTCCTGGAAGGATAGTATGATGCAGAAAGTTACCTTACTGTACACTGCAAATAATACTTCTCTAAGCTTTCTGGGTAAGAGTTAGGACCCCAAGGAGATGCGTTCTAGCAGCAATCACTTTGTAAAAAGGGGTTTGTCTAGTTCCCAATATTTATTTTATCCTTTCGCATCTCATCTTCTTGCTTACCCTCTCTACCTCTGTCAACACGAGGCCATATAATGAAAAATCTCAGGGCAAACTGTACCTTTGTTCACAAGGGTGCCCTGCCAGATGACAGCCTGATGATTTTTGGACAGTTAATGCTAACCAACCCAAGCAGCAAGGGTTGGATCAGACCTGCTGGCAGAATCTCCCCTATCTTGCGAGGCACTGGTCAAGCTGACTGCGTAGCAAGTTTGGGGCTGGAAGAGAATAGCTTGGGGCACTAGAAGAGGGACAGGCCTGCCATCAAGGCTCTTCTTTCTCTGCCCTCAATCCTCACAGCACATAACCCCTGCTCTGAGTAAAGAAGAGCTGTGTAAAAGCCACCACGTTACTATCCTGCGTGGGGAACTGGCCCACCAGGCCATGTGGCCTTGGGCAGAATGGTGGGGGGTTGTGTGGAATTAGCTCTGCCAGTTAAGGAGGCTGGAACTGCGGGAGTCTGCAGAGACTCCTCCAAAGTTACAGACTGAAAACCAGCCTCCAAATCGCCGGTCTCCCGTCCAGATCCAGAGCCCCACAGAGAAAAGCCATTTCTCAGTTAAGGTGTCCTAAAATTTCTTTGTCTCCAGGTGCTCCCCAGCCGGGAAGGGGTCCTAGGAGGAGCGATGCAGCCAAGTAACCCAGAGCCCCCTGATAGGGGCCCCTGAGTGGGCTGTCTGTTGTTGGAACTGTATGCCTAGATAAACGCGTCACCTCTGATGGCAAGAGCTCAGAGTTGAGGAAACATGAATGTCAGGCTCCTGAACAGCAGTGAGGATTTCTATATTTAACATCCCTCTCGGGTAGCATCAACCTAGGAAGGCTTCTTGGGAGAGGGGACCTTCTTTTCAGATTTTAAGGACAAGCACGACTATGCATAGGCCATGAGCATTGGTTGGAAAAATGGATGTGGCAAGGTGGGGGTACCATCCAGTGAAGTGGGGTGTGAAGGGGCAGCTCAATGATAGGAAAACAGAGGAGAGAGCAGAGGGGTGGACTTAGGGTCATGTGGGGAGGATTGTGTGCTCAGGGGTTGCTGGCCTAGGGCAGATCCTGTGAGGCTGAGAGTATGTTCTGTGATTAGAGGAGGTACATCCAAGACCCCCTCTGTGACAGCGGGGCCCTGAGAAAATGGCTGAGTCTTCTGCTCTGTGTGGCTGAGTAGAAGGTGAGATGATCATACCTGCCGGGATCTCCACAGTTCGCCTCCAGACCAGTCCCGTGGTCTTTCTTAGACTGTCTATTGGGCTTCCTTTTGTTCCCGCCTCACTGACGTGGATAAAATATCTCCCACTTTAAAGTTCTCCCTGGATCTGAGGTGATTTTTGCCTCAGTCCTGGTCCTTTTTTTCAAGTGAATCTAAGCAGAAATCTAAAGGTGTCCTTTTACAGAATTCGATTTCTCCAGCCCTCACCACCACCTTCTAGTTCTTCCCACATGGGTGAGGTTGAGCAGCTGGCTTCATGTAAGCAATGCATGCCGATCACTGAGAGGGACCTCCTGTTGATTATCCCAACACCTGACAGCTGGGCAGAGCTGAGTGGCACAGTCAGGTCCTCCTCCCACAGATGGCATCCTGGAGAGACCCCATCTTGTCATTCTGGGCCCCCAGCCTGCTCATTGCACCCCTCCCTTGAGGCTCCTTGTTAGGCCCTTGTTGGAACATTTGGGCTTTTACCTTAGAATAAACTCAAAAGTATGTTGTGCATTTTGACCATGAGCAGAGTCCTCCCTTTGGATTTTAATTGTCTTCCCCAGATCTCTAAGCACTTTGCAAGGATGCTTCTAACACACCTTCTGAAAGTGCATTTCTGCCATCGGGGAGGGCAGTTCCTCCTGGTCAGAAGTGGGACCTGGCATCTGAGAACCTTGACTGCCTTGTTGATACCACAAAATATGTCAGCTGTAAGTAAGAGCCACGAGTCCCAGCTCTCTGCCGTGGACTCCATCTGTGGAACTCAGATCTCCACTGAGAAAGAAATAGAACCAAGTTGAGAATAATCTCTAGCTTTTGGAGATTTCACAGAGCTGCAAATCAACAGGCTAATATCCCAGTGGTTGAGCTCAGCCAGCAGATTCTTACACATAAAATCCACAGTTTCCCTGTTTGCGTCAGAGCAGAGAAATTTCTCACTTCTTTTGTGGAAGTAAGAGACTTAAGTGTTCAGATAGTCTGACAAGGGACGTAGAGAGCTTGCTTTCCAATGTGTATTTTTATCTTTTCTCAGCCTTCTTGCTGATCCTTGCTTCCCCTGTCAATAAAAGCCAAGGTATATAACTGAAAACTCAGTGCCAAACTGTACCTTTGCCTATCCAGGGTGTCCTGCTAGGCACCAGCATAATGATTTTTGGACAATTAGTACCAAGCAACCCAAGCAGTAAAGGATGGACCAGACCTGTTGGCAGACTCTGTCCCTATCTTGTTCCCTGTCTCTGCTGATCAAGGAGCATTGTCTCTGCCTCGGGAGGATGGCCTTGCCAACTGCCCAGCACGAACAATCTGAACTCCACCCTCCCTTTTGCTCCTTGTACCTCTCAACAACCACTGGCCTTGTCAGTCATGCTGAGCAGAGCCTCAAGAGTTGCCAAATGGACTTGGCCCTGGGCCACCAATGCTTCCTGATGCAGAGATGAGAGTCTCAAAAGTACTGACCTCAGGAGAGGAGAAGGCTAGTCTCCTTTCATAGTTGTAGCATGCCCCAAAGTGGGTTGACCGAGTTATATCATCACAAGATATTTACAAAGAGTTCAGATACCACCGGGTGCTCTACCTATGAACGACTCATTTGGCAATCTAGGCAAACCCAACCTGTGAAGGTTCCTCAGGCAGATTTGTAAATGTTGATGGATAAGTACCTACCCCTGTCACTGGTGGGTACTGGGGATGAACTGGTGACTTCTGACCAAGCCACAGATGGGCTAAGATAGTTTCACAGAACTGGTATTCTTCCTTGTCTGTGGGGGTTGAGTGAAGGAAAAGAGAGGCCTAGCTAAATAAGTTTGTGGATTCTCATTCACTCAGATAATGCCTGTAGCTTTAGAATTTGATCTGTCAGTGCACTAGTTGCTGGAGGAGATAATCCTTTGGCTCTTTGGGTAAACACATTACTGCTGAGCACAGCTAGTGAAGGCTGCAGAGCTTGGACAATAGCTACAAGGGTCGTGGAGAACTGAGGCTTCTCGTTTTACCCTGTCTCTCCTCAACTTCATTGATTACTAGTAAACTCAGTTAAGAGGTTGGGAATCAAATACGAGGTCAGACAATTAATTTCGCAAACTCATCCTAGAAAAAGTGCTACATACCTCATTGCTGAATATCACTGTGGTCACCTTCAAAATACCACTCTTGGGAAGCAATGCACTGATGCCAGCACCAAGAGCTGTCATCATATCTTGCCAAGGTTATGACACTTACTGAGTTGTTTGTACAGTGCTGTCAACATAAGCACATAGTGGCAAGTTCGTGAACTTAATAGTCAGATTTTGTGTATGACAACAGCTCTGAGGGCCATTCCAGGAAGAGTTCCAAAATTGCTTTGAAGGGTGGACTAGGCACTGGCATTGGTGCATAGCTTCCCAAGGGGAGTACTTCAAAGATGACTGTAGTGATAGTCAAAATTAATTGTCTGACATCTCAGTAATAAAGAAAACAAAAAACAAACAACAAACTGTTGATACTTGCAACAACATGGATTAATCTGAAAAACATCATAATAAGGGAAAGGAACTAGACACAAAACGTTCAGGTGGTTTCTTTTATGAAAGTTTAAGAACAGACCAAATGAATCCAGGTGACAGAAGTTGGAACAGTGCCTGTCTTTCGGGAAGCAGGAATTTTCCGGAAGGTGGGAAACGGGAAGTTGGTAGAGGGATGGAAATGTTCTTTATTTTGGCTGTGTTGTCGTTACTCCGTGAGTGCATTGAACTGTGTATACTTAGCATTAAGGTATGTTGACTAGACCCAAAGAAAGTGCTGTTAGCATTAAAACAAAAGAAGGGGATGGGATCAGGAAATCCATGAGAAGCTCTCTTAGCCAGTCTTCACCCTCAGGAGTCAGGGGCTGCTCCGTGAAGTGGCTTCCTCTGGAGGCGGGGTGACCGTTGCTGTGTCTGCCACATGTTGCGGGCCTGGGGGATGGGCTGCTTCCTCACCCACCTGCACACTTCTGCTGCCTCCAGGTGGGTGCTGGGTCTACCAAGAGTCGGCTGTGTTTACCATCACACTGGCTTATGCAATTGTACTTTTGTTGGCCATTAGTTAATTTAATGTAATGTAATACTACTTAAATAAAATATAAGTATGAAAAGAATCCAAGTTTTTGTGAAAACTAAGTTGAATGCTCTGGAATGTCTCACTAGAGGTGATTAACTAAAAAGAATTGATGTCAACTAGATTTGGATGAGACAAATAGAAAAGATCCAAACAATAGTTATACAAACCTTATTTCCTGGACTCAGAGTCTTCATACATATAAGCTCTTACTCTACTTTGAAGAAATCAAAACGGGAAAATATCCAGATGGCCTTAAGAGTATGGTTTATTCAAAAAGACAAGAAGATTGGAAGAGTCAGCTTCAGATCTTGATCCGCAGGCTGTGGCCTGACCCTCCGTGTAAAGTTTTACCACAAACATACATGTGTGTTTTGAGGTAAAATAGAAGGCTTGTGTATTCTATATTAATCTCCCATTGGAATTAACTATTTTGATAAATTGATCAACTGCCTGGTCCTGAGTGGGAAAAGGCAGGTTTGAGGTCCAAGAACGCAAGCGCACACCTTCCCTGAAAGCAAGGTGCCCTGCTGTTCCTTGTGCCTTCAGAGAGCAGACTGTGTACCACCCATTCACGTGAGGTCATCTGTGTGCACAAATGGCCCCGTGACACTTCAGACAATCTTATTTCTATTTAGTGCTTACATGTGATGCTCCCACACAGTCCGTGTGCTTGGACTGCCTCTGGTTGCCTGTGGTCCCCTGCCTTGCCTCCTTCCCTAGGAGTCCCGTGTGCAGGAGACAGCAGGGGACAAGGATCAGGTGGGGGTGTCTGGCACCCATTCGGTTCTCATCAGCGAGCAGCTGCTTATTAGGTGGGAGTGGGGTATGTTATCGACACAGATCTGTTACTTTGAAAAGGACATTTATTCCTACCATACTGTTAGTACTAATAATTGCCCCCAAGCTTTCTCAGTGTTCTATAGTTAAAAACCAGTTTAGGCTAAGAAAAAAACCATATTCACAAATTCATTCTTCAGAGTCCCCGTTAAAATTTCCCTAAAATTCTTTCTTTGGACCAAGGGGATGAATCTGTACTAAGTATTAATAAGGGGAATCATGTTTTAATTTCACAAGTGTCTGTGAATTGCAACGTCTGTGCTATTTCTTTTTGCCCAGAATGACAGGCCTCCTACTTTAGCTTCGCTTGGAGCACAACTATATTCTGCACAGGACACGTGGGTTTGCTACCATCCCGGTGATGACCTCGTCCCTTCCTTTACCAGTGGTGCTGCGTTACCCACGTCTTTGCTTTCCGGACATCCGGCTGATGCTTTCGTCTCTGAGACGTGTAACACCGAGGACCTCAGGGTTAGCCAGTTTCTAGAGACAGTAAACAACTTGCCTGCGAGTATGATTTTCAAATACAGACGACCCCATCCAGCGTCCACACTCCAGCCACCTCCTTTACTGGGCACTCTGCACCCGCCATGACCATCCCCGGGGCTGAGGGACAGCGCCTGCATCCCAGGGCCTGCTGATACTATTCAAACCAGCCTGTCCTCAGCCTGCTTACCCTCCCTTGTTCATTCTCCCTGCAGAAACCCCAGGAAGGCCCTTGTCCACAGTCTCCCTGCTCCCTCCGCCTCTTCACTGACCCTGTGATGCCCTGTGGAAATGACGTGTCCCTTGCTTACTCTTGGGAACTCTAAGTAACACACTAGCTGTTCACTGGAAATGGAATAGAGTGTCTCCTCATCTGTTGGCCTTACCCGACCTCAAATTCTCTCTTAATCCACTGTATTTTAGAGCACATGCCCATCGCCATAGTTCTCTTTTCCTGGCTCTGCACCCGCCTTCAGTCCTTTTGCTGATATGTGTGTAACACCAACAACCTGACCCTCTTGGGCATTCATTCATGTGGAAGTATTCAGTTGTACCCAAGTGCCCATTCTGTCTTCCTAGGCCTCATTCACCAAGGGGCTGCAGCTAGGTCAGGGCTCTGAGTCTCAAACTCCAAGAAAACAACATAACAACCTTATTTTTGGTCAGATTTTGTCTCAGGACCAGCACTTCTGATGGATTCTGTTGGGGCAGAAGCCGATTCTAGGCTGGTAACTGAGAGCATCTAACCTGGGTGGAAAGTGTGGGGAGTGGGGCAGGAAGTGTGCACACAGCCCCTCTGGTTCGTGAACCCCCCTGAGTTGCTGGCCATGCTGTCCAGATAGTGGTGCTGGGGTGGAGGGGGAGTATGGAGGAGGAGGAAGAAGGAGAGGAAGCAATCTCACAAGGCCAGCAAGCAGAAAGGCTGGTATTCGAGCACCCACCCTTGGAACACACAGCCTGTGTTCTTTCTACTCTATCATGTGGCTCAAGAAGGTAAATAAAGCAGAAGAGGGACTTTGGGGGACGACGCAGTGTGAGCTGGTGGTTGATCTTGGGAGATGGGGAAGAGGAAGCATCAAAGGCGGATGTGTTTAGCGAAAGGGCTGGGGAGGGTGGAGAGTAAAGCACCAGGTGGGCCAGCTGCGATGCTGGCAGAGTACCGGATCAGGCACAAGTGTCTTTGTTCAGGGAGTTTCCCAGCTCAGGTCCTAGAGGAAGAAGGCAATTGATGTAGGCTAATGATGCCAGGAAAGAGGGAGAGCAGTAGCTGGGCTGCGGCCAGGCCCCTGCGGAGAGGTAAAGCTGTTAGGTAAAGGAGACAGATTGGCTCTCTTTCAGAGGGTCTGTAATCCCGCCACCCACCCACTGCCCCAGGAGACCTGGCTTTAGCGTCCTTGTCCTCCTCTCTCCCAGCCAAAGAGACCCCTGCTGTCCCCTTTGTTCTCATCTTTTCTAACCTCTGCCCGTCCACTTCCTGTTCACCAGAGCCGCCTCCCTGCCCCTGTTTCCAGCTCCTTGAATTTTCGGAAGCTGAGCCCACCTACAAGGGACTGAGAATATAGACAGTCCTTACCTCCCCCACAAGGCTGCCACCCCATTCCTGGCCCGTCCTTGTCACAGTGAGAACAACGAGACCCCTAGGTGGGAGAGCCGTCTGCCGCCCCTTGGAGTGGAGGACAGGCTGTTCGGTCAGGGCACGGCATCTGTGGATTTCTCAATGCCCTTCGGCCTCTGAATGGTGTACAGATCATGACTTCTTCATTCAAAAGGGCTGGATCCTCCCTCCATTTGGTTGTCCCCGATAGCTCCTTCCAGGTCAATGGGACATCCCCCTGCCAACTCCTGCCATTGATGCGGAGGCCTCAGGCACACCCAGATTCACAGATAGAGGACAGCATGTGATGTGGACGCGTCTCGTGCCCTGTCACGTAGCCCCTGACCTACATTAAGTTCCAGCCATGGCTGTGGCAACTGACTTCCTGCAGCTGTCAATAGCCGGTCCTTCATTCAGCTGCACCGTGACTCAGGCTCCTGCCCCAGAGCTCTCTGACTCCTTAGCCCCAGAGCTCAATGTGACCACGATTGTAGCAGACACTTTGTACCTGTGTACCCATCCCCCAGCTCCTATGTGCTGTGCTGCTGCTGGCTGGCAGCTGTGCCCTTCTTTGAGGCCTGCCCCTGGGCTACCAGAGCTGCGTGTGCAGAAAGAATTGGAGAATCCCAGAAGTTTACCACCCCTCCCAATTCCTCCTCCCAGGGGAACTCCCTGGCCTCTGGGGGAGACACATTCTGAATTGTAATTACACTCTAGAGTTTTCTGCACGATCACACGGAAGCTGGGGCTTCTCCTGTAATCGTGGCCTTGCTTGGCTTTTTCTCCTCTCTGTCCTGTTTCCCCAACTCCCTTGTCAGTATCTCCTGGGGGCACATTCTCAGTCCATTTCCCATTTGCCCTGAGAATACTCACCAGTGGCACTTGTGACTGCAGCATTTACCCTGAGAGAACTCACGGATTCCAGTCCTAACCTTAACCCCTAGATTATTGCGTACTGATCACATGTCTGTTACATTAGAATTAGAGACAAGTTGTGTTTAGAAATATCCCCAAGAGCAGTTTTTATATTTTATTTTCACACTGAAAACCAGTCAGTTTTGCTTCAGCCTCAAGGAGCATGTTCATATAAAATGAAATGAATGTGGCAGTAAATGGCACTCCCCCCCGCCCCAAACAGAAAAGTTAAGCACCAATACACATATCCTCTATTCGGGGTCTACTTCTGTGGAACCAGACTTAAAAGAGTCATCATCCTGCTGAGTGCTGAGGATACAGGGACTTCAGGATACTCGCTGTCGGACAGAGAAGAAAATATAGCCAAGCCTAGTGCATGATGGGAGGGAGAGAGGGTAAGAGTCCCCAGGCTTTGAGCCTGTCTCAGCATAGTCCCACATATTGGATTAGGAGGCCGTGGAGTCAGAAAGTCACGTGTTCGAGTTCTGACGTTGCCTCTTATAGTCTGGGTGCTCTTAGGCAAACTTGGCATCTCTGATCCTGTTTCTTCACCTGTAAAATGGAAATACCACCTAGCTTACTAACTGTGATGAGGATGATCTATTTATTGGATAGTAAATGTAACATTCTTAAGCTAGTACCAAGACCATAATGAGTGTTCAGTAATGGAAGCTGTTTTTAGTGGGTAATGTATGTCTTCAGTATGAATTAAATGTATCAGTAGAATGTCACATAGGTCACTGATGTTTTCCTACAGCCCCACTTCCCACCCACTACTACCCACATGAGCTTGCCAGCATGATACCATTCCATCTGTTCTCAGAACGATGAGATTACCAGGCCAACCACTGTAGAGGGTTCTTCTCACTCTTCTGGTTATCTCTTGCTGCCAAAGTATTGGGGCCCACACCCATTAACCCCAGGTTCTCCTATAAGCTCTGTGCTCTCATTTGCTATTTCTAATTGAGTTTTCTTCTTTGGTTGAAATGTTTCTCTGTGAAAGAATAACATTCTGGAGCTCCCCCATATCTCTGCTGCCTTAGGCTCATGAAAAGCTAAATCTGGTCTTGGCTCTCCAAAAGAGAATAAATTCCAGCCTGCCCCCAAAGAAGTTGCTGTCATAATTCCATCTCCTTTTGGAAGTAATTTGATTTAATCGCATTAAAGCTGGATTGCACGACTTCTTTGGCCAACGTTGGTTCCAAATGGGCTTTGCTATTTCCCTCCTGGTCTGTAGATTCCTGTCTTTTTTCTTTTTTTTTTCTTTTCTTTTCTTTTTTTTTTTTTTTGGTGGCGGTTTCAAGGAAAATAGCTGACCATTTCGAAGGATGGTCCAACGGAATGCCACAGGGTGGCACTGATCCCTTCTGCTGGACAAGCAGGGTGACCGAGTGAACTTTCACCTGCTGATCCCCATTAGAGTTGTTCCCCTATAGCACAGGGGGCTTCTGGAGTGGTCAGAGCTGGTCTCAGCTATTGCTTCCAAACTGACGGTACACGGAACAGCTAGAGGAATATCTTAGACCTCATTGTTGCTTGCTCCTTCTAGTTCTCCTTCCCAGGTTCTATTCCCTTCCCCTAGACCACCAGTAGAGAACCTGTGGTTGACCAGTAGCCATGTGTGGCATTTATTCGTCAGCTCCTTGGGTCTCTGTTGCTCTTCAGTGCTGAGCAGCATGGTAGGCAGAATGTGGGATGTAAAGAGTGAGGCTATGTGACCTCTGTCAACTCATGACAATGTGACATTTATGCTGTGAGGACTTACTAAAAGCAAGAAGGTGGGCTGGGAGGGTCGGGGATTCGGGGGAAGGTTCCCCTGAGAAGAGGGACTGACTTCCAGTTGGCTTGGAGAGAAGTGAAAGGAGGGGAGGGCATGGAAGACATGGGAAATAGCCCAAGGGAAGAAACAGCAACACCTTCTTATTGTCACCCTTTCCTGGGAGAGAAACGAGACCTAGAGTTGGGTAAGGGTGATGGGGTTAGATTACAGAGGGCTTTGAATGTCAAGGGGAGAACTGAATGTATCTGGGACTTGAGAGTTCATTTGGGAGGAAATCCAGGGTCTTATTAACCAAGAAGAGTTTTGTTTATGGACCCCCTTTTCCTGGATTCTCACAGCCCATTGCTAGTGGGAGGAGAAAGTTAGTGGAGCCCAGAGCCTGGGCAGTAAGATAGCAGTTCACTTGGGGGCGAGGCTAAAACTTCCCTTCGTAACTGCTGGGAATTCCTGAGCAGAGAGTAACCAGATAAAGTATTTAAATTGACCAGAACCTGTAAACTGGGGGAGATTTCCTTATTCCTGGCCAACATGCTCTAAGATGTCCCAGAAAGTATTGAAATCTTCCCTGGGTGTGCAAAAAGAGATCCCCTCTCGGGACCCTCTACCACATACTATGATGCAAGTCTTCCCTGCTCGCAAGCCTAAGCACAGCCAGGCAGGGCTTGTGCCATCTTCAGCCTTTTCTCCTTCCTTTTCCCTCACCCTTTGCTGTGAGTCCTGGTTCAGAGAGCTGACACCACCTTTTCCATCAGTAGACAACCTCCACAGGGGAGAAGTTCTCTTTCATGTATACCTTTAATCAGTTCATCCAGGAACAGAGATTTATCGAAACCGCAGTGTGTAGGGCATTCTCCCCCGTCCTGTGCTTTTCTGGCCCTGGACGAGCAGCTTACTCCGTAGGATAGAGAATGTCTTCGCCATCATCCGTGGCCACAGACTGAGCTCGATCTTGACCCATGAAGAAGGCATGAGGGAACTGCCCTGGAGGAGACTGGAAGGTTTTGAATTATATTAATGGAGGACAGAACAGGGCTCTTGTGTAAGAGGAGCTAAATGTGCTGAGGCTGCCCAAATGGAAAATGCCTGTTAGTAGCACAAATGACACACCATAGATTACTCACTGACAGACCGAACCTGGTGCTGTCTGAAGCATGCAGGCTGCATGCTAATGACGCCCAGCAGGACTGATGCACGGCCCTGTCCCTTCCCCTCTCCTGGCCACTTCCATGTGTGATGCTGCAAAGACAGTGTTCCCCCCAACCCCCCACTTTTCACCCATTTCAAAGCACTGGCGTAGACAGTAACCTGTATTTGTATCCCCTTCCTTTCACTGTTGATTGGTGAGACCTAGGATGGATGATAAGCAAATGAGAAGACATAAAGGAAAGAGTTTTGCAAATCTCAGAAAGCTCAGAAACTGGGACTGGGTAAGAGTGCCATGAAAATACTTCACCTGCCTCAGATCACAAAGAAATCAATGTTAGACACAGTGAGAAAGGTGAGATCTGAACATGGCGGCAAATGGAGTTTCCTAGGTTTCCTGCTTTGGATGTCTCTTGGCTCTCTTTTCAAGACACCTGTGACTGGAGGCCTTTGAGTGCATTTCAGCTTTGCAGGGAGAAAAAGAGAAAGGGAAAACTAGGGCAGTGGAGACATGTGGTTTGGACTGTTTATTGCTCCCCATCCACCCACCACTGCCCCCCGAATGTCCTCACTGGTTCCTAAGGACTTCTTTCTGTTCACCTGACAGGCAGATACTGTCGTCCTAAGGACCGAGGAGTGTTAGAGTGTGCGCACTCAAAGGGAAGTCAGAGTTTAAACCTGAAGGTTGAATCTTAAGAAAAAATTCCAGCCAAGCATTTAAGGAAATCTTGAGGAGGTATCTGAGCCTTGCTGGTGCCCCTGAGGTGTGTAGGTGACCACCAACTTCCCTGTGTGGGCTCAGTGACTTCCCGTAAACTTCTAATGATAGTAACAAAAGCCACAATAATAATAGCTGCAGATCACCATCCTGGGCACTTCAGGCACGTTATCACTTAGAGTTTAAAATGAGGAAAGTGAAAAGGTTCAAGAAAATTTCTCAAGGCCACCCAGAGCTGGATGAATGGCAAAGCTGGGGTTCAAGCCTGCCCCAGCCCCACCTTAGGAAGGCTTTACCCCTCAGCCCCAGGCTGCATGATGGGGAGCCTGCTGCCCAGCCCTCTGGGGCTCTGCCTCTCCCCAGGCTGCAGCATGAGCACAGCCAGTGTCAGGTCCCAAGGGACAGTGAGCAGGAAGCTTATTTGGAAGAAGCCACAGTCTTCTTACTCGTGGTTGCCCAGAGCCAAGACCTAAATGAGATTAATCTGGTACAGACCCTTGCCCCCCTGTCGGTCCCCCATCCTTTTCCAGCCATTCCGCTGGAGAACTCGGTCTCTGAATGGGATGGGGGATGTAATGGGCAGGCGGACTCATTATGCACGTAAGACCTGTCTACGTACTGGATACACTTTGTCTGTTTTTACCCTGACCGCCATGGTGGGAAGTTGGGACTGTCATGCCTGTTTCTCAGAGGAGGAAATGGAGGTCCAGAGAGTTTAGATGATTTGTTCAGGGTTGGCCAGCAAGTTAGCAGCAGAGCCCTTCTAGAACCCAGGTCTCCTGCCTCTCACTCCTGTGCTGTTGTCACTCTTTTGTGGTCTTAGAGAGATATTCTGCACCCCTGTGTCCCCAAAGGTATCTCCTGCTCTGATGCATTCTACGCAGAGGTCAGTCCCTTGGATTTTATTCCTTGTCATGGTAGAAGTAGCCCTGTGAGGGGCTGCCACAAAAATGGTAGCTTAGTATGAATGACTTGATCATATGCATTCTAGGGGGTAGTTTTGGCAGGAACAGGGGAGAGCATGAAGCCTCTGTGGGTCAATAAGCAAAGTTTCACCAAAGCAGAAAAGTGTTGGGAAAATAGAAGCTAGGGATTGCTCAGGCCAGCTTTGGGGCCCTGCGTCCCGTGCTTTTGTGTTTTGCCTTCCTCAGCGGGTTGGAAGGCCAGCGTGGGGGAGGAATCGCTTTCCTTCACTCAGGCTTTTGCTTTTGTTTGGACGGTATCATTTCTGTGGGGCTGTTGTGCGTGTGGTTCTTCCAGGGGTCAGGTGCTCCTTAGAGGCAGGCTAGCATGGTGGTGAGCTCCCCAAACCGGTGGCACTGCCTGGCTGGGTCTCTCCCTAGTCCCTGGCCCTCACGGTGTTCCCAGAGCCCTGCTTTATTGTCATATGTGGATAAATACTGTCTGGGTCATGATGGAAACTGTTTCTACACTCGGATCCTGGGAATGTCTAAGTGACTTTGGGCAACTCAACTGCTCAGGGCCTCAGATCTTCTCACTGGCCTCCCTGGGGACAGTGACTGCTGGACCACATAGAAGCATGAATGCACAGAATCATCCTCACCTCCCCTTTCAAGATGCAGCTTAGCCCAAGAGGAGGGAGTCAGCCTTTGGGTCACAGATGATGCTGGAGGAGATTAAGAAATTACTTTCGGCACCCAGAAATTAGGGGCAAGCAGCAGCATGTCTCTGGGGATGAGTTGCCTTTCCCAGGTTGGGCAGATGCTTTGTCAAAGCTCTTAGTCATTTCTCAAACAAACAGACAAACAGAAACAAACAAACAATGAAAAGGAAACACACAAAAGCAACGCTTTTCCGGCCCGGAGAAGGTCATGTTCTTCCTCTTTGAGTGTTTGGCCAGGGCTGGGGCTGGGGATTGTTCCTTTTTTTACTGTTGTTACATTTATTGGGGTGACATTGATTAGTAAAAATTACATAGGTCCCAGGTGTACAGTTCTGCATTACATCGTCTGTGTGTTGTAGCATGTGTTCATCACCAGAGGCAGTTCTCCTTCCATCGCCATGTGTTTATGTCCCTGTCCCTTCTCCTCCGCCCCCCTCCCCTCTTACCCCCAGGCTTTTGCTTCTGTTTGGACGGTGTCATTTCTGTGGGGCTGCTGTGCGTGTGGTTCTGCCAGGGGTCAGGTGCTCCTTAGAGGCAGGCTAGCATGGTGGTGAGCTCCCCAAACCGGTAACCACTAAACTATTAACTGTGTCCATGACTTCTTCTTTGTTTCTTTCAATTTTATGTTCCACATTTGAGTGGAATCGTGTAGTTCTTGGGTTTTTTTTTTCTGCCTGGCTTATTTGTTCCTTTTTAATTATATGAGCTCTTGTCTAGTTGAGAATCAAGTGAGAGGAAGGGAGAACCATTTCAGTGAGGCAGGCTTTCCAGCCTCCAATACTTGCAGAGGTGCAGAGTCAGGGTGGGAGGGTCTCACTGCCGTGGCACTCGTGCTAACAGGCCTTTGGAGAAGGCAGGCATCCCTGTCCCCTCATGGCTGTGAGGACTGTCCAGGCCATGCCATGACTCCTAATGACATTGAGGATGAGGAGAACCCTGAGCTAGAGCCCAAGTTCTCTCCGTCACCCTACCTCTAACATCCTAGGTGGCCCTGGGCAGCCCCTTTCTCTGAGCCTCAGTTTCCCCCCTATAGTATTGAAGCAGGGAATCATGCCCAGCTTTCTCCTAGGTGGTTTGGTGGAGTCACTGGGAGCTGGAAATGTGTCCACAGCAGAAGGCTGAAGCCCCAGGCTGGCTGCCCCCTGACTGGCCAGGTACCTTTGACTGACTCTTCATACTATTTTCCTGGTCACCTGCCCTGTAGGGCCTATTGTCCTCACTCGGTCTCTGTGTCTCCTTAAAAATGAAAAAAACAAAAAAAACAAAAAAAACCAAACAAGCCTTGCTGCCTCTTTTATGAAGGTCAAGTTCTTCCCATTCCCACCGCTTCATTTAGAGTTCACCTGGATTGCCACATAGCTTCCTTCCTGCCCTCCAATTTCCTTTCCTGTGAGGCCAGTGTGCAAGCCGCTGCCCGGCACCGTGCTTCTGTGCCCAATCCTGTCCCCCTTGCCCAGCGACGCCCCACTGCCTGCACATGAGTGCGGTGCCTGGCTTGGCCACACTAGGGGCCGCTGGTCTGGCCATCCTGTCCCCACTGTCCCCACATGGGCCAAAAGGTGCCACTCCTTCCACTAGGCTGCAGGCTTTCACATCCGTCACCTTTGCCCGCAGTGACCTGTCCTCACCCTGCAGACCACCTCTTCCCTGCCATCTTTGCCATCCCTCAAGGCTCATCTCAAATGCCATCTTCATCCTGAAATCTCCTTCTAGGCTTCCAGTGGGATGCGATCTCTCTCCTCTGCTCATGTGGACTGCCATTACAGCCTTTAGTGAGTTTGTGCCACTTTCTTGCTGTCCTGTGCGCTCAGTGAGTGTCACGTGCAGCAATGGACATGCTGTTGCCAGGTGCAGTGCCCGACCTGCAGGGGTGCCCAGTTATTGTTTTAGGAATGAATGAATTCATGGGATGGGGGTGTGGGGGTCAGATATAAGTGTTGTGGGCCTGCATATATTTTGACTCTGTCTTCACAGAAAAGAACATAAAATTTTGAATACAGTCCCCTCCCTTACTTGTAGTTTCACTTTCCACAGTTTTAGTCAACTGCATTCAGAAGATATTAAATGGAAAATTTCATAAATAAGCGACTCCTAAGTGTTTAAGTTGTGTGCCATCTTGAGTAGCACGCAGAAGTGTGGAATGGCCCGCTCCGTCCCACCCGGAGGTTAATCACCCCTTTGCCCAGCGTCACCGCGCTGTATCCACTCGCTGCCCATTAGCTGCTGGTAGCTAAGGAGGTTATCAGTGACTGCTGTGGTATCAAAGGGCTTAGCTTCCTGTAACCCTTATCTTACTTAATAATGGCACCAAGGCACAAGACTAGTGATACTGGCAATTTGGATATGCCAAAGAGGAGCTGTAAAATGCTTTCTTTAAGTGAAAGGTATCGTACTTGTAGGAAAAAAATAGTGTGTCTAGGCTTCGGTACTCTCTGTGGTTTCAGGCATCCACTCGGGGTCTTGGAATGTGTTCCCCGCCCCCCCACTCCCCCAGGTAAGCAGGGGACCGTGGTACTGAATTAGAAAGGGCTTGAAGCAGCAAGGGGCGCTGAAGTCCAAGCCCCTGTAGCTCCAGGGTCACGCCCCCTCTGCAGGTGGAGGAGAGGGCAGGGGTGTCACTGGCTGAGGGGCTTTCCAAGGCTAGGATTTCCCAGCTGCATTCACCCCCACAGAGGGAGCCTCCAGGGCAGTGCCTGGTCATTGGCGATGGAGGGAGCATGCATGGAGGGGAACTAGCGAGATGAAAAAGGAACAGAGCTCAGGCAGAAGCCCTAAGGAAAGATCCCCTTCACCTGTCTGCTGAGGGTTTTCTCTCTCTGCCCCCAGAGTTTTGACCAAGTGTCTTTATCAAAGCTTCTAAATCCCCCCCTCCATGTGGCACGTCTCCCACCCACCCTGCTCAGCACCCCTTCCTCTGCTTCCCCTCCTCCTCCCTGCATTGCCTCCAAAATCAATTTTCAGCAAGAGCAGCAGGTTTGGCGCCATCTGGGGCTGCTGGCATCCTCAGCAGGCTGTAAGCAGCTCAGTCTGCTTCCCTTAAACCAGCCCCCAAATGTCTCTGCCATCCCCAGCCCAGTGTTCCCCTTCTTTCCCCTGCAAGGAGGAGGAGTGAGGCTCGACTTGGGACCCTGGGTTCTTCTAAGGGGTCCCCCACATTTGCCGTGTGCCCTGGGTGAGGTTTCAGGGTCAGAGCTGTGCTGACCAGGCAGCCAGACAGCAGCCATGGGCCACTTCCCCGCCTGAGGGGAAGGACGGATGTGTTAATTGGCAGGAAGAAGGCAGAGTGGAGGGATGTGGAGACGCGCAGATTCAGAGACGCACCTCTCATCACCGTGGTGGGAGCTGTGTGACCCCACGCTGGTGAAAGCAGTTAGACACACAGTGCCCGTTTCTCTGGGGATGGGGAGGGCAGGATGGGAACCTCCTTACCTCCCTGGGCTTTGGGAAAGGACTCTTTGGGGTGGGTGTGCTTTGGAGATGACACCAACCCAGGACACTTCCTTAAGTTGAAGTTCCAATCCATACCTTGCCTTGACCCCCAAACCCACTTAGGCATGTTTTCAACTTTGGTCTGTGTTCCCAAATGCTTCTGAGCTTCCTGGTCAGCCAAGAACATTTTTAGGTGACTTCTCCTTGCATGTATACCACAAGTCTCTCCCCATCCCCTCCCAACATCTACCTCCTTGTTATATGTTTCTTTTGTCCTCTGTTAGCCTTTTTCCCTCAGGCCACCAGTTTACCCAGAAAAACACCCATTAATATGATCCCAGGCAAACAGAGGTGAGAGAGTATTATTAGGTGTATAGCATTTGCTTCTGAAACTTTGCCAGAGCGACTAGAGGAGGCAAGACCTGAACCCAGATCTCTTGACTGATGGACTGATGCACTTGCCATGCAGCGTCCCAAGAGAATGTGGATGGAGCCAGTGCCATAGACGAGCACTGGAATGGGAGGCAGGAGACCTGGCTCTGCCACCCTCTCTGTGACCTTAGGCAGTTCACATCTAAACCCTTTGAGCCTTGGCAGCCGCCCCTGTGCAATAAGGGGTTGGCCTTGACTGTTAGGTTATCCTCACTTCCTCAGTATTGAGCAGAGTGCCAGCCCCAACATAGTTGCCTGATAAATAGCTGTTGAATGAGATTCTAGAAGGTAGCGACTCCCACCACATTGCCTACCATGTAGCAGGTGTTCAGTAAACATGGATTTCCACGCGTCAGTTTTCATGTGGTCACAGGAAAACAGTGGGATGCATGTTGAAGTGGTGACTTATTTTTACAACTCTTAGTCAGGTACTTTGGGTGATACAGGGGGCTGGATTCCAGGAACGGAAGACCATGTTAGCCTCAGAGTAAAGGATCCTGAGGCCACTGGGGTGGGGGGCAAAGTGCTAGTTCTTTCATTCACGCTCTGCCCTCCACCCTGGTGTAAATCTCTATAATAGCCAATCACTGAGCAGAGGATTCCGAAACTCTCACAACGTGGCCCTAGATACCAAGACTGTCACAATCTAGTGTGAGATGGGAATTCCCTTTCATGGTAATAATCATCACTCTCTGAGCAATGCTCAGAGGGATAGCTGAATGAGTGGCCTCTGGAAGTCTCCTTAGCTTTCTAGGACAGTCCTGACATTTCAGGGGTGCAAGGTGGGCTGGTTTGAAGCATCCAATACCAGTTACAGCCAGATTCCGAGCGTAACTGACAGAACACTCTTAGATGTCAGTCCATGGAAGCTCCATGGCCTCTGTCAACTGAGGGAAGGAGCCCGGGAGAGACAGAAGGAGTAAGTCACGTGATCCAGGCTCAGGCTCAGCAAGGACAGAAGGGCTGCCTGCCCCTCTCTCCCCGTGATGGCCGCTGTGCTTCTCTGCCCTGTAACTTCCAGGAAAGCAATCACATTTTCTTTCTGTATTGTTTCTCCACAGATGATTGCCACATTTTCCCTCTAACACATGTTTTCAAGATGCTCTTCCAGTTTGTTGTCTTCTCAGTCCCCTCCCCCAAGAGTGTGGCTTACATAGTCCCCCTGCTGACCACGTCTGTGCAAGGCTGGAGATTTGGGCAGTGTTGGGGGAGGAACAGGTCAGAATGGTGGAGAGTGATAAAAAATTAAAGTATGGTGCTCTGTTGGTCTGCACATTTCTGTTTCCAGAGTCTTAAGTTGCAATAATAACTGCCCCTTGTACTTGGACAGCACTTTATGTTCGCAGAACACTCTAACCTACAGAATGATGTTTGTCCTTCACAGTAACATCTCTGCACAACAGACAAGGGAGGGAACTGGAAGGACAGAGGTTGTGGGACAGATGAGCCCCAGGTTGCCTGACCAGGAAGTCTGGAAGCAAGGGTTAGAGTTACCTTCTTGATCTTTGCTGTGCAATCTTGCCCCTCATACTACTGTTTATTATGTACATTAATAAAATAGACGAGGGCTGCACGGAAAGTATCCGACCATGTAATATGAAACATAGGGGCATTTATGGTCGGAGTTTTTTCCCGGACAGCCCTCGTATACACACACACACACACACACACGCACACATTTATTTTATATCTACATATACATACAAATTCAAGATTCACTTTAGGAAGCTGCTGGCCAGGAACTGCCCTGGCAGTGCTTTGCTCTGTTCGGATCATGTTTATTGCTACACATGGCATAGGATAAAAATGGTAATAGCTAGCTAGCCAGCTTCTTCGAGTGCTTACAAACACTCTAACTAATACTCATGGGCCTCTTATTGGACAGGCTGCATGGAGCTCTCTGAAGTGAAAACAACCTGTCCATGGTCACACAGTGGGAACGTGGAAGAGCAGGAGTTCACGGCCAGCTTTTTCTGACTCCAAATGACACATGGCACGGGCTCTGGAACTTGATTGGCCCAGTCCTCCCCCATAGCACGTGCCATCATTTGGGGGTTTGCAAGCCTCAGTCTCAGAAGGCTGCTGAATTCTCAACATGCCATTCCATTCCCAACTGCAAGTTGGGCTATTCACTTGGACCCCTCTTTCACTTTGATTCCAACTTGTCTGTCCTGAGGACCAGCTGACTTTGGTAAAGGTGTCCAGAGAGCATAAAGTCACGTCAGCTCAGTTCTCTGCGTTAGCATGCAGAGTACTTAGACAGACGAAGGGCTCCTGGTCACTGCCAGCTTTACGTAGGCCAGCATGCAGCAATTGTATGTCCACTTCTGCCAGCCCAAGAATGCCCTCAGTAGATAGTCTTGTGAGATGCCGTCTGACAATCAGGGTGGAGTGAGAAAAAAAGCATCCACGCTGGGGTTTCAGGACTGAAACCTTATCCCTAGGACTCCTTATCCCTAGGACACTGTGACGTCTTCAAGGCCTTGGGACATGATTGATACATCTTCCCAGGGCAAGTGGGAGTAAAAACGCACAGCATTCCTCAGTAACTATTAAGTAAATGCCTAATTCTCCTTTAGAAGTGTTCTGCTAAGTAGGAAGTAGGTTGACTTGATCAAGTAAGAAAAGAACAGAAAGCAAAACCAAAAAGTTATTTTCTTTTTTATTAATGTGGGTAAGTTCCCTGGCTGGGAATTGAACCCAGGCCACAGAGCTGACAGCGCTGAAGCCTTAGCCACTACGCCACCAGGAAACTCCCCCAAAAGTTATTTTCTATGGCGAAGGCTGCAGTGCCTGTGAAAAACACTGCTAAAGACAGTCATCTTTTTGGAGTCTCCTCCTCACTGAATTCTTCTTGCTACCACTAAAATGAGAGACAAGCCATATTATTTTCTTTAATGTATATTTTTATTGTTAGACCTTTCAGGGTGACATTGGTTAACTAGAATTACATAGCTTCTAGGTGTACAATTCTACAGTGCATCGTCTATGTGTTGCATTATATGTTCACTACCCAGTGTGAATTCTCTTTCTATCACCACATACGTGGTTCCCCTTCCATCCTTTACTACCCCATCCTGCTTCTCCCACCCCTCTCCCCCCTTTCCCCCAGGTAACCACTAAACTATTGTCTGGAGACAAGCCATCTTGCCCACGTGAGCTGAAGTGACACTGGTGGTCACTATGGAAATTTAGAACATGATCAGTTAGGAAGGGCTTGAATCTAAATCTAACATATGGATTATACTTCTGGACCTTGAACAATAAAATCAGATTTTAATTCAGAGTCTTAGAGAGAGTACCTCTCACTCTTAGGGTGCCTTTAGGTGTTTATATGTTAACCTGATCTCCCTGGATTATTAGTGAGTTTCTTAAGGTCAGAAACAATCTCTCAAGTTTCTTTTGTGTCTCCCTACTCACTAGCAAAAACACAGTCCATGCACATAGAGACAGTTCATGTGGAGACTTCTAAGGCTCGGAGATGGAATGATGACAATGACAGGGTGGTCTTGCTGTCACTTCTCTGGGTCTTTCTTATCTTACTGTGAAATGGAGATGTCTCTTGAAGTTCCCTCGAGCTCTAGGGAGTTTGCTTCTCTGGAGAGAAGATGATGTGACATGAGAAAGAGAGCACTGGACTTGGAGTCCGATGAGCTGCTGGGAGCCTGGCCGTGTCCCTCCGTGGTAAGCCTCTCTGAGCCTGAGCTTCTTGGCCTGTAAGAGGGGAATGAGAATACACACCTTCTTTACTCACAGTGTTGTTGTGAAACATAATTCAGGCACCCAATACGAAAAAACAAAAACGAAAACAAAACAGCTTTGTAAATCCTAGAGCAAAACGTATAGGGAAGTAGCCATTGATAGTGGGGTGGAATAGTTGAATGGCGTCTACGTGCAGAGGATCCCGCAAAGTTAAAAGAACTGCACTGAAGGAACAAAAGAGGTGGTGAGTTCAGATGGTATGGCGTGGGAACAGCAAGAGAAGAGCAAGAAACATCTTCCACGTAAACAATGCAAGCTTTAGACTTCTTGGCTGTTAATTGCAGGAGGATACCAAGAGACTTGTAAACCCATCTGCTGCATAGAAGATGATTCCATACGCTTGAAATCTGATTCTAGATCTTGGAGAGCGGGTTAAGTAGATGCAGTCAGGCAGGAGCACTGTGAATAAAACAATAGGAAGGCGCATTTGTATCGTTCTTTACCATTGTCAAAGCACTTATACATACATTACCCATTTAATCCTTATACCCGTGTGAAGTAGGTATTATGTTCTTATTTTTCAAATGAAGAAACTAAGACTCAGGGAGGTTAAGTAATTTGCTCAGAGTCAAATCATTAATAAAGAACGGCTCCTAAACTAGGTTTTCTCTTCCTAAATTGTTTGCTTCTTCCAAGATGGAGAAAAATCTCTCATTATATATTTTACTGAATTTTCTGGGGGAAAATCAAGCCCTCTTAGCTTATTGGCAAAGAGGGACAGTGGTCTGCGTATTGCACTAGCAGTCAGCTTTATTGCCTACACGCAAAACCTCTGAAAATGTTTTAAATGTTAGTGCATGCACTCCAGGTAGATTGCAACAGATTGTAAAATGCTTAGGGTTAGCTCATGAGTTCAAAGTCATGGGAGCATTATTGCCTTTGATCCTAGTAGTGTGTGCGACTAGGGCCACCAGACAAGGGGTATGCATGCTCATATAGTTTGACCAGAATCTTGGAGTTTTAGAGGAATCTGGCACCTATGTACAAATGTAGTATCTGTCCCTAGGTGTGGACATTGACCTACAGCAGATCCCCATCCACTGTCTGAGATATCCAAACAGGACACTGTCTGCAGGCATAGCAACATGCCTCTCCACCACCAATGTATTTGGAGATGGGCATTGCCTATGCTAGAGGTGGGCCCTTTGTGTTCTGGGAAACATGGAGAAGTTGGTGCCTGGCTAAATGTCAAATACAAGTCATGAGGACAAGTCCAACCTCAGGCCTCCACTGCCCTGGCCTGCACACATACCTGTATGTCATGGACTCATCCAGGGGAGAGTTGTGTATGGTTTGTCCTTTGAAGCAAGGAAAATGGCCTAGAATACCCCAATGTTATGAGGTTCTCTTATACCTGTTTCTCCTTAGATAGAGGAAACAGCACTGGGACCAAGATGGATTCAGGCAATGAGGACTCGCCCTTCTAGAAACTTCAGCCATATCTATCAGTTGCCTGTGTTCAGTGGGTTTAGCTACTACATGGCAGATCCTTGCACTGTTGCTGTGACATTTTCTTCCCCAGCTGAGGGTTTCTGTCCCTGACTTATTGGGTAATACCTAGAAAATCACTCAAACTCTTTGGTCCTGATCCCAGACTCTCTTGATTCCAAAATAGAATGACAATCATCCATCCTTCTTCTCTGAGCTTCTGTGTGGACTAACAAAATATTGAGCAACTTTTTTGAATTGGCTTTTCTAATGAATGGAAAAGATCAGTGAGATGTGTAATCCAAGAAAATGTTTCAACCAAGGAACAACTAAACAAGTCAATAGGCATATGTGCTTCTGTTTTCAGTTTGGGGGTGGACATATATTAAGACATAGTTTTTGTCCCAAAAAATTTACAGTCAAGCTCTGAAGACAATTAAGTGATTTCTACGAAGTAATAGGACTAACTGCATTTCACTTATTTTTTTTTTTAACTAAAAATGTATGCATCTAAATGAATAGTTATCTTAAAATAATTGCCTTGTAAAGCTATTTATTTAATCAAATGGTGCTTCTATAGTTCCAAACATGTCTGGCATCTTCTTTAGTTCCCTGATGAACAGGTTTGAAGGGGAGAGGTGGCCCCCACCTCTCAATGGAAAGAATCTCGGCCCCACCCTTCCACTGCAAAGAGCATGGGCTGGGGGTTAGATCCCGGAGCCTGGGTTATCAGCTTCTGACTTCTGAAAGAAACACCTGGTTGCTTGGAGGTATCAGGTGAGCCAGGAGGGAAAAAGCAAAATGGAAAGGATTGGTTTCAGGAGACAATGGGAGCAGAGGATCAAAGGGTCTGGGAGGCACCGCCAGGCCTGAGAGCCAGGGCGACTCAGTGACACGCACCCGGTGTCATTTTCCAGTGGAGATTCCTGATTAGGAGAAGGAATTGGGAAACAGTTGGGAAATAGAGAGTGCTCTCTTTCTGTGCGACCCCTTGACCCACAGGTTCTGCAGTTTGTGGTTCTGGAGGGTGCAGTGCCAGACCTTTTTGCAGATGGACAAATCCTTGGCTAAATTAGGTGGCTACCCTTTACTTTTCTGATGACTTGAATCCCTCCCCTTTCTCCTTTATTTTTCCAAGAAAGACTGCTCTTTAAAGATTTATCTATCAAATTTCAAGAAAGTTTAGTGAACTCTTAATCCCACTTCGGATAATAGCCTGGTTAAAAATGAATGTGAGGCTGACTCACCCCTGCCCTGTCGTCTGTTCATGACACTGCATTTGCTGAGCAACTACCCTGCAAGGGTATAGACAGGCACCATGACAGGCGTTCCCATGAATAATGCATGATCCCCACTCTCCAAGAGCTCATTTTCTCAGAGTGGAGGTAAAACGAAGAACTCTGCAGTAACTAGTGCAAAGCAGAATGTGTTCAATATGGACAGGGGTTTCAAAGAGCGATGGCACTTTAAACTGAGAGAGACCGTATAGGAATGGGGGTCACGAGGAGCAGGGAAGCTACAAGGTGGGGTGACAGGGTGAAGGATTTGCAGAATTTTCCTGTCAGAGAGTGTCATGTTGGGAGGTGGTAGGTGGTGGGGTGCCTGGAGTGTAGTTGACACGGGGCATTTGAGAGGATGAGATGAGGGATAGAGGAGAAAGGGCTTGGAAGGATAGAATGGGTATAGATTTCGGCGGCTTTGAATGCCCGAGATTTTGTCACAAGATGGTGGGGAATTATGGAAAGCTCCCGAGCACAGGCGTGATACGACCAGTCCTAGGTTTGGCGGGAGTACTCCAGTAGGAACACATAGAATAGACTCGAGGGGAAGAAGCAGAAGACCATTGCAACACCCTGGAGAGGGCAGGGGTGAGTGAGGTGGTCCCACACTTAGGGAGGAGATGGGGGTGATCCAGAAGGAATGGCAGAGAAACCTCTGTGTGTTGTCTTCAGTACAATCCTTGGGTTTTCCTGACTGCTGATACGATGCTCTGTAGGACCAAATAGAATGGACTCTGGAGCTGCCTTCTGTTTTCTGAGTTTCTGCCTCAGTGACTGAGCTGGTACTAACTACCAGATACCTGATGCTAGGAAGGCCTTAAGTGCTGGGGTCCCTCTCAGCTCAGACTCATCTGATGACTAAAACTGGGTGTAGTGCCAGTCTGAGATCATGGGGGCTTGTTTTCTAAAATATTGAATGTGCCTCTTTTTTCAAGAACATACATAGGGCTGGGTGACAGGAAAGATCTCAGAGACTCCAGTTCACAGATGAGAGCTAGAAAGGAGGAAAAACAAAAGGAAGGTGTAGAAGAAAAAAAAATGTCATTGGTTAAAAAAAATGTCTAGGCCCTTCAAAAACTGTGTCCTGGATGATTTAGGACTATGAAGACAATCTAGGACTCACAGCAGCCCAGCTAATTGGGCGTGCCAATCAGTTTTCTGTTGGTTAATTTCCCAAGGTGGTCCACCATTGCAGATTGCTGATTGCACAGGGAGCCTGTGAGAGTCTGTCCCAGGAGAGGCTTTTCCTCTCCTCCCTCCTGGGGGGAATTAAATTGTTCCAGCTCCCAAACAGTGACATAGGGCCTGCCTGTCTCCAGGGACTTACTACAACCTCTCCTCCCACTTGCAGGTCAATGGTCATTCTGAAACATGAACCATTTGGAACAAGAAAAGGAAGGATTTATTTAATGCAGTAGACTTATATTTTTCCTGTGCGGAATGAACGTCTGTGTGCCTAGGGTATTGGAGGCTTACACTGAAAGACAGTGCTGACCTCCACGTCAGACAAACCCGGACATCAGTGGCAAAACGTTTACTTCTTACTTCTGTCACAGTCTAGTAACTGGTGGGTCAAGAGGCTTCTCCGTCTTGTAGCTTTATCTGGTACATATGGCATCTAAGGCGAAAACAAAACAAAACAAAACAAGATGGAAAAAAGAATTCATTTTCTGTGGAAGAAGGAGTTGGAGGGTTCTTCGGACGTTTTGAAGGCTGGGTTTAGGTAGCTTACGAGTATATCACTGCCCACGTTTTGTTCACCAGAAGCTAGTTGACTGAGGTGTCGACCTAATACCAGGGAGGCTGGGAAACTTCAAGCACATGGGTCTTTGGTGCTACAGAGTTTTTGCTCAGGGACTTCCTGGTGGGCAGATGACTCCTAGGTGATCTGTAGGTCACACTCACTAGCACCTTCCTTTGCTGGCTTTGGAAAGGTTTCGAGCATTCATTTTCCATTGTCCTCAGTTAGGGGGATGTATGTGAATGTGTTGTTAAAACCTTGGCTAGAAGGAAGGTATTTGCTGACCCTGAATGTGGGATGGAGCTTAGAATTCTCACCAGGGGGTCTGGTCTGTGCTTTTAACCTGCTAGTGAGGGAAGGGGGAGCAGAGTGACAGAAACAATGACAAGTAAAGAATGCAGGGGCAGCTGAAACATTGCCTCATGGTGTCCCCAGATTCCAGTCCTGCATCATTGGCCCCCAGAAGGTCCGTGTGACCTCACTGGATTCCAGTCTCTATATTTGTTCACCGTCAGTGCCTATTACTGTAAATAATCGAAAGGAATATAATAGGGTGAGAAGTATTGTTGCCTCCCCCCGCTGCCTTTCATAAATCTTTTTATATCAGAGGGGGCTGGCCCCAGCCACTCCGAGCTCTATAATTAGTTCTGGGAGCTGTGAGGACAGAGATTTAGCTAATGACATTTCATGGTTCCATCTTGAGGTCCCTTGGGCCTTTTAATCTTTGTTGGAGCAAAGGACTGGGGTTTTGGAGGAACCTGGGTCATTTGCACTAATGATATGTGGGTCTGTCAGTGGTTCCCAAATATAACAAATGAGCAAGTGAGACCCCAAGCCTGGCATGCCAATTAGAGGGCCCTTCCCAGCCTCCCAGCTCTCCAAGCAGGTGAGAATAGTTGGGGTTTCAATAATTGTGACTGGTAGGTTTTCCCTACCTTCATCCCATCATTTCTGCCTTGGCCAGCATTCTGCCATCCAGATATCTGGAGGCAAAGTGAGGACTCTCTGCTTGGGATACCATCACAATGCTTGAAGCAGCCTGGGCTGAGGGAAATCTTCAGAACTCTCATGAAGGCTTTGAAGCACATGGGCACACAGCTAGACATGTGGTAGGCAACATCAGTTAGTGAAAAAAAGAGTTGGAGAGGGTCATGAGATTTTTTTTTTGGAAACTGAGGCCCAAAGCCATTAAGTGACAGGCAAGGTCCATCTTCTTCGTACCCCACCACGCTGTCCCTGTGATGGGACATTGCCCTTCCCTGCCTTGTCCTGATGAATATGTCTGTTCATCCCTAAAAGCCACTGCAGTTATTTCTCCTCTTTGAAGTCTCCTTGACTTCTGTCTCTTTAAGCTGACCACTCCTTCCTTTGTGCTACGCTAGCCTTTTATGATTAGTTAGCTTTGTTACAGTGATAATCACACTATGATAGGACAATGTATTACCAGACTTTCTCCACCAAGCTGTGAGCTTGAGCGAATGAATGCTCTGCTCCTCATCATAGTATCATCAGAGCCTGCGGTGGTTTAGGCACATGGTAGGTACACAATATACGTTTTTTGAGTGAATAGATGCACTTAAAACTTTACCCTTCCTCTAGGCACAAAGATAACCATAAGACTAAGAAAGACAACAAATGCAGAATGCTTGGGATGCTTTAGAAAAAATGGGACACTAATCAAATATTATTTTGAGACATTAAGCCTCCATTTGTCCTTATCTCTAGGAAAGATGGTGAGGACAGGCAATTGCAGCTCCTTGCAGGGCCCTCCTTGTCTTCTTCTGCTTCTGTGCTGGATCCGAAGGGGCAGAGGCAAGAGTCTGATTGCTGGGGCATTAGCAGGGCTGTTGGTGAATAATGCAGTCTCTTGGCCTGAGAAGTCCTGCGGCCAGGGCAAACCACACTTCACCTCCTCATTAAGCGATTGTGCTTGGATATTAATAGCCCCGGGCAGCATTGTCTGTGTGGGCAAGTGCTGCTTTTTCTGAGCTGTGTAAGCCCCCATCTCCCAGAGACAAAGTGTTCCACAAATAACCACAACATGCTCTAAATTCCTCTGAGCAGGGAGCCCTGGGGGTAACTCACAGGGCAAGGAGGAGTGGGGCTGTGGACAGGGCACCCAACCCCATGGCTC
The DNA here is from genome assembly GCA_004026885.1 of Lyroderma lyra. NCBI lineage: Eukaryota > Metazoa > Chordata > Mammalia > Chiroptera > Megadermatidae > Lyroderma > Lyroderma lyra. The sequence continues at coordinate 43,915 of PVJL010002331.1, forward strand.
CTGGCAGGCCAGAGCCCAGGGTCCCGGGCTGGTTGGGGGCTGGGGTAGAAAGAGCCTGGCCTGGGAGAGAAGGTTAGCACTCCTGGATTTAAATCCCAACTCTACAAGGAGTGAGCTGGAGACCTCCGACTGATCCCTGAGATTTTGTGAGGTTCAGGTTCTTCAACTAGATTGAAACTTCTGCTTGTTTCAGAGCATGCCATGGCAAGCAGATGAAGTGATGCTTGTGAGAGGTGCTTACATCAGTGCAAGGCCACGTGATGACGAGGAGGAAGAGGATGGTCATAGTGGGGACAGCAGTGGCCTGTTAGGAGAGCACATCCTCGGGAGGAGCAGTGCGTCATCCTCATGGTGACCGCCTCTGGAAACTGGTCACAAGCAAAGGCCTGGCAGTGGGGTCTGCCCTCTTGGCTTTCACCCTCTGAGCAGGCCTGAGGCCTTAGCTCTCCCTGAACCCAGGGAGCCCACCCCTACTTGGCAGGGTTTCTCTTGGAGAATCTTTCTTTCACCCCCTATACACAGCCTTTGTGACCAGCAAACTTCTTCCTTTATTCTCCAACTAATTCAAAAGAGTTTTTTGGGAAAATATATTTTTTAAATGGGTCAGTGTGTGCTGCATGCCATCCTCTCTGTCCCCACTGCACCACCTGACATTTGCCCCACTATCTAGGTGTGTGACCTTGGGCAAGTGACCTCATCTCTCTGTGCCTCCGTTTCACCATCTGTGAGACAGCTGGATAACAATGATATCTTTATATGGCGGTGGGAAGAGTGCCCGTCATTTGGTAAGAGCTGAATTAATGTTAGCTGTTAGTGCGTACTTTCCCTCATCCCCTGATTTGATATGTTCCTGTGGCCTTTGAAGAAATCTGGTGTCCCTTTTAGAGTGAGACAAGACCCCTGCCTCCTCAGAGGAGCCAAAAGAAATGGGGGAAATAGCAGGCCCCCAGCCAACCCCTGGTGATGAGAGTCAGCACTTCCTGGCTTTTCCTCTGGTGGCAGTCCACGCTGACCAAATCTGCCTCCACAGGGAGAGTGTCCAGCACGATCCACATCCCAATGAGGACACTTCCCCAGGTCCACGAACCCCAGGAGCTGTAGGCATTGTATCTGTTTCCTGAGGATCACCAACCACGTGCCTAAAGCACAGTTTGGGAGGGCGGAAGTCCAAGACCAAGCGGTGGGCAGGGCTGTGCTCTCTCTGAGGTTGCCCCGGAAGGGTCTGTTCCAGGTCTCTCTCTTCGTTTCTGGGAACTCCTTGGCTTTTGGTTGCATAACTCTTCATTTTTACGTGCATTCTCCCTGATACATAGTTTCCTGTGCCTCAAATTTTCGTGTTTTATGAGGGCCCACCCCCATGACCTCACTTTGACTTGATTACCTCTGTAAAGACCCTATCTCCAAACAGTGTCACAGTCTGAGGTTCTGGGGGTTTGACTCTTAACATATATTTTTTGGGGGGTACAATTCAACCCATATCAGGCATGCTGTAACCCAAGCCTTCATTTTGACATGAAAGAATCTTCCAAAAAGGGTGGCCTGTCTCCCGTTTTTTAGGCAAAGAAACTGAGTACAGTAGACTTTCAGTTAACTGGAACTTAAGCAACTGGCACTCTCAAGCAACTGGCAAAAAAAAAAAAAAACCCACAAAGAAAAACACACTACATTTATCTGGCATGGGTGCCGGTTAACAGAGAGTCTGCTAACATTTATAAGAAGAACATGAGAGTGGAGAAGCCTGAACTCCCGACAAGAATTCCCAGTCCTAGAGACCCCTACTCCTCAGCATGTACTCCACAGAGCAGCTGCATCTGACCACCTACCTGATGGGTTGCTTAGGATTCAGATTTTTCCATGTCCCCCCATTCTCAGGGAATCAGGAACTCTGGGGATGGGATTAAATGCATGTTGAGCAGACTTGCCAGGTACTACCTCTTTACTGAAGTTCGAGAACTTTCCCTGGGTCCATAGCTAGTGGATCAGGGTGCATCTGTGGCATAGATTTGAAGTCAAAGGGAAACTGGGAAGATTAGAGGCAGCTGTGGCCCTCAGGGCAGCCTGACGGACTCCAGCATCTGGTTGCATGAGAAGCTGTGTTCAGGCCTGCAGCAAAGCCCTGGATATTTTCCACTGCCACATTTTCCTGGTGCTTAAGAAAGACAACTGTGTGTGGTGATGCTGACCACAGATTTGAACTGAGGTTGCACGAGTGTGGGATTTTGGGGACTGGATCCCTGTTGTATGATCCCTCTTAGTCATAGCTTGCAGGGGTAACCTAACCCCAGAGCTCCAGATAAATGGTAGGGGCACTAACATGCTAGGAGGTTACACAAATGCGAGGCTTTACTCTGGAAATTACCCTTTATATTGCCACCAGTAAAATGGGAATAAAAGTGATTTGCTGCATTTAAAGATGAACCAATCCAAATGAACTGTTCTGTAAAATATAGATAAGGACCCTCGCTCATGCTCTGTTTCAGTCCAAGTTAGCAATGAGGATAGCTATTTGGGTCTAGACAGACCAGACAATGGCTAGCTTATCCTGACTCTCCAGGATCTGTACCTCTAAAGCAACAAAGCAGCTCTGGGGAAACTCCCTGTGTTTCAGGATCAAAGCCAGAGTACTGTGCAAGAGAGAAAGAGCTGATGCATTTAACAATACAATGTCATTGTAGAAGCTCCCAATCCCCTATAGGGAGATTAGCTCCTTTCCTTTGAGAAGTTATCCGCTAGGTATATGGGGCAAAGAGCAGGATGTTCACTCCCCTGATAGAATCAGGGGGAACTCTACTGTTGTATTCAGAACTTCCATTTCAATTTATTTTTTGGTGTGAATAATCCAGACAAAGGACAAAAACCAAAGACAAATTGTATCAGCTGTGGGAAGCTGTAGCCTTTTGCTTTTTTGTGTGTCTGCTTGCTTCTTTTACTTTGGAGGGAGTGGTAAAAAATACTAACTTTTATAATGATGTGTGGTTTTCCAATGCAGAATTAGTAAGAGAAGTGAGGGTGGGACTCAAAGCTTCTTTGGAGGATCAACAGATGGGTAACCCATGTGTGAGTGGCGGGGAGGAGCTGACCACAGCCATGCCAGGCTGGGCTCTGGTGGGCACAGATCAATGCCAGCATCTCTAAAGAAACTGCCTCCCATATCTTTTCTGGATTTGACTGTTTATGATCCTAGACACTTGCCATGTTTTCTGTTGTCAAAGGGGTGGAGGGTAATGTATTAATGAATAACAATGGCTGCATAGGATTGTTTTTGTTTAAGTTTGAAGGGGCCATTAGTTTCCTGACATGCACGGTCATAGTGATGTTTTTTTTATTACCAGAAGAAAGCCTAGAATAATCTCTGCATTATATACAGAGTAGTTTTCTCAAAGGCACACTGTGGATTTCCCTTATAATTTTCACTTTAACGAAAAAAAAGGAATGGGGATAGTAATCAGTATTATTTCTGTTTTATAGGCAGGAAAATCAAGGTCCCATTTCTTGCTGCTGGGTCCATAGAAATGGAAATACAATTGTATTCTCTGGCATCTGCATGCACCCTTCCAGGTCCTGGGCTCCCGTTATAGGAGGACCTATAATAAGGAGGAGTTGAATAGTCACCTGGAAGCAGTTTCCAGAGATGAACACTTTGGGACCCTGATTAAAAGAAGGTTATTTTTGTTGCTGCTATTACTTTAAAAGATATAATTATCAGGAAAGGGGATATGCATGTCTTAGGTTAGGTGAAGTGGCGTCCAGAGATGGGTGGCACTGAACGACTTGGGGTTCTTTTATTCCACCATTCAGAGTGCAGAATCATGTAAACCTTAGTGACCACAGCCTCTGGGATGCTGACCATTAATGTGATTAATCTGTGGCATTGCCTGTAATCTTGTTTAGGACAGGGCCCAGAAAAGTGATGGATCGTTATCATCATCAGTAGTACTATTTGCAATTAGTAGTACTCATCTTTGGATCTCTTTTGGAGGTAGTTGAACCACACCACTTAGGAAGTCAGTCTCTTCTGCTCTCCTTCCTCTTTCTTTTTTCTCCATCTTCACCCCATGCCTGTAGTGGAAAGAGAAGGCAATTAATAAAAAAAACATCACTATGACCGTGCATGTCAGGTCATTATGTTTCACTGAGATGTATGAAATGAATTGTTCAGCTATTACATGGTCACATGTTATCGCTTCAGCATCTTTGATATTCAGTGACGGGCATATGCTTAACTCTTAGGGTTCCAGAGCAGTTCTTGGGCATGAACTTTGTCCTTCTAATCATACATTAGATATTTAACCATGAACCATTAGCTGGACAGACTTACAGATTGCTTATCCCAGAAGCGTGATGTGGTGCATAGGGTCATATGGTATATATATGGATGAACCAGATCTCAAATCCTAAACTTTTGGGCCCCAAGAAAATGCTCATCCTGGAACATCTTGCTGCTTTTATAAGATAATTTTCAAAGTCATCCACAGCATATTGTAATCCTTCACCTTGTCCTTCGGTCACCAACATCCCAGACATTACAGCAGGATATGTAAATATATATAATCATCTGTATTAACAACTCAAGTACCTTTCCTCTCAGACATGTCCTTTGTGGAGCAGGTTCTTCCTTACTTGCCCATTAACAAGTACTTGTCGAGCACCTTCTGTTTGCTTCCATCTGAAAACATGCTTGGCATGCCTATGAAGCATTAGACAATTTGCTGGATCCTGGGGCTATGAAGTTAATAAGACACAGTCTCCGCTCATGTCAAGAATCCAAGAAGGAGGCCAACACAAGCTGACAGGTGTGAACAAAGGCAAGTGTAATGTGAATGGAGGTGTCTGAAGCTGAGCTGCTTTCAATAGGGTCACATTGAAAGCAACTGAAGGTCTAGGAGGAGACAGTTCAAGTCATTCATGCCACAGACACCTGTGAGTGGCAGCTCTGTCCCAGGCACAGTGCTAATTACTGGTATGACAACAAAGGTTTCATCTCTGTTCTGACCTGCACATATGTCACATACTAACAGAGGAGACAGATTAAGTGGGAGAGTGATGTAAGAGTCATTCACACATCCAACTACTGTTTATGGAGGGCCTGTCATGGTTCCTATATCCAGGAAATTTATAGTTTGGTAGGAGAGGTGCATAAACAGAAAGAAACGTAACAAAGGAATAAAAGAATAAAATCTCTATTGAATGTGTGAGGAAAGCAAATGGAATGCTGTGGTAGATATACGAGGGCTGTCTGGAAAGTATCCAGCCATGTAATATGAAAAATAGAGGCATATGTGGCTGGATTTCTTTTTCTGGGCAGCCCTCATAAGTTTTAAATGGATTTTTGTTTAAGAGAGGCTGAAAGTGAGAAGGGGATAGAGCTATGTAGGGAAATAGAGATTGAGAATGAACAGAGGACAGAGAGCAGTGGTTAAGAGCATGCGTAACTGGAGCCGGACTGTGTAGGTTTTAGTCCCATCTCTACTACTTGCTAGCTCTGAGCAAATTACCTAACTTCTCTGTGCTTCATATGAGGGCTGTCTGAAAAAAATCCAGCCATAAATGCCTCTGTTTTTCATATTACATGGCTGGATACTTTTAGGATAGCCTTCATACACTGCACCTGTAATAGGAATTATAGTTTCTCTGAGAACTAAATAAATTAATGTTCGTGACAAGCTTAGAATAGTACTTGGCCCAAAATAAGTACTACATGCTAGCCAAGTGGATCATGCAAGGACCTGGTGAGTGAATGCCTCTGCTGCCAAATTGACTCCCAATCTGAATCTCCATGACAAGGGATGTATACTTCAGGGGAACAATGACGTATTGGACCCACCTTGCACTAGTCCTTGAGAGCCAGTTGTTAGCATCTCTTCCCCAAACGCTGTATGCAGTGACTTGAAACTCTTCCTCTAACCTCTGCATTCAGTGGCCGCTTAAGATTGTCATGTCAGAAGTGTTTAAACCACAGAAATTTGTAAATGCTACAAAGCAGGGCTTTTTCTTTTCTTTTCCAAAGAACCAGTTGTTAAAATTTTTCAGCATACCACTGGTACATACATTTAGTAGAGAGTAATGGATAGTTGGAGTTCTTCTTAGGGGTTCCAAACTGACCTTCTTGTGCGATATAGTTGTAAAATACATACTGTTTAAGGAATTTGAAACTACTGGATTTAATGCGCCCATTATAACAGGCCTAAAGGAATTGGGCTGATTTGCCTATTTGCTGGCAATCCCATTAGAAGACAAGGGCGTGATGATTGCCATTAATATTGTGCCATAAATATGAGCTCTTCATCAGCTGATTATGCTCTCTTGACACACTGAGTGCAATTTGGATAATTGCCTAACATGTTAGTGGGCAGCAGAAGCTAACCCCTTATAACTGATAGTAAACAAACACCTACTCAATGACCCAATTATTTAAGACATAACTATAAAAACAAAAACATAACAATAAACCTGTTTAATAATCACCAAACCTTAAGCACTCAAATATATTTTAAATAAAGGGAAAACTATGCAACATTTAAATAAATGCAAATATCAAGGTGCAAGTTGTGTATTTTCCACTTATTGCTATCGATTAATAACTATTACTATTTACTAATACTATTAAATATTTATTAAGTGTCAAGCAGTCCTGTAATTGTTTTCTGTGTATTAACAAATTGAATTCTGACAGCAGCCTGAGGAGAGAGTTATCATTATTATTATTCCCATTTTAACAACCAGAAAACTGTGGACCTAGGAGATGAAGTAAGTGGCTCAGAACCTCTAGGTTGTCAGTGTGAGAACCAGGACACAACCCAGGTATCTGCCCCAGAGCCTTTGTGTCATACAGTACCACTTCTCAGATGCCACAGAAGCAAGGTGGAGTCACCCAGGGAGAAGAGCTAATAAAAAGGACGGGTGGGGGCAGTGGAACCTGGGCAAGCCACAGGCACAGGAGATACATGGGGTGAACAAAGCAAGAGGAGCCCATTTGTTGATGTCATAGAGAAAGAATAAAAAAGGGAGCACGGGACTTCTTCAGATGCAGTTGTACCCAGTATACCTCTCGGAGATGCCTTTGCTTTTGGAGGGAGGAGGATTCAGGGTGCCCTGAGCCCGAGAAAGCGTTTCTGATTCCACTGCTCTTCTTTCTGTCCTGATGAGCAGGTGGGACCACGCTATTCCCACATCCTGTTTCCCGTTTCCATTGTTCTTCGGGATGCTGCTAGGGGATGCTGGCCTCAGCAGAACCTTCAGTAGGGCCGAGATCTATGAGGGTGCCGCCCAGCCCAGACCCCCCTCATCACCACCGTTCAAACCCTGACCAGTGGGTCATGTCATAAAGCCAGCTCCTGGGCCTCAGGATGAATCATCAAGGAGGCGACTCCCTCACATGCATGTCTTTGTCCTGCCCTGAGCAGGGCTGGCAGAACGACTCAAACCAGCAGATTTTCCTGGGGTGGTAATGCTTTAGGCGACTCTTGCATGCCCTTTCCTTTACATTTTAATGGCACTCTAATGTTGAATTAAAATGGAATTCCTATGGAAGTGTACAATGTCTAAATCAATACTTGCTGATTAGTGTCATGAGGATGAATATCAAAAGATATAATAGCAATGGTGGGGCCCAAACCAGGGTGAGTAAAGCCACCTCTGTCCATTAACTCAAGCCTGACTAATGCTAAATTACAATAAAATCTCTAGGAAATTCTGGCCAAAGCCACTTGAAAGCCCACAAAATGTAGCTAATTAGAGCTATGATGACAAATGCAGGAAGAATTCATTACGCCCAAAGACTCTTCATAAAGTCCAATTTTACAAACTCTTGCTTTTTTACCAACACGATGCCCAGTCGGCCACACTGGCTTCACTGCCACTGTTCTGTCGCCTGTCACATGCGGAGCTAAGATAGGCTTCACGTGGGCATCAGGCAGTGAGTTACCAGCCCCTCTCCTGTCTTCATGATTCAGTGCAGCATTCCCTTAACTCTAGCCATCAACCTGTCTGCCATCTCCATCTGATTGTCCGTCTACGCACTGGGGTGTAATGGCTGTGAGTGCCCACCCTATGTCAGACATTGTGCGTTCGCATCCCGCTGCTGCCTCTCCCTACCCATGTGATTTTGGGGAGGTTACTCTGTCCCTCGGTTTTCCCATAAGAAAAATGGGGATAATAGTAATACCCATTCACAGGCTGGGTATGAATATCACATGAGTTGTTACATTGATTTAAAGGGCCTGCCCCACGCAGCATGCAGCAAGTGTGAACCATCGTATTTTTTCTTCTTTTAATCTACTCTAGAGGCAGTAGGATAAAAAAATAAAAAAATAAAAAAACAAGACTGTCGAACAAATCTGCGCTGTCAACACCTAGAGATGCACAAAAGCCTGGGATATTAGAGGAAAGAAACCTTTAGCAGAGAACATTTAATTCAACTCCACTTACTGCAGATGAAGTACCTGAGGCCCAAACAGGGACGATGACTTTTTAAAGTCAATCAGGTAGGTTTGTCCCATTCAGATACTTACTAAGTGTCTACTGTGTCTAGACTGTGTATTAGTTATTAGATTACAATGCTGTATTAGCTCCTGTTGTTATGCATACTGTGAGGGAGCAAACACACCCACAAAGCATGTAGATATGATTTGTCAGGGTAGATGATGAGAGAGAGAGGCAGATAGGAAGAAGCTCTGAAGGCAGAGGAGGGACACTGAGTCTGGCCCGCAGATTTGGAGGTGGCGCCTCAGAGGAGCTGGTGCTTGAATTTGGTTCTGGAGGGGAATGAGTTAGTCAGGCATTGAAAAAAGGGAGAATGTTTTGTGCATGAGCAAAAGTGCATATGCGTAAGAACACGGTGAGGATACGGGGACAGACAGCACCAAGAACAGGGGGTGGTAGGACGTGAAATTAGATGGGCCTTTTATGCCTTGGCAAAGAAATTGGAGTCATTTCTGCAGATGATAGGAAGCCTTTGAAAGGATAAGCAGGGGAATAATCTGTTTACATTTAGGTAGAACATTCTGTCTTCATTTGGAAAATGGATTTTGAGGGAATAATATGGAAGAAGGATTTCAAAAGGGGGCTGGTTTCAATATGTTGATGAAGAGCTGAGAAGGATCTAAGTAGGGTAGCAGAAGTATAGAGAGGAAGAATAGGTTTGAAAAGTATTTAAGGGGTAAAGTCAGATGGACTTGCTGACTGGTCAGATGTGGGAAAAGAGAGAGAAAAGAATATAGGATGATTTTAAGTTTCTCACATGGAGGACAAGATGAAGGATAGAATTATAGATTGAGAAGGTGAGACTGTAGGAAAGATTGGAAATAGACTGAGAACGGATGATTGCTCATGACTAGTAAGGACTTGGAGAGCAAGTGTGACTTTCAGGAGAAATTAGGGCTAGAGGTAGGGACATGGGGGTCATCAACATACCACGAGTACTGAAAACAATGAGTTACAAGACCATTCAAAGAGCATCTATAGGAAGAATAGTCATGGGTTGAGGCCTTATTCCTGAGGGTAGCATATTTAAGGGGGAGCTGAGCTGTCCTCTACGAAGAAGTCAGAGGTCATGAAGAGGTGCCAGCTGTAAAGAGACGAGTACCACAGATGCTAGGGAGTAAGGAGTTCAAGGTCACAGTGTTAAGTGCCCAAGGGATATCTGATAACCTGAGGGCTGAGGAGCGTCCAGTGGGTATGTAGCTCCTGGCTACATGCTGACCTTGGCCAGGTGAAATAGCAGGGAGGGAGAACAGACTGAAATGGGTTGAGGACTCATCATGTGGTGAAGTCGTAGAAGCAATGAGTAGAGATTCCTGTTCTGTGAACACAAGCTTTTTCCAGAAGGATAAGTGACAGGTTGTTGGTTAGAGGAGGATTTAGAGTCAAGAGAGGCATTTTATGAGGAGAGACTTAGGCATGCTTACTGGCAGAGATCAAAGAGTCAGAAGAAGATAAGAGGTAGCAAGGCAAGAGGCAATGGTTCAGAGGAAGTTCTGGGACAGCAGCAGGGGTAGCATCAAAGACCATGGGACCAGATAAACGAGAATAGGGGAGGAACACCTCATCCTCTGACCCCAGGAAAGAAGCCGACCATGGAAGAAGAGCTGATAAATTTGACTTCCTGATGTGCAGGGGGTTGGAGGTTGAAAGTTGAAGTGCTTTCTTCTCAATGGGCTCATTTTTTTGAGGAAGTAGGATCAAGTCTGTGATGCTGTGAGTTGGGGTGTTGTTAAGGAATGGATTTAAGGAGCCAGTGTCCTCGGTATAAAAAGGTCATCAAGCTTTGTGTAGAATTCAGCTGAGGCTAATGGCTTAGTTGAGATCCACGGCTGGGTCAGCAGATTTTTGGAAGGCGATAGCTCTATTGGAGATTTAGCTCAGTCTTGGTGATACGTTCATACCACTGGTTTTTTAGTTCCAGGATTTCCCATTAGGTTCCAAAAGAAGTCATTCTGTATCTTCACAGCTTAGGACAAATTCCCAGAATTACTGCTTGGCTCCTTGCTTGAACTTTGGTCTATTTCAAGTAAGGACATTTACAGTCTTATTTGTAATATAGATATTAAGTCTGAGAGGCAGGAGCCCTCCATTGCCTCTGTGTCCAAAGCCAAAATAAGCAAGTCATTTAACATATCTATTGCTCTCAATCCTATAACGAATCCAAATTTCTTTATATCACCCTTCTTTCCCTCCCTTGGCATGGAATAGACACCATCATGGAAAATCTGGGCCTGTTTTGGTTCTCAGTGATCTGGAAGAACAGTGTACTTCAGGGCCCAGTGCCTGACAGTTGATTTCTTAGAAGTAACCACAGAGGGTAAGGACAACCCAAAATTCATCTGTAAGCGGAGAACCATAATTGGTGACCTTTCTCAAAGCCAAGAGACAGCTGGCAGTCTGTGATCTTCCTGAGGGCTGATGTCCTGGGGACCTGACAGTCTCCACAGCACACTATAAGCAGAAGCAAGCAGGACACAGATGATTGTGGTTATACTGGTATTTGGGAGTGTTTGCTGGGTTTGGGAGGAATAAGTGAAGGGGGATGGGGGAAGAATTGATGTGAGTCTTTCAAAAGCACTGTGGTTTGATGTTCTTCTGATGGAACTAGAGTATGGTTCTAAACCCTGATGGTCTGTGGTGCTACCTGCCATGACTGTCTGTGTCTGCTGTTAGCTATATGTCCTCAGCTGTTTTGTCTACTCAATTTCAGTGATTGCATTAGAGGTTATCAGGAGAGTCCCAGGGGGTTATTGTGCTTTCCTGACATTTCTGCAACTGTTTTAACAATGAGTTACCCTAGACCTTACTAAAAAGTTGAAAATCTAGGTCACTTCTTAGAAATATTCAGGGAGAAAGTCAAAAGTGTGGTCATAATAGAGGACAAAATGTATTATGAGAATAGGATGTGTTTTTTGTTTCTTATTTGTGTAACAAACTGCTGCAAAGCATAATAGCATAAAATAATAACCATTTAATTTGTTGATTATTTTGTGAATCCACATTGGGACAAAGGCTCAGAAGAGAGGCTTATTTCTGTCCCACTTGATACTGACTAAGCATTACTGGAAGCCAACGTGCCCTCTTCTTCTGGTTATTGCTATGTAGCAAACCACTCCATAACCAAGTGGTTTCAAACAGCAGCTACATCATGGCTCACAAGTCTGTGGATAAAAAATTTTGGTAAGGCCAGATGTCACTGGAGTCAGTTGGAGGATCCAAGATGTCCTCAATCACACATTTGAGTATGGGCACTTGATGCTAGAAGTCAGTTGAGGCATCTCAGTGCTCCTCTACCTGGCCTCTCTTTCCACAGCAAGTGGAACTTTCTTATATGGCAGTTCAGAGCTTCCACAGAACAAACAAGGAAGCAGACAGACCTCAGAAACCCTAGTGCTAATGTCTCACAGCATCATTTCCACCAAGTTCTATTGCTTAAGACAGTAAGGTCAGCTCAGATTTGAGAAGAGAGGAAATAGACTTCACCTCTTGATGGAAGCTGCAGCATGTGCTTAGACTTTCAAAATAGAGTACCTCATGGTGTCCATCAGGTCAAAATGTGGGTGAAACTTCTGAAAGATTTGTGAAATAAAAGGACACATTATCTGCCCACCACATCCACAAAAAGAAGGGATAAGACCGGGCACTCCATTTATGTGTAGAAAGGGGAATGCTGGGGAAACACAAAGCAATCACTGATCCAGAGCAATTTTGAAATCCAGGCATGTGTTGTCAGTTCCCCTAACTTCAACATCAAAGAAGGTTCCTCGATGAGAGTCCATTTCTGCTTTCTGGAAGTGGTTCTGCAATCTGTTGTTTTCTTTATCTCTTGGCTCTGCTTTCTGGGCTTTGCCCTTTGTGCCATCTTTCATTTCTGTAAAAAATGGATTGTATTTTCATCTGAGTAGTTTTCTCAGCCTACTTTCTGCCCAAAGAAAATTGGGGGCCCAGAGACCATTTTATTTTTAATCACCTCTGTCTTAAAATCCAAGCTCATGGTGCTTTCTTCAATATAACTCTCTTAAAAACTTCATAGGTTTCTGATGAATCTCGTTAGAGTTTATTCTATGACAGTAATGTAGATCATTTCCAAAAACGGCCCCAATAATACCTACACTTTGGAGATTACACTCCAAAACTGAGTGGTTTCAAAAATGTAATTTGGAGATTACACTTCAAAAGTGTAATCCCTTTGTTACACTTTTGAAATGTAACTTTGCTACTCCTTCCATCAAGATTTGGAGTGTATTCCCCCCTCACTGAATGCAGGCTGGCCTTGTGACTCACTTTGGCCAACAGTATAAGGCAGAAGAGACATTGTGTCACTTCAAGACCTATCCCTTAAGAGGCCTAACAAGTTTCTACTTTAGCAATCTTAGAGCCTTACTCTGCATGGAAGAAAGTCCAGACTGTCTTGCTAGAGAAAGACGCCAAGTAGAGGAGCACTGAGGCACTCCAGTTTCCTGGCAGCCCCAGAAATGAATGCAGGCAGATAAGTGACTCCAGTGGCATTGTGTGTCCCCATTAAGCCTTACCAGAATTTTTGATCCATAGACTTGTGAGCAGTAACGTAGCTGTTGTTTGAAGCCACTGAGTTCTGGAGTGGTTTGCTACATAGATAACCAGAAGAAGAGGGCCAAATAGAAACTCATGGACACAATTGATAATCTAGTTGTTAGGGGTATCTGAGGGGAAGGGCAGAGGGCAGTGGGAGAGAAGGGACGAGGACTCAAATACGTGGTGATGGAAGGAGAACTAATTCTGGGTGATGAACACATGATACAATACATAGATGATGTATTGTAGAATTGTACACGTGGAACCTATGTAATTTTTACAAACCAGTATCACCTCAATAAACTTAACAATAAAAAGAAAAAAGAAAAAGAAGAGAGCAAGTTGGCTCCCAAGAGGTTACATAAGTATGCCTTAATATTGTTAAGTTTATTAAAATGTTCAGTCTCGAAAATGCAGTCCCATTCAGAGCCCACATAGGTAATCACTTACACTAACCTAGTTCACAGAGATTGATGTCACTTCACTCATATAAGACAGACTGGGCTGTTAGGTAGCCACTGAAGCTTGTCCCCGTGGGAAAGCTATCTCTGGTAACAATTGATGACCAGAAGGTTATTTGGAGAAGTAGATCCAGAAAAAAGGGGGTAGGGTCTGAAAAATAGACAGCTGTGGCCATGTCTTCCAGAGGGATTGTAAGTTCTTAAAGCCTGAAGGGACCGTGAGGCAGTTGGTAAGTACTCGGACGGACACTTCTCAAGTTTGCCCCTTCTCTCCCTTTTCTAAACAGGTTTGTACATTTATTTACATGAGATTCAAGACTTGTAAGTCCTAAGGTCCTTCTTTCTGGTCTGCTCTTTCTTATTCTAGTGTTTCTCAGTGGAGGACAGTTTCAGTTTCTTCCCTAGAGAACTTTTGTCAGTGTCTGGAGACATTTTTTGACGTGGTTAAAACTTGGGGATGGGTGGGATGGTGCTGCTGGATGCTAATGAGCACAGGCTAGGGAGACTTTCAACACCATACAATGCACAGGACCGCCCCACAACAAAGAATTATTTGGCCCAAAGTGACAACAGTGCTCGGATTGAGGAACCTGCTCTTTTCTGACTCATTTTCTGTTAATTAATGAGGGGACTCCTAGAGCACATGGTTATTTTTTATGTCTTCAGGTGATAAAGATGTCATTGCCCCCACGTTTTGCATTTCTTGAATTTAAGTGATTTCTGTACCACTTTTATCCTTGTGTAGGATACTTTATGCCCTGTGTCATCTAGCAAATTGCTTGCCCTAAATTTACATTTAAATATTTTGTTCAGTAAAATCAAATAATTTTGCATCATGTCTTTATAAGTCCTACACACATACCATCAGTTTTTGCTTAATTGTGGAGATGATGTTTTCATTACTGACTTCAAATAAAACAGAGTTTTGGGAGACCAAAATGTGGGGTTCTTTAAAAATAAAATTGAACCATCTACTTCCATGTGGAGTACAATAGCAGCTATGAGATTTGCAGACTCCTGTGTAGCCCTACACTGCTGCGTGCTGATGTTCAGTTTCTCCTAGGCCTTGGTAAGATGCTGACATGAACATTCTGTGTGTTTTGGAGGTAGCCTCAAATGGCCAGGCAGCTGGGTTCCCTGTTGGCAGATGGCATCAAGCAGGTGACTGAACATGGCTGAGAGCTGAGGCCATAGAAATCTAAGGAAAGACTCAGGCTCTCTAGGTTAGATGAGAACTCGAAACCCCATCTTATCTCCCCCCTCCCCCCACCCCCACCCGTATCTAGGCAAGATACCAGTCTAGTCATCCAAGAGATGGTAATCTCAAACACTATACAAATTTTTCCAAAGCACAACATAGCACTCTTTGGCAACCTGCTCAGGCATTCAAAATTTCATTAACTTTTCCTTATCTCTTTCAAAAGAATAAACAGGCATTTTCTATCCACTGCCATTTGTCCATGCTATTGAAAAGGAAGACTGGTACATATAATCCCAAGGAGCTAACAGTCCAATAGTTATTTCTACTTGGCTCAGGAAGGCGTCCACGGGTGTGTGAAAAGGGGCTTTTTAAAACCAGATGACTGGATGCGAAGTCACTGTTAGTCACTGAGTGAGCACATGACCACTGGAAAATCATTTAAACTTTTCTGGACTTAGTTTCTTCATCTGTGAAATAAGAATAATAATGTTTTGTCTCTGGCGTTTCCATGGCTCCCATGCACGTTCTCTATAAACTGTAGAATACTCTGCAAACACGTGGGGCTGTTTTACTATTGTCAAGGTCACATCTGAACCCTGGAACATCTGGCATGTGCGGAATTGCAAACCTGACCCAAGGAAAGGAGTGGAGCTCTTTAATCACACCCCACTGATGAGCTCCGGACCGGCCCCACTGGACCCATAGCAGAACTTGCCCCCCAGCCCCATCATTAACTCACTGTTGGGTGACTTCATACTACTACCTCAGAGGAGGTTGGGGTGTGCTAATTAAGTGTTCTGATGGAAAAGAGAGGCCACAGGTCTTCTCTTGCTTCCCTCTCTGGCCACAAGCTGCAGCTTCGAGAGTAAACAAATAAACCATTGCCACGCCCCAGCACTCATGCTGAAAAGTGAGATTTCCAGGAGATCAGGTGTAGAGTGAGTAATGAAAGGCCCACTGTTTTCCCTTTGAAACTGGGGGATCATTTTGTTTGCTGCACTAAGTTGAGCGATCCAATCTTCGCCCTCTGGAGTTGAGTAATATGAAAGTATTATTTTTATTTTTGTTATTATAGGGCCCTATAGGATATTACATTTCCTAGCAGCCCATTCAGCTTACACTATTTGTCTTTGACTCACAGTCAGCTGGTGATTCTAGGAAACTACTTGAGCTCCATGAGACCCTGAATATAGAACAGCCAGCCTTCCTGCCACCTCCACTCCCAGTCAGTCTCACAGTACACCGAATACCCTGGACAGCCACACCTGATGTGCCAGAGATGACAAGGGAAGACAGATGTCTTCACCATTCCAGCCCTAGGTAGACCCTCTTATTGCAGAGCTTTCTCTAGCTCCGCTGAGCCTTTATCACATGCACAGTGAGGCTGTACAAACAGTTGGATCTGAGATGTGAGATGTGCATCATGGAATGCCCAAACTCAGTCCACGAGGTAAAGGCTGAGGCAGACGTGAATCAGGTCAGGCACAGCAATGACAACAGGACTCAGCAGATCTGGGCCACAAGGACAGACCCAGACCTGTGGACAGAGGGGCCATGAATGCTAACCAGTCAGGATTCCCCACAGCAGGGCTCAGCCCTGGGGCAGGCTTGTGTCAGTCTGTGCTTGGTGTAGGTGGGTTCTCTGACCCCATCTTGTGGTGCTGGCTGAGGACTGAGCCCCTGCAGACACACCCTGCAGCTGGCGGACAGGTGGGTTCTCTGAACAGAATAGGACAGGGAGCGCTCCCTTACTTTTGGATCTTCTGAGGCCAGCCAATGGCTTGGTATGGGGTTTGTTGAAGGAATAAATGAGAGGCAGTCAGGAGACTTGGGCTCTGCTCCTGGATCTCTCTCTCTTCCTCTCTCTTTTTTTTTTTTTCCAAAATGAGTTTCCCCCAGTGCTTCTCCCAACTCTTAGCACAGTGGTAAGCATTAGACAGCTTTCAAAGAATATGCATTTGTTTTATCTCAATCAAGTGAACCCTATGCCACCATTGGAGAAAAATCCAAGGAAGAATGATTTTCTCCCGATTGTCTTCCTATGGTGTTTTTATAGAGCTATATTCCAGCAAGACATTCATCACACTTAATCGTACTTAAAACACTATCCTTGTCGTCCCTGTTAGCATATGAACTATACAATGATGGAAGCCATGCCTTATGCATCTTGGTACCTCACACATTAGCGTTGCCCCTCACATGGTCAATGGGCAGTAAATGTCTGTGGGATGTTGTCTTGGCAGCAGTCATGGTAGACCCAGCCCTCTTGCCAGTCCATTGCTCTGCCCTGGGGTTGTGCTGGAGTGCAAGCAGGTTTATGGGCTCTGGGAGCTGCTGACCCCAAACCTCCCACCCTCCACAAGCTCCATCCTAGAGTACCCAGACAGCATGTCATGTTTCTACCCATGGGATCATTGTCAAGAATAACATGACTTTGGCCTGAGCTTTTCTCTTTTGGGAAGCACACATGTACTTTTAGAGAACTGGAAGTCTTTGATCATTCCTCAGTCAACACAAACTATTCCTCTCAGAGTTACAGAGGACCCCCAGTGGCCACCTGCCTTTGGGAAAGTGAGCTACAACACGTTTGGTTATTGCCATGTTACAGAGTCCACAAACTCGCATCCTCTCACACAGGCACCATATGCATACTCACACATCTTGAGTGTGTATGTGTACATACATGTGTGTATGGGTGCATATGAGCATATACACAGTTTTGCGTTTAGGTTGCAGCTTTCCCAACCAATATAAAGAGAGTAAGTATTTTTGGAAAGTCTAATCAGATAACTAACCCAGACTGTTAAGATGACCCTGACAAAGCTTTCAGAATGAAATCAGTATAGACACATAACCAACTGGCTCTCATTTCATGATGGAAAGAAGCCAATGAGAGAGATGGATTTTTCCAATGACAACAAAATGCAGAATGTTATCAGAGAACTAAACAGAATGATTCTCAAATGGCTGCTTCTCCTTTCAAAAGGGGAAAAACTCACCTTTTCTTAAGCAGTAACTGAAGGGAGAGATGAAGTAGAAATGGGCAGGACTGGATTCCAGGAAAGCACACTCTGCTAATAGGTACCTGTTTCTTACCCTGGGCAAGTCACTTCTCTTCTCTGAGCCTCAGTAAAATTAGGGCATAGAACGGAATGAAAGCACAAACCTCCCTCTGTCCTTACATTCTGTCTTCCTCTGTGGGAATCGCTTGTGCCTCACTGAAGAGCAGGGAATGTGTAGGAATGTGTAGGAGAGCCCACCCAAGATACCATGTGTGTTTTGACATTGCTCTTCCTTCAGATACTTAGTCCCTGATTTACCAACTTCCCAGCCTTTCCTACAATCTCATTATTAAGTTAAATTTTTGGTCCCTGATCCTTAAAAGAAGGTCATGGTGATCCACGAGATGTGGAGGTAAACCAGGCTAGTGGAGTTTTCCTGATGGAAGAGTCTACCTTCAAGTTGCTCTCCTTTTAAGAGGCTGCCAGAAATGCTTAAGGTATACAGACCTGGAAGACCGAAGACTATCAGTGGATTTCATGATTTTAATTAATGATGAATGCATCTTAATATTTTGAGCACATTGGCTAAATGTATTATATGTTTGTTGATCAAATGATAGAACTATACCATTCAGCAATGGGATATTTCAGCTACAGAGACCTCACAGATTTCTTAATACAGCCCCTTGTTAATGGAGGAGGAAGTCTTAACTCAGAGGAAGAGAAATGATTTACCGAAGGCTACATGAATTAGTGGTATGGATTGAATTAGATTCCAGTGACAGATCACAGTAGGAGACCTCAGTGTGACAGAGAAGTTGGGTGGTGGGTAAGTATTTGCCCTCCTTTCTGAATATCCCTGATGGGCCTCTGTTACACAGACAACCATAGAACTAATAGGGAGTTTGCTAAAAGGAGCAACTAACTAACCTTGACCTCTTGGTGCTTATAAATCTTCTTTATGCTTTAGATGACTGAAGGCTACATTCTGTTGCAGACCTAGAACTTAGATGCAAAAAGACAGAATGGCATATGTAAGGTCAGGTCAGCAGTACCCTCCAGTGATGGTTCCCTGTTTACAAAACTCATCCATAATCCTCCTTACCACCTACAGGAATAGATGGTGTGAATCTGAGTTTGCATACAAGGAAACCAAGGTTCAGGGGGTTAGGCGAGATAAGCAGTTGGCCCCATATCACACAGCAGGATATGGAAGAAGAGTCCAGTTCTTCTACATGCGTATAAGGAACCTACCGGCAGAAACAGACAACTTCTCAATGCCTACTTTTCCCCGTGCCCTGTGGCTGGGCTAGCCCCCAGGCGTGGTCTGAACTAGGCACTGAGTAGATGAGGAACAAAGAAGGAGCACCTGTGTTTGCAGCCTTGCACATGACCATGCCATGCACATCTGCCTAGAGCCTGGCTGAATCTGGCCTTAAGACACATAGTTGGCAACCGGCAAGTACTGTTATACTGAACACGTTGACTGCTATTGCCTTAGTGTGCTCTTGGCACTGCAAATCTCAGAGTCATTCATATACTTTTGTCTTTTTAAAAATTCAGTTTGACAGATGCCCACATGTTTTCCATGCTCAGTCTGAACGTGTGCCATTCGTTAGCCATCAGCTTGCACATGCACCCGGCTGCCAAGGGAGAGATGTGGGGCCTGACCTCACATCGCTGTCTGTGGAGATAGAACAGAGATGGGGATCGTGGTGTTAAGGAAACTCAGTTACAAACCCAGCCACTCAGTGTACTGAGTCAGATCACCTGGAGGTGCTTTTTCACTCTGTTGAAGAATTAACTACAGAATTATTCTGGATGTTCAGATTACTTAATATACTCATATGTCAAGCAAGTTTTTATTTCCAAAAAAAAACCCAAGTTAATATTTTGGATATATCTAGGTGCTTCTATGTAATAGCATAGAAAACATGTGACTCTTAGGCATGAGACTCGGAGGTAGTCTTGGGCACTTCATAAATTCAATGCAAGCATAGTAATGTTATGCCATATATTTAAAGTGCTATCACATTGAGAAGCACTTTTTTGTATTCCTTACACAATCATAAGCGCTAACATTTTTTGAGTACCTATGTGTGTCAGAGTCTGATTTAAATGTATTTACTTCTTTCACTGGATTCTTACAGCAGCCCTATGAGGTATGTATTATGGCTTCCCTTTTAAAATGTGGAAACTGAGGCACAGAGGTTTTAAGTAACTTATGCAAATCCACACCATTAGGAAATGGTCAAATCAGAACTCCCCGGGGCATGAATGATGCATACAACCACCCTGGAAAATGTGTGGTGCCATTCCTCTTCCGCAGATGAGAAATGGCCACCTGGCAAATTAGAGGCAGGACTGGAACCCAAATCTGTGATGTCAAGGCAGCATGCTTTCCGTCAGGTGGGTCTTAGAGGAGAGTGTGTGGGAGGGTGGCAGGAGGGGCCCCTCCCTTTGTGCAGAGGGGTTTTATGTCTGCCTGCATGCAGCAAGGACGTCTCCAGTGGGATTGTCCTAGCACTGTGGGGAGCTGGCCTTGGGCCATTTGTTTGAGGTAGACAAGTAGGAAACAAAAAGCCACAATGGGGCAAATCAGGCTGCCTTCTGTCTCCAGCAGGCAGCTGGCAAAGCACTGACCTTTAAGACTTCAAAGGAGGCGTGTGCTCAGTCCCACACAGAAGGCCTCTTGCAGACTGGAAAATGTTGATCGCCATGCATGGGCTCTGCCCTGGTCCTGTGTGATGATGAATAACCATAGCCACTGTGTACTGAGTCCAGTTATGTGCTGGGCACTGTGCTAATCCCCACAGGATTCTGAGCCCTGGGATCGCTCCTCTGAAGTAGGTAGCACTCTTAATATCCTGCCTTTGCCAACGAAGAGATGAGACTCAGGAGAAATGACTTGCACATAGTCACCTAACTATGAAGTGGCCGAGTCAGTTTTCTCACTGTACCTTGTCGCTTCTCAAAAATCAAGTCCCAGATGGAACTTCTGTTCTATCTCCCTTAACTTGGGGATGGCAGTTCCACCCTTCCAGCTGCTCAGGATAAAAACCCTGGAATCACCTTGACCCCTCTCCTGTCACACACACACACACACACACACACACTCTGCATCCAACCTGACAGGAAATTTCATCGGCTCTGTCTTCAAAATAGACCCAGACGGTGACATGCTTCACTTCTCCCATTGCCCCCACCCTGATCAAAGCCATCATCACATCTGAAAGTTCTGAGAATGTTTTTAACCTTACTTGCTTCTGTCTTTGCTCCCCAGTGGCCTGTTCTCTATGTAGCCCCCAAAGTGACACTGTAAAACAGAAGCCCAGACAAGAGGCCTCATCCAAAGACTCTTGTTTCTCTGGAGGGAAAGCCAAAGTC
The DNA here is from genome assembly GCA_004026885.1 of Lyroderma lyra. NCBI lineage: Eukaryota > Metazoa > Chordata > Mammalia > Chiroptera > Megadermatidae > Lyroderma > Lyroderma lyra. The sequence goes on from PVJL010002331.1 coordinate 65,001, forward strand.
CTCACAAGCCAAAGAGGGTCTGTGTCCCCCAAGACCCCCGACACCCCTCATCTTCTACTTCTTTCCCTCTGGTCCACTCTACGCTGCCCGCCAGCCTTCTTACCCTGACTCAGACATGCCAGGATGCTACCCACTTGGGGACTTGGCACTCCAGCTTCTTCTTTCTGCCTATGGCAGCCTTTCCAACCCCCTGGCTCCCCTGGACCACATTGGAAGAAGGATTGTCTTGGGCCACCCATGAAATACATTAACAGTAGCTGATGAGCTAAAAAAAAAAAAAAAAAAAAAAAAAAAAAAAAAAAAAAAAAAAAAAAAAAAAGGAAGGTCACAAAAAAAATCTCACCATGCTTTATGAATTTGTGTTGGGCCGCATTCAAAGCCGTCCAGGGCCACATGTGCCCCGTGGGCCCTGGATGGGATGAACTTGGCCTACAGCGTTCTTGTCCCTGAAACGCTCAGAAGTCAGTCCCCTACTTCCTTGAAGATTTTACTCAAATGTCACCCTCCTGGTCAGGCCTCCCCTGCCTGCTTCCACTCAAAAATGCAACCCAGTCTCCCTTAGCCTGCTCTGTGCCTCCTGTCCCATCACCATCATGTAACAAGCTGTACACCTCAACATGTGTCTTACTTAGTATGTAGACGCTAAATCCCCATGAAAGACTCACCCAGTAGAACGGAAGTCCCATAGGGAGAGAGGTTTTTGTCTGATTTACTGTTGTATTCCTAGTATCTATTAATAAAACAATTCCTGATTCTTCATAGAAACTAAAAAAAAAAAAAAAAAAAAGTAGAAGGAATGAATGGGTGTAGGTTGAATGAGTGAATGGGTGAAAACCCTTTTCCTGCCCTAGGGAGGGAGGAAACTGAGGGGGAAGCAGTGCTCACGTGTAAAGAGTATCCGTAGACAAGGTTCTTCCCAGCACGGAGTACACAGGACCAACCTGCAGGTCTGGGAGGCCTGGCGCAGATGAGAACGTGCTGGAGGCTCTGTGGTTCACACAGATTCCTGAACGTGTGAAGGAAGCAGGATGAGTTCATATAGGTGCCAGCAGGGGCTGGGTCCTGCCCTGGCTATGGACCTCAAAGTCCTTTCCCTGTCATGTGGTGACAGATCCGAGGGACAAACCTACAAGATAGCATAGTATTAAGTATTTGTTCTAGGGAAATCACCCTTTCCCTAGGATCAGGGAGTTCCTATGACCCTTAAATTGGAATCCCCAGAGGGTAGGACCAGGCCAGACTACCTACCTGAGCTCATGCTAAGTACTTCCCAGATGCAAGTTAATATTAATATTTCAAAAACCACCCTGAAGATTATCTTAATACAGATGTTCCCCGACTTGTGATAGTTTGACTTGCAATTTTTCAACTTTATAATGGTGCAAGAGCAATACACTGAACAGCGCTATGCCTGCTGAACTATCAGCAGGTGCCGATGCCCCCATGCCTTCTACCAGTCATTCTTAAGCCTCATCAGAAGAGAGAGAAATGGGTGATCCTGTCTCAGGAGCATCCTCACAATCCAGTAATGAGTTTTAGTTCAATGCTTCAAGCATTCCTCAGGTCCAGTGTCCTTTTGGTTGTATCTGTTAGTGGTGAGTATCCATATAGCTATTCTGTTTGTCACTTTCAGAACAGTAGTCAGTAAATTACCTGAGATAGTCAGCACTTATCATAAAGTAGTCTTTGTGTCAGATGATTTTGCCCAACTATAGACTAATGTAAGTGCTCTTTGTACCCTTAAGGTAGGCTAGGCTAACCTGTGATGTTCAGTGCATTAAATACATTTTTTGACTTAATGATATTTTCAACCTAGGATAGATTTATTGGGACACAACCCCATCATAAGTTGAGGAGCATTTGTATTGATTTTATTACTTTTCTTAATGAAAAACAGGGATATTTATATTTCACCAAAAGTTTGCAGGGTTCCAAATTTAGCTCCACAGTGCAGCCTTCTGAAAAGTTATGGGGAACCCTTCTTTTTAAAGTGGTTTCCAGAACTTCAGGTATGGCTTAGATGGTGGGTATTCCTGTGCTCCAACTTATTCAGACATTACTAAGATCCTTGGTAATTTCCTCGGAGGGATCAAAAGTCCAGCCCAGAAATCTATCTAAAATCCCATCTACGTAACATGTAAACTACATTATGAAGATTGTTTCTCCCTGGGACTGTCCAATTTCAGGCACAGTTCCCTTGAAAAGGCAGGGGACAGGTATTGCTCATAGGCGCAGACTGTGGTAAGAAGTGCACCCCTTATAGGTGTGTCCTGAAAACCCTGCCAAGAGAGGCATTTGCAGAGGAACAGAAAGAGCCCTGGACCTGGAGCCGGGAGACCTGCCTTTGTGTTGGAGCTCCGCCTCTGACTTGCTGTGTGTCCTGAGGCAAGCCACTCTTCCTCTCTGAGCGCTCTAGAAAGGGAGGCTCGTAAGGGGCGGATGCTTTCCTCACATGGAACTTCTGATCTCTCAGACTAAAACGTTCTGTTCAAATGTGAGGGGCTTTTATGCTCTGCACAAAGGATCTTGCTCCATAGGTTTTTGGCTGGGTGATGGTGATGTTTCAGAGGGGAGGGAAGGAGAGGCCAGCAGTACCAGGCTGTCCCCAAGCCCAGGCATGGGGGCGCTGCTCAAGAGCAGCTGCGTTTGGGGCACCTCCTTCCCTCCGGCCCTGGCAGTGCCCTGGGGTATTATGTGGTCAGTGGAGATTGGTCACGATCTCCAGTTCCTCCCATCGTAAAGGTCACAAAATAGATACACACCCTGTAACACTAAAGCTGGCATCACCCAGGTGCAGCCCAAGGCAAGGCATGCTTTGTCTAGGTGGCACCTCTCATTTATTCATCAGCTTTCATTGGGAAGGAGAGCTGATGTTGTTTGGCACTGCCAGGGAGAACAATACAGCCAATATTTATAGCTCTGCCCGCACACCTGCAAGGCTTAGCTTGGCGTGGAGCATTGTCAGGGATGAGAGCAGGGCGTTTTCCATCCCCTGCACACAGCAGCCAGGGCGTGGGGTGGGAGGGGGGTGCACCCTCACCTTCAATGTAATGCAGAGGGCACGTGGTGAGCTGGGGGCTGTCGTGCTGCTGGGCCCTGGAGGAGGAGGGCCTGGCTCCGCGGGAGGAAGGAAGGGGTCAAGCCCCATCCTGCCCTCAAAGAGTCAAAAAAGGGGAAAGGTCCTTGGATTATCTTGGTCCAAATTCTGACTTTATCGTCTGTTAATCATGTGCCCTTGAGTCTCTGAAACTGAATTTCTCGCCTGAGAAACTGCAATAACAATAGCGGTACTTATTAGTAACACATAGGACTCTTGCGAATGTTAAATAGGAACACTGTACGAAGTCTGTTCAGAAAAAATCCAGCCATTGTCAGTATAACAAGAATGGTTACATGGCTGGATGCTTTCCGGATAGCTGTCTCATGAAAGCACCTGGCACCCAGTAAGTAGATACAAAGTCAACATTTGTTGTTTTTGAATCATGTTGGAGTGAAAAGACAGCCGCACGGGAAACGATTACAGAACAATACGAGGCAGTCTATGACAAGGTGCTGAATTAAATATCACCTGGTGCCAAGCTGTGTAGCACTGACAGCCCTTCAGCCCCCAGCAGTGCTGGAGAGCACTGACAATAGGGTGTCTGTCTGATTTCACAGGTGAGGGAGGGCCCGCCACCCACTGTGGAGCCGTTCTGTCTGGGCAATGGAAAAGGCCCTCTCCCCAGGTGCCCACCCATTTCTGCGTCCTCTTGGCTGAGATGAGGGTTGGAGGATTATCCCTTCCAATTCCATACAAGTTGATTATGTCCTTTAGGATGCAGTGCATGAGGATACAAAATAGGTAAAGCACAGGCCCGCCCTCACGTGACAATTGGAAGACAAGTGTGTGTGTGTGTGTGTGTGTGTGTGTGTGTGTGTGTATGGCTAGCAGGAGGCATATATGAAGGCTGTCCAGAAAAAAATCCCTCCATGAATGGCTCTATTTTTCATACTATATGGCTGGATACTTTCCAGACAGCCCTTGTATACACACACACAGTTGACCCTTGAAAAATGTGGGATTAGGGGCACCAATCCTTGCACCATCGTAAGTCTATGTATAACTTTTTTTTTTGTTTTTTTTTTGTTGTTGTTTTATGTGGGTAGTTCCCTGGCTGGGAATCGAACCCAGGCCACAGCATTGACAGCACCAGCGCCGAAGCCTTAAGCCACTACACCACCAGGGAACTCCCTGTATGTATAACTTTTGATTCCCCCAATGCTTAACTGCTAATAGCCTACTGTTGACTGGAAGCCTTACTGATAATATAAAACAATTAATGCCTGTTTTGTATGTTATATGTATTATATTACTATATTCTTACAATACTGTAAGTTAGAAAAAAGAAAATATTTTAAGACAATCATAAGGAAGAGAAAATACGTTTACAGTATTTATTGAAAAATATCCATGTGTAAGTGGACCCATGCAATTCGAACCTGTGTTGTTCAAGGGTCAAATTGTATGTATAAATAATAAGTTCTGTTTATTTGGTATAAACAAAGTGTTATAGTGCTTTAAAGCAATAAGAAATCTGGGAAATCAGGAGGTCTGCGTGGTGGAGAGGGCATTTGCAAATAGCCTCAGGGGCAGCTCTGGCTTGCACATGGTTCAAATACAGGCTTACCCTTTGGCTAGAAGATGCATGTCCCTTGGCTTTTCCTATAGCATGTCCAAACACAAAAATGAAATGTTTGTTCTGGAAAAAAAAATAAAATTATGTCTTGTAATAGAAACCAATTCTGGAAGATCGGTTTCCAGCATAAAAGAAGAGAAAAAGGAAACGTGTGAGATTAAAAGAAAGCAATCCAGAAAAGAGTGACTTTGGAAGGTGGTCGGACTAGAACAAGGCAGGGCGCTGAAAGGTCACCTGTGTTGCAGGGTGTGTAGGAAAGGCAGAGGTGGGAAGTGACGGACGTGCTCCGGCAGTGGTGGGCCCATTGTGGCTGAAGTGCAGGCTTGGGAGTATGTTGGGAAAATTCCGAGAGGAGCCTGAGGCCCAAGCGTGGAGCATCTCAGGCAGTTAGGTGAGGCGTTGGGTTTAATTTCCCATTTAACCACGGAAGAGGCGAGATCAGAAAAGTGCCTGGAGAAGGCTTTCCCCCAGCATGGAGGAAGCAATAGAGTGAAGAGCAATGGAAACAGAAAAGCCCGCAGACTGCCCTCAAGACTTGGCAGATGGGCGAGGGCCGCTGGAATAGGAAGGAGGAGCGGGCAGTGAGCCGTAGTTTGGAGCCAGACTTGACTGACGTGACAGTGCTTTGGATGTGGAGTAGTAAACACACATCACAACCCTCCCCGGGCCTCAGAGCCCCGCCTGCCCCCTCACTCCTCATACTGCCAAGTTCTCTGGCGAGCAGCACCTGCCACCTCCGCTTCCTCCCCACCCACTCTCTCCTTCACATCCGGCAGTGTCCCCACCCCCTCTCCAGCACAGAAATGGCTCTCTTGAAGGTCACCAAGGCCCTCCCTAGGGACAAATCCAGGGGCCTCTTCTTCAGTGCCATCTTCTACACAAAATGCGATAGTATTGACGTTTTGCCCTTTGGAATTCTTCCCTCTTGGCTTCTGCAGCAAGACACTGTCCTGGTTCGTGCCTCCTTTCTGGCCCCTCTCCTCATATGTGTCCTTGTCTCTCCTTTGCTCCCCAGCAAAGTGTTTCCCAGAGCACCTCTTTTCTCTTCTCTCTGGACTCTCCCGTAGTAATATCTCCAGTCTCTTAGCACAGCTCCCACGATTGCCGTCTCCCCAGTTTGTGTTACACCTATGTTCCCAGCACCAGACCCACGTTTCAAAGGCCTGTGGGACTTCGCAGTTGTATGATCTGGATGACTTCAAACTTTTCCTTCAAGGTCACCTCCGCCTCCTGACTTCCCTGTTTCTGTTAATAGACCGCGTTTCCCTAGGCACCTACACTCAGAATTCCAGAGCATTATAAATGCTTCTTTTCTCTCACTGCCCCTATCCACCACCATCACCTTTGGTCATTCTGTCCTGGCATCTCACATCCACTCTCTCTGTCCTCACCCCAGTTCCGGTCCTACCTAAATCAGGGCATAACAATTGCCTCTGGGTGCTCTCTATTCAATCTTTCATCATGAGCTGTTCATGTGATCACCACATCAGTCTTTTCCAAGTATTGCTCATAACATACCAACCCTTTTCAGGACATGTACTAGGCTGTCCAGAAAGTATCCAGCTACATACTAGGAAAAACAGAGGCATTCGTGGCTGGACTTTTTCTGGACAGTCCTCGTCTTGGATGAAGTCCATGTTGCTAAACTGAATTCTGGATAAATAAAAATCAAGGTATACCTATACTGGCTTAACAGACAGACTTGAAAGCCAATAGTAGCCAGAGGGTAATGCAAGACAATGAGACAGCTGTAAGCATGCTGCTATTAAAGTGTGCAGGAGGGAAGTACCAACTGCTGGGGTAAAGTGTGGGATACAAGAGATTTTAGAAAAGTTGATGTGTAAACTGGTTCTGTACAATAAATAGGGGCTTAAACAACAAAGAGGAGGAAACTTGCATTTAAGAAAGAGGAAACAGCAAGTTCAAGGACAAAGAAGCTCGGAAGTTCACGGCTAGCAGGCATGGCAGCTGATTGGGTATCAGAAGGATGTTGGCAGGAGTGATCAGATGTGGTCTTGCATGCTGTGTTTTGAGGAGTACAGGTTCTCTTTTATATGTAGGGGGGTGTCAGTAGGTTTCTTAGCAGAGGACACTATAGGAATTTAGCTGTGAGTAAAAACGAGACCAGAAGTGGTCTGGAAGGGCAGCACGAGGTAGATGAAGGTGAATGCCAAAGACTGTTACAAAGTAAGTGATACCACACATCACAGCAAAGTCAGTCAACAGGTCACTCCTGAAGGTGCCAGGGACCTTTCAGCAGACTCCTGACATGGAGTTCAGGGGAAGAGATGAAATCAGGAACCTAAGGCTGCAAGCATGGTTATAGAGATGAGCCAATGAAAGGCCGGAGAGGGGGCTGAGGTAACTCCTGCAGATACTGTTTGCTCAGCAGCAGGTCTGTTTCTGAGAGGCAGGTGCTTACACTTTGCAGACATGATATTTCAAAAGGGCCAGCATATGAGTATGTCACTCTGGTGACAGGACGGAGGATACAATAAAGAAGAACAGGGAGGCAGGAGAGTCAGCAGGCTTGTCCTATAGTCTAGGTCAGGGACAATGGGGCCACATGGATAAAGGTGATGGGATGGAATTGAATAGTCTTCAGCTATCCATAAGCTTTAGTGAGTTCTAAAATCTGGGGTCAAAGAGAAGAAGGATCGAAGCAAAACTTTATCACTTTGATTATGTCACTTACTTGCTCAAAACACTGTTAAAAATTTTCATTATCTAGAAATGTTACCAAAGTGTGGGATACAAAAGATTTTAGAATGTGTGAGGACATAACACTAATTAATATCAGCTTTCATAGCCAGCAACTTGTTGATTCAATTTTCTTTTGATCCTTTGGATAAAATCAAGAAGAAACCATTGAATTCTAGTATAGATGAGTGTGCACGCACATGTGCGTGCACGCGCGCACGTGTGCGTGTATGTGTATGTGTATGCTTGTTGGAAAAAATCTAGCCATAAATACCTGTATTTTTCACATTTCATGGCTGGATATATACATACATACATATGTGTGTATATATGTATATATATGTGTGTGTACATACACATATGTACACATTGCACCTCTTTAACCCTTGATATAATAACATTCTAAGAACAGGCTCATAGCATTTTATAAGCCACAGTGTCTACTCATAACTTAATTTCACTGTTTATAATGTAATTACTTTTTTTTTTTAATTCATTTTTATTGTTAGACTTATTGGGGTGACATCTGTTAGCAAGGATTACATAGGTTTCAGGCATACAATTCTACAGTGCATTGTCAACTTGATGTATAATAAGTTCACCACCTAATGTGACTTCTCTTTCCATCACCTTATATTTAGCTTTCCCCCCCTCCTCTCCCACCCCCTCCCCTTTCTCCCCTCCCTAACCCACTCGTCCCCAAATAAACATTAAACTATTGATTGTGTCCATGGGTTATTTGTTTGTTCATTTCTTTTTTTCTTTGCTTTCAGTTTTGTATGTAATTACTTTTTCATTAAACTTCTAAAATCTTTTTTAAATGTTTTGGATTTTTTTTTACTTGTTAGAGAAGTTATAAGACATTGCCTTTAAAGTTAGGATGATGATAAAGATATTTGCTGCTATTGCAACTCTTCATTCAGAAGAATACAAACAGTCCTGGCCAATGGATAAGTAACAAGAAAAAGAAATAAAAGCATAAGAATTTGAAAGTAAGAGAAAAAAAATCATGGTACATAAAATGATCATTTACATAGCCCAAGAAAATTAACAAAGTACCATAATAGCAATAACCAATCAGAAAATGTCTTTGAACGTAAGAAGCATTTATATAACAAGATTATAAACTCACAAAGAATCTACAAATGAAAATACTATAAAAATAGTAATTAAAAGTCCTAAATTAACTAGAAATTAATAAAAATGTATAAGATTGACATGGGAAGAAATGACAAAATAACCAGCAGACATTTAAAAAAAATTGAATCGAGAACTATCCCATGGTCATAAATGAGAAAACACATAAAAATTCCACTTCTCCCCCAAGTAATATATCAAGTTTATATAAGATAATTGCAATGTAAGTCTTAGCAAGACAAGATAAAATAACACTAAAATCTGTATTGAATAATAAAGTTTATGAAGGGCTCATATTTTGAAAAAAGAAGAAGAAAAGAAGGAGACTCTACCTACAGATATTAAAACATGTTACAAAGACAAATTAATTAAAACCAGCACAATACTGGTGCAGGGACAGAGAAACCGATGAAACGGGATTCAGGAAGAGCACCCCATATATAGGGGAACTTGGTTTATCATGGAAGAGACCTCACAAATCAATACTGAATGGGTCAGCTATTTAGTAGGTTGTGATGGGAACATTGAAAAACAAAAGGGAAGAATTAAGTTAGAACTCAAATTCAAACTACTTGCAAAAATAAATTCCAAGTGGTTTAAAGGTCTAAGTGTGAAAGGCAAAACCGTAAAACTATTAGAAGAAAATTTGGAGACTGTCTCTGTGTTCTTTTATTGAACAAAGGTTCATTAAGCAGGATGCAAAAGCAGATACCATAAGGGGGAAAACTTTGGATTTGACCACATAAAAGTGAAATGTCTTGTTCTGAGAAAGAACTCCCTATACAAATTGGAAAGTTGCCAGACAGGGAAAATATGCTGCAAAATACATGACTGATTGTAATCCAGACTATATAAGAAAGTTATGTAAATCTGCAGGATAAACAGGAAATCCAAATGAAAATGGGTCAAAACATATATGGACAATTTCTAGAAGGTAAAAGCTGATGAGCTAATGTACATATGAATAGGTGCTCAACTTGGTTACTGATCAGGAAACTGTGAACTCGAATAATTTGAGACACCACTTTATACCTATGCAACTGGCAAAAATTGGAGTATTGGGTTAATATAAAATACTGAGAAGATGGAAACTCACATACTTTGCAGGTGGGTGTGTGAGACATTTGTAATACAAAATGTATGCGATTGGTAAAGTGTGCATGTATACAACGCCCAACAGTTTACTCCTTACAGCTTTACTCAGACATACAAAGAGACACGTGCACAAAAAAAATTTTATAGCAAAGAGTTGGAAACAACCTTTGGAAACCAGACCAGAGAGTTAATCTGAAAATTCAACCTGGTGCAAAATGGGGGAGCAATGGGAATGCTTTCTAAGACTGCACACAAATGACTTCTTGACTGAAGGCTAAGTTAACATCCTCTTGGCATCCTATTTCTAGAATAAGTAATAGTGAATTGACTCTGGGTAGTTTTAAAACTAAGTCTCTCAGGGCCTTGCCTATTTATTACAAAAACTAGGTTTGAAGAGTATTATGATCTGAGTTGCATCTCCCAAAATCCATAGGTTGATGCCCTATCTCACAATGTGACTTTATTTGGAGACAAGCCCTCTAAGGCAGTAATTCAGATTAAATTAGGTCATGAGGGTGGTACCTAATCCAATGGGATTGGTGTTCTTATGAGAAGAAGAGATACCAGGAGTTAGCACACACAGAAGAAATGCCATGTGAAGAGGCAGAGGGAATGTGGCCATCTACAAGGTGAGAGGGTTCAGAAACCAACACTTGTCACTTTGGTCTTGAACTTCCAGTCTCTAAAAACTGAGACAATTAAATTTCTATTGTTTGAGCCACTGTGATATTTTGTTATAGTAGCCCTCTATTTAGTAATAAAAAGAGCACTTCTGGTTGACAAAATTACCAAGGATGGTTCTAATTAATTCTTTAATTTTCAGTTCATCTAATAAAGACCACTGTGCCAAATGTATGCAGGTCCAATGCAAATTCGTATTTTATTCTGAAAAAAAAATCTGTGCTTTGCCTCACCCTCCACATCCTTATAAAAAATAGACTTGCATCAATCTGTTTTTCAGATGTACGAGGGCTGTCCAGAAAAAATCCAGCCATAAATGGCTCCATTTTGCATAGTACATGGCTGGATACTTTCTGGACAGCCCTTGCATTATTGTTATTTATAATTAATTACTTCAAAAGTACTCCTTACGTGTTCATATGGGCCACTGACTTTCTCTGTGTGATCTCAGCTAAGACATTTAGTTTTTTCCAATTCAAAGCCTTTGACAAAGCAGTCAATGTTGACAAAGTAATGGATGATAATCAATTTCTGCCAGAACTTTATGGATTAGTTAGGGCGGCAGAAAGTAGCACGCATACACATGTGCAAACTAAAATCCTGGCAGACTTTATGGATATGTGAAGCCTTACCTGGCCTTTTTCCTTCCTCCCTCCCATGTTCCAATAAAATGAAAAGAAGATGAGGATTGGGTTGGATATACTAATACCCACACAGAAAGCTTGGGCAGAAAACTGCAATCAAAAGGGTCATTTAGTAGTGTTAAGAGTGAACTTCTCTTCAGCATCTGAAAGGGCTAACATTTTGCACTAAGGCCAAATTGTTCTTGTGCGGGAGATTACCTCACATCTGGTTTCATGTGGCTACTGCCAGGCTGGGTGGGGTAGGTGCCAGTGATTCTAATTAATTCATCTGAGAACCTGGAAGACCATAAAGAGACATAGGAAAGAATATGTGATGTGGGAGGAGTGAGCACCAACGTTTTATTCATGAGGAAACTGAGGTTTGTAGAAGAGAAATGCTTAAGGTCTTTATCATCAAACATGGGAGAGCTAGGACTAGAATCTGGCAGCCACGTGTTTTTTTGTTTTTTTTTTCCTGACACACCTCCATGCACACCATCAGACCCAGGACAATGTCACTGAATGAAGGACATGGAATGCTTGGTGGTGCTAACGAGGGAGAAATTTTTCTACACAATTATAGACTCTAATTTTTTGCCTAATAGTGTTCATTAAGTAGATTTACTTAACAAGTACTTAATGAGTACCAAAGATGTGCAAATCAGAGGCATTGGGGTGGGGAGGAGTGGAAACAGATGATTAATGTGGTTCTTGCCCTCTGAGGAACACCCAGACTAGTTGGGAAGATAGATTTGCAGATAAGTACAAGGGAGTAAATGAAAGGAGAGCTAGGGATAAGTAATGAGAAGGGCATTAGAATGAAAGTAGATAGAAAGATTATTTTAAGTTGGAGCCTAGGTGATGGTGTGGATGGACAGCTTTAAAAATTCCATGCCACCAGTTTATTAATTGGTAGTTTCCAAATTATACACATAATGGCTGATCACCCACAGTCAATTTTTGTGCAGTATGCTCGGGTGAGGAGAGGGGTTTAAGAAGAGGAGAGAATAAAGGTAACTTACTGGGTCACAAATAATGTCAGTGGTTTGCAGAATGGGTGGAGTCGATGCAGGAAGGCTTTCTTAGAGAAAAGTGGTCACCTACTGAAACTCTGGGAAGAGAGAAGAAGCTATTTGATTGGTGGTACATAAATAGTCCACCTTTAATCCTGTGGCTTCGGGGAATCTAGGCCAGCCTGCATAAGCCTAATATACTTCTGTATTTTTTTCTGCCCTTGGAAGGGGCTGTGGACCAGGTGCAAGAACGGTCAGTCCTCCATGAAAGGTTTGGTGGGAGGGACCCGTGTCAAGGTGGAGAGAATAGCATGCTCTTCCTAACATTTCTGCTTCCATGCTCCCTGGGTTTAGCTATGTGTATGAGATGTGGAAGACAACAAGAAGGAGACAGCCCAGCCCAGGAAGATGGGTTGGATTACAAAGCATAATACACAGCAGCAAGCAGTATCTGTATAAACCATTCAGACCCAGTCCTGCCAAAAGGGTCTTTGAGTAATACAAACAGAAAATACTTTTTGAGGAAGGCTCCAGAGGAAGACTGAGTGACTTGGGTCAAAAAATCCCTAACAATTGTTAGGACAGTTATGACATGTAGGACTCCTAAGATGGGCTGGGCAGTGGGAGGAGTATTCGTGAATGGGAGAGAGGAAAGGTGGCTAGAAGTAAAGATGACCCTTTTAATTTTTTCAATCAGAACAAATGTAAGTACTTATGGATCAGAAATTCCATCTGTCAGTTTCTTTTCCAAAGAGAGCCTCCTTAGATGATGTCTCAGGCTAAGTTCTCCATGAAACATGCTCCGAGATAAGGATTTGTGTACAGGAGTTCAATGCGGAAATGAGGAGAGTGCGACTGGGCAGGGGGAGAAGAAGTTGGACCGTGATGCAGTGGCAACAGAGGCACCAGCCAACTCTGCAGGGTGCTCTGGAGATGAGTGTTCAAGGATGTCCCAATGGGGGCAGGGAGGCCAGGCTTCTGTGCCCCCACATTAATCAACTATTAGAGGCAGGTGTAATCTTGGGCAAGGCAACCCTAGAAAGTGCTCCATTTGGCCGAGGGCAATGCCTCAGAGAAGGATTCAGCCAGGAGTCATCAGTAGCCCACACAGCAACCAAGAGAATAGTGCTTTGCTCCTGAAGGAAGTGTTTGGACTTCATACGATCTGGGTGGGAGTTCTAGAACTGCCACTTAATAGCTATATTACTCTGTAGAAATCACTTCCCCTTCCTGCGCCATTATTTTCTCATCTGCAAATGAGATAGATGGACAAAACGATGTTCATTGTCCCTGCAACTCTGAGCCTCTGTATACTAATGGTTGCAGAACAATTAAGTTCATGAACTTGCTACCGTGCACTTACATTGTCAGCACTTTACAAACAACTCTGTAAGGTTTCATAACCTTGGCATACCTGTGTCTCACAGCTGTGCTCATGTTGACTTGTAGCATTTTTTTGTTGAGTGGTGTTCATTATTGTTGTTGCGTGTTTTTGTGTGCCATTGTGAGAATGTTGGAGCTTAAATTAGAGCAACAAACATTAAATTTCTTATTAAACTTGGCAAGAGTGCAAGTGAAATCAGGGACAGGTTAGTCCAAGTTTATGGTGATAATGCCATGAAGAAAACAGCAGTGTACAAATGGATTAAATGTTTTTCTGAGGGGAGAGAAAGTAAACTTGTTTGACTGTTTGCCCAGTGGTACAAATTTATTATGAATAATCCCACTGATGAAGAGAGGTCAGGGTGGCCAATAATGAGCAGAACTGATGAAAACATTGCAAAAATTCATTGAATTGTGCATCAGAAATATCAGCTGACTGTGAGAAGCATTGCAGACCAAGTAAACATTGATAGAGAAACAGTTAGGAAAGTCTTAAGCGAAAATCTTGGCATGAGAAAGGTGTGTGCAAAAATGAGGGGTTCCCTGGTGGTGTAATGGCTAGGCTTCAGTACTCTTAACGCCATGGCCTGGGTTCAATTCCCAGCCAGGGAACTACCCCCCCCAAACAAACAAACAAACAAATAAACAAAAAATGGTTCCAATGAACAAAAGCAAAGGAGAGTCAAAGTTTGCCAAGACCTTTTAGAGTGGCAAGATGATGTTTTGGGCCATGTTATCACTGAGGATGAAACGGGTATACCAATATGACCCTGAAACAAAGCATTAAAGTGCACAATGGAAGTCAGCCAATTCTCCATGACCAAAAAAGTTCCATCAGTCCAAGTCAAGAGTGGAAATGATGTTGCTAACCTTTTTTGATATCAGTGGGATTATTCGTAATAAATTTGTACCACTGGACAAACAGTCAAACAAGTTTACTATTTGGAAGTGCTGAAAAGACTGCATTAAAAAGTTTGACAGAAATGACCTGAACTTTTCTCCAACTATGCATGGCTCTTGCATGATGACAGTGTACTAGATCACATGGCACTGCCTGTGAGGGAGTTTTTAGCCAATAAACAAATAACTGTATTAGAACCCCCTCCCTACTCACCTGATCTTGCCCTCAATGACTGCTTTTTTACCTGAAGAAAAAGGAAATATTGAAGGGAAGACATGTTGATGACATTCAGGATATCAAGGGTTATATAATGACAGCTCTGATGGCCATTTCAGAAAAAGAGTTCCAAAATTGCTCTGAAGAGTGGACTAGATGCTGGCATTGGTGCATAGCTTCTCAAGGAACATACTTCAAAGGTGACCACAGTGATATTTAGCAATGAGATATGTAGCCCTCTTTCCAAGATGAGTTCGCAAACTTAATCGTCAGACCTTACATATTGGCAGCAACAATCATCTTTTCACTATTGTCTGTGTTCTTCTTCCACCATCCAAATTTCTATACAGTTTTGTCTGAAACCTTTCACGACCTCTTCATCTATCCTTTACCTCCAAAATTATTCACTCATAAATGAAAAACTTAGTGCTAACTAAGTGCTGTAGAGAATAGAAAACAATGTATAATCCATGGATAGTGCTCTACAGAGACATATGATCACTAACTAGGGGAACAAATAGAATTGCTCAAAATAATTGGTAGATGCAGGATTGAAGACTGGGTGACAGAAATTTGGAAGTCATTTGCACAAAAGTGAGAGCTGAAGCCAAAGACAAGTATGAAATTGCCGAATAAGGAGTTTTCAGAAGGAAAGTCACTGAAGTCTGAATTCTAGAGAGCATGCATTTTATTGGAGGCACAACCCTAAGATTTATTTTTTATTGCTTTCATTTCACCAAAATTACTAATTATGTTCTTATAATAAAAACTTGCACATAATTTGTGTTCTAGTCATAGTAAAAATTAAACAACATTTCTTGAGTCTTTGTAGTTTTAATAACTTCTTATAAATTTAAATTTGGAGAAACTTAATTCTAAAGCAGCACTCCTGATTAGAATTTTAATAAAATTCTCCACGCAATATTTATATTTAGGAATCAAGTAGGAATTTTACACATCATCTTCATATATTGGCATGGAGTGGTGTGTGATAAATTATTACTGTTAAAATATTACAAAATATTTTAATTTTATTATTATGGCTTATATTGTAGTTTTAGCATCCCTATGTAGATCTATGCAGCAATGTCAAGAATCATTCAACTTTAACATCTGTTATGTCTAGGCTTACAGATATACATATTTAAAAGTAATATGATGTGTTTGCTATCACAAAATAATCCTCAACTGCCATGTACAACTGTCGAGAATGCCATGCTCGTTTGCGAGTACCTCTGGAACCACGAATCCTAACGTGAACATAAGTGAGAATATGGATTCTTGGCATTTGTGGGAATTACACCTTGTTATGCAAGAATCTTTTATATTGATACTGAGGAGGATTTGATAAATAATTTTTTTCTTTTCTTACTTAAGACCTGCAAACCCTCCACCTTAAATGCAATGTTGCTTTCTAATATTGGCACAACCCACATAATTTTACCCTAATCAGACACGCTTGACTTTCAGCCAGAGATGGATAAAAGTTTTTCTAATGCCTGAACAAAATTAATTCCAATGGAGAAAGTTGGGGTTCCTACTGATGTTGAGCCAGCACTGAGAACCAAATGACAGAGGTACTCAAGTGCTCTTTATTTGCCTTGTGTTTATGGTACTTGGAGCCCTCTAATCCACAAGGCCTAAGCACAAAGACTCTTCTTGAGCAGGCCTAATGACAGTGCTAGTTGAGTGTGTAATCAAGAGATAAATAAAAACAGAGCAACGTAGAACTAAATAACTCAGGGAGCCTTCTGTTTTAAGAGACATGCATCTCTCAAATGAATTAAAACTACAACCTCCAGCGATTTCTCCGTGTCCACTTTCCCCTGGCTCCAAACTCTTCTCTCCATTGTGGTCTGAGTTATCCTTGTAACAGGGAAGCCTGATATCGCAGCCTGATTTAAAACCTATTGCTAGCTTCCCATTATGTTCAGAACACAATCTCAGACTCTTAATCATGACTTGTAAAGTCATCCATGCCCTGGTCCCTATCTCACGTTCTAGCTTTCTCTTTTAACCTCCTCTGTCTAGCACTTTATGATCCAGGCATCACATCATATTTCTTTCTCTTTCTTGGATGCACGATGTGCTCTCAGTTCTGAGCTCTCAGGTACAAAGTGTTCCCTTTCCCTGGCGCATTTCTCTCCCTCCTTCATTAGCCAAGCCTCAGCCTGGACTTCTCATTCGGGACCCATTCTGAGCCTCACCCTCTAATGACATGAGCTCCTATAATGCTGAATGTTATCTGCGAAGGATTGTGCCCTCTTGGTTCTTGCCTATTTGTCTGTCTCCTTACTATACTGTAAGCTCAGGGAGTTCATGAAGTCACTAGCATGTCTCAAGTACCTGTTTACAGGCAGATACTTAATAATAAACCATTAAATGAATAAATAAGCTTGGAAGCAATTGATATCTGGGAAAACTTTGAGCACAGGAGCCAACAGGCTCTGAGTGAAAGTTTATGCATATTAGACTTAAAACCACATTTAAAACTTCCCTGATCCTATGACTGTCTGAAAGGCCAAGATACCTAAGGCCTGTATTGAAGTCTCGGTTCTGCTAATTAATAACTGTGTAACCTTGCTCTCTTAAACTCCCTGAGTATCTATTTTTTTCCATATGTAAAAAGAACAACAGTACATGTTCTGCTTAACTTGCAGGGTTTTGGTACCAAGTGAAGGAATTGATGTATGCAAAAACTTATTGTAATTTGTAAAAGGCAAATAAAGTTTATGTGTTATTAGACTTTATCTACTTAAGAGTGATGGCATGGGCATAGCTGACAGCACAGGAAGTTAAAGATTATCTGTGACTTTTAACCAGTTGGTCTGTAGTGGTCTGTAAGTACTAACAGACAGGAGGTGGCTTTGCATTGTTGTTTTGTGTTGAGCTTAATCCATTGCTAAAATATACCTTAATGATTGCCTAATAATAATAATCATAAAGCCTTACACAATGACACTGTACAGTATAGACACAGCACCTGCTTCATTGTGAATTCCAAACACCAAGCATCTGTGGCCAAGGCTAGTGCTTAAATCCCCAGTGAAATACGTCTTAGATTACCATTAGCAGCCACAAGCATTCCTCCACCCAGGATTGCCTTTTGGTGCTCACTGTGGGGTTGTACAAGCTTCAATGGTGCATCTTCACGTTCCCAATCCCATCCTTGCGGGGACAGAGGGCTGGTTCTCTTTGGTTGTAACTTTTCAGTCTGTAAGACAAGGAGCTTGGCTCAACTCGATGATCTCTAGGTTCTCGTTGAGTGCGGACATTCTGTGACTACTGGAATATAGCCTAAGAAGGAGGCCGTAAATGAGACATTGGTTTTTATGAGCTTGTACGTGATTACATATGCTGAGCTGCTCCTGAAATCCATGTTGCAGTCAGAGCTTAGCAGGACAAAGACGCAAGCATTGTGGGGAACAGAGGAAGACACTGAAAGCTCTCTGAGAGTGTTATGGGATGTAGCCTTGATCTGCTGCTCAGAAATGCCTTACGGATCTGTATCTGAGCTGACTCTGTGGGAGTCACCCAGCTTCTGGTGATCACAACTGAGAGTCCCAGAGTCAACAGAAGGAGCAGGACTCCTGATTACATTCGCCTTCAATTTGCAGTTCAGTTCTACCACTTCCTGGCTGTGTGAATTTAGACAAGCTGCTCAGTCTTTCTGAGCATCAGTTTTCTTATTGATTATGCAAATCTTCTAAAAGCTGTCTTGTAGGCATGTGATGAAGATAAATGAGGTAACATAGGTACAAACAAAGCACATTCATATAATAATGAAATCAAACAGGTAATAAAAAAAATCATAGTAAGGCAGTGGTAGATGCAGTTTTAACATGTTGCTGGAGGGCTGGAGTTGGGTTGGAAGAATAATATAAAATAAAAACCATCCAGTTAAGTTATAGGAAATACCTGCTTTTGAGTAGGGAGACTTTCAGGAATTTCTTAGACTTCAATTAAAGTTAAGAAAGATTATAGAACTCTTTCCTACCAGGTCAAGGGAAAAAGAAAGCATTCTCAGGCAGCAAAAGTGGACATATTTCTCTAGGTGGAAGGGAATTTTCAAGTTTTTTTATGGATTTGTTTGTTAATATTTAGAAACAAAAGTAACCAAAACTATTGACATATGCTTGTTGAAGATTGTACTCAAAAATCGGACATTAGGACATGCAGAGTTCCTTGCATCTTTATACAAGGAAACAACTATGATGACCAGCCCTAATATGCACTACTATGAGACACAGAAACAGATTAAAGGCAGCATGGAACTAAGAACTCAAAAAGCAAGTCGTGACTGGAGCCAGGATATCTATCATCTTAGCTACACCGGGATATCTATTGTCTTGCTGCATTTTAAATTGTACATTACTACACGTAAGCATACCCCCTTTTAAATAATAATATATAGCAATAAAGAGGCACACATAATAGAAATGAGATAAATTTAGATAAATTTCCTTCCTGGGATTGAAATTAGAGAAGGTGGTAGAAAATCCCTTAGAGGTAGAGGCCCCGTGGTGAAGTGGGAACTGAGTGAGTGACTAGCTCAAAGTTGGTAAGTCAGTGTGTCAGCTTATTGCTCTATACAAATGTAGCTAGCAACATGTGTTTAGGGGGCTCTGCATATCTTCAAAAACGAGGCTTTGACAAATGAGTGAGCTTGAAGAATGGCCTTTGTACAGAATGACTTTGCTTTGTTCTCCTTCCATGGTTTTTGTCTAATTCACCAACCATAACAAGCCATGCAAATGCATCCCGATGTGAACGCTCGCTTGCTTGCCGTCGTGCAGGCGTGTAATGTGACTTTCCATTTCGGTACTTTGAAAGTGCTTCTCAGAGAGAGCTGCCAGAACTGCTACCTCCTCAGGAGACCTGAGGCCGCTGGCACTGTACGGGGCTCAGAGAAACACTACGCTTCCCAGGCATGTGCATGAGCCGGGGAACTTGCTCCTGCAACCACAAGCTTACAAACATCAGTTGAATTTGTTGCAAATTATTTCAAAATTAATTTGTTGTAGTTTATCCCAAAGCCATTCCTTTGATCTAGTTTTTATTTCCACAGTTCCACAAATGAACTTGTGGGAAAGCTGCCGGTCAACATCACCAGAGTCCCTGTGGTGGTCAGTTAATTCCCTTTTACATCCCAGGGCTATGAAGTTTATAACAGCAACCACAATAACAACAATGACAAATGATGATGGCAATAATGATAGTAATATCATCTGCAGAAAGCCACAGTCAGCTCGGACTGATCAAAGACTAAAACCAAGTACCATTAATTTCAGATGAAGAGAAAGAAATGCTGAAGGGTGCCTGTAATGCACCAGGAACTTCCACACTTGTTATTTTCACGAATATCCCCAAGGCCCAGTGAGGTAGCTGCCATCGTTCTCATTTTACATTGGGAGAAACTGAGGGTGAGAAATGAAATGTGACAGAAAAAATTAGAAATAAAATTTTAAAATTAGTTTAGAAATGAAGACTAAACTAGAAGGAACCCAAAGGTGAGTAAACACAAGAGATAATGTCTTAGCAGAAATAGAAATTAAAAAGGAAGAAAAAATTAAATCAGAAAGAAATGAAGTTAAACGTGTGAGAAAGGGACAAGTATTAAAGATAGATAAAAAAAGATCCAACATACCAATGGCAGTTGTTTCTAAGGAAAAAAAAACAAAGGAAGGGAAAAGAATGAATACAAGAAAAATTTCCTAAAATAGAAAAAAGGTATTTGAAATCAGAGATTGGAACAGTACACAATGTACCTGAGAATATCAATGCAGGATGATCATCATAAAGATTTATTCTAATAACATTACAGTAGACTCTCAGTTAACCAGCACCCACGGGGATTGGTAGATGCTGGATAAATGTAAGTAGATTCTTTGTTAATCAGAACTTGAGCAACTGGCACATTTTTTTGCTGGTTGCTTGAGTTCTGGTTAACGGAGAGTCTACTGTACTGAACATTTTTTTTAACTAAAAAATTATGTTAGCATCTGGGTAAAAGAGAGTATTTTACTTGGAATAAAAAGTCATCTTATCATGAACTTTTCATCAGACTTTTATGCCACAAAAGAAATGGAGTCACTTAATGTAAGGCACTAAATGAAAGAAAGACAATTGTTTTTTATCTATTGTATTATGAACATCCAGAATCAGAGAATTTTGTTTCCATGAGCCCTTCCCAAAGAATTTACTAGAGAATGAACTTCAGACAACCAAAAATCTAGAGAGAAATAAACACAGAGACTAGTAGTAACCATTAAATTATGTATATTATACAAGTACTAAAATATACATATACTTGTAAAACTGATATTAAATAAGGATTAAGCAGGAGAGAGTACAGTGTGAAATGAATGCACTCATATACTCTCATAATGTAGATACAGTAGAACCATAAGAAAAAATAAGAATAAAGGTAACATATAGCAATATTTAAAAACTACAAGTAATCATAATTTGTGGAGGTGATATTAATATTGTTATTCTGAGACAGTTATTTGTGTCATGCAGGATAGAGCAAATAAGTCATTATGAGACATTTTATTATTCCTGGTGTCCTTGAGAACTGGGAAGTGTAGAAAGAGACAGATATATAATTTAGAAAGATTGAGCAAAGTACCATGTATTCATGGGTTTGAAATGCAAATGTCACTATGAACATATGAACTCATTATGTGTGTGTATAGAAGATTCTGTCTACATAGGATCTCTAAATGATCAAAATCAATGTATATATATGACTATACACACACACACACACACACACACACACACACACACACACAGACACAACCAGTAACAATCAGCATCTCTAGTGACCACATTGTGGTCTTGAAATACTATTTTCCATTTAAAAACAAAAAACAAACACCAGGGCTTCTCAGTGAAATATGCAAGATGAGCCTGGAGTATTTTGCCATACCAAAAATAGCATGAAAACTATGAGACTACTAAGGTCATGTTCAAAGGACTCAGGAACCAATGTGAAAAAGCTGTACAGTAGCCAAAGAGGGGATAATTTGAGCTTCAATAAGGAAAAGAATTGCAATGAAGTTAAACCTATCAAATCTTTCTAAATCTACAGATTTATAATGATATCTGCAATTGGTCACCTGAAGAGGGTGACAGGGAACCAACTTATTTTCTTGGAAACTGGGTAAATTAAAAGATCAGATTCAAGCATTTATCCGGCCTGTCCTATAAAACTGTACCACTGAGTAGCCAAATATTGGATGAAGAAAAGTGCTTCCTTGTACAAATAGTTGAGCTATTTGACGAGAAATGAAGTAATAGATTAAGATGTCACCAATCCCCAATGAATTGACAAATTTAGGTATTGACCATCAATGGCTACTAACGTAAAAAAAGAAAAGAGTGACAACTAGGTATAACGGTGTGGTGAAAGAACGTTCCACCACCCCCTGTCTTGTGCAACGCACCACATCTGAGTTGGATCAGAGGTGGCCTCAGATTTTAGCTGCCAGTTTGTAGGAAATTCAGAGGATGAAGGAGCACGGCGAACTGCAACATGAACAGGCATGCAGCAAAATCTAGGCTAGACAGCAGGTGAAATGCCCAGGCTCACCAACACAAACGCTAAGGAAGAGCAGGACGGAGGGAAACCCTGTAGATTAAAAGGGAGTTCAGAAGACCAACTTTTTAAACGTGCGCAGGATTTAACTGGAGCACTTAGGGATGCACTCAAGTGACAAAACCGTAAAGTAATGCCGGGACCTGATTCCTGTAAAGCTAGGGGCGTGGTTGTTTTTAGGGGCAGGATGGTGCTATGTTTGGGATGAAGCACGAGGAGGGGCTGCTCAGGTGACTGGTAAAGTCTTCTCTCTTGACCTGGGTCTGTGGAAGGATGTTTTCCTTATAACCATTCACATATTGGTTTTGTAAAGTGTTTGGTTTCTGTGTTTTGTTTTACAAAAAAATGTGTGCATACACACACACACCCACACCCCCCCACACACACACACACGCTGTGTACCCGTACTTATTTATGTATGTGTGTGCATCTATATGTGTGTATATCATATCTTATCTACCTATGTCTATAGAATTTTTTTAAATAACATATTTAATGAGATGTCTTGCCAGGAAAATATCCCCATCATTAGGGAAGGATCTATTAATGAGCAAAATCAACTTTTACACATGGGAGTGAACTGGCAGAGATCAGTCTCTACACTAATAAAACGAGAATTAAATACAAAGGCAGTTTAGAAGCTTAGGGCAGGAGCCTTTGCGTTGATCTGTGGACAATAGAAGCCGCCCCTTACTTAAGGCACTCCACTCCGACTTGCACTCTGCTGGGGCCTGGCTCTCCCTTTGTCCCCAGCAATTAGCACAGTTTACACTTGAGCAATCATTGTTTTGACCTGCCCTAAGTCTCGGCATCCGGACTCCATCACCCACCATCTGTGCCCGTGTCAGGAGGACCGCTCAGCGTCTATCCAGCTAGCATCGGAAGTGGGTCTTGGCCACAGGCCTGTACTGTGACAGGCAGCCAAGGGATAGGGACTTTTGTCATTCATGGTCTTGAGGACCAGAGCTGATCAAAGCCAGCTACCTACCTATTTAGTTGTCCAGAACGCTTTCTGCTTTACAGTGAGGGAAGAAGAGGGAGACACATGAGAGAATGCAGGAAAAGTGCGGACAGGACCAATAGGAAGGAGAAAATTTAAGGAGAAAAGGAACCAAGAAAAAAAGAAGAGAAAATAAGCAGGAAGGAGAAGAGAGGGGAAAAGGAGAA
Organism: Lyroderma lyra; assembly: GCA_004026885.1. NCBI lineage: Eukaryota > Metazoa > Chordata > Mammalia > Chiroptera > Megadermatidae > Lyroderma > Lyroderma lyra. Next base: position 88,196 of record PVJL010002331.1, read on the forward strand.
GTTAGGAATGGTTAGCTCACCGTCAGTGGGAAGTCATACCCCTTTTGAAAACAGTTAGCTACGGCCAGTTAAGTTGCACTCTGAACTGTGCTTAAATACTTCCAGCATCCAGTAAAACACACTCTTGAAGAAGGTTTGTTCCTCCTCCTCCAAATATTTATTTGTGGAAGGGTTTTCATAGTAACCAGGAAACATCAGAAATTCCCACACGTTCTACAAAAAACCGAACAGCTTCACACTATCCTTCTGAGATTCTGGGGAGCCGGAGGTCAGGCTGGGGCAGTGGTGACATCAACATGCCTAGGAGGTGGCCTCACGCTTGGGCAGAATAGTGCTCGGTCAGCACCTGGGCAGATTCACTCACCTTGAGCTTCTCAGCACAGGGGTCAGCCATCGGGGAAAGCTTTTGGGAATGAGTCTGTGGTTGCTGACCAGGTCACGGGGAAGACGTCCATACCTCCAGGCTCCACAACGCTGCAGGGTCCTGTCCCCAAGGTTCAGTGCACATTCTCCCCAACCTGGTTTGTCTTGACTGGGTTTGTAAGCTTTCAGAACCTGCCGAGTGGCAAGAAGCCACACCAAGGGACCTTGTGTCCAAACTTACTATACCTGTGTGGGGGGGTGGGTGATCAGGTGTCAGTTGTGAAGATAAAATTTTGTTACTAATGGTAAAGTACTAAATAAGCAAGTTGTTTATTTTACACCTAAACTGAAGAAGATCCAAGACTACCTTTGTAATGTTCCATTCTAACATGTGGCCCTGCGTAGGGTGGAAAGGGACAGGATACACTGGTGGGAGGTAAATGGTGCATAACCATTGCCTTTCCTCTCTGCTTTTCATCTCTTAATCAGGACCTACCCTTAGGAATTTATCCTATACGTGAACGTACCTTTCACATTCCCACATGTGACTGTATCTTGTTCTATTTATGTGTGTGTGTGTGTGTGTGTGTGTGTGTGTGTGTGTGTGTATAAACATAAATTCATTGAGACCAGCGAGTTCAATCAGTTTGACTCACTGCTGAGATCCTAGTGCCTGGAACAGTACCTGGCACATAGCAAGCACTCAGTACATAGTTACTGACCAAATTAATGAATAAATGGTATCTCTTACATGTGTGTGCTTGAAGAGCTGCTTGTTTGGACCGTGTCCTGGGAAGTTTATAACAATATAACTTGTCTAAAAGGCTTTCTTTCTTGGGTGACTTTGTCTCTTTCAAGGTTTTTAGGTGTTCTGCTAGTTATATCTGCTTCTGCCTCCTTGAGCTTCTCTGAAAACCTCTCTTGACTTTTGGACATCACTGACCCTGAGTCCCCAGTGCTGGCCCAGATAGGATTCCTGACTTTGATGCGACACCTGCTTCTGTGTAGTTCATGTCGTGGAACTATATCCTCCATATTCTCTCCCTTCTTTCCTAAGTTTTGTCTTGGCTTATGGATAGGTCTCCTAAGTACATGGAGGTGAATATCAGGGGTTGGAGCATGAGAGAAGCACATAGTGGGGGAAAATTCTCCAGTATCTTGGAAAAAGTTAGAAGATGAGAATTAGCTAATGTTTAATTGAGGGGTCTCCTCTGTGTCAAGCATGTTCCAAAAACTTTATAGTGTACTGATTAATCTGATTGTTGTGCAACACTATGAAGTAGGTTTTATTATCATCTCCATTTTTAGGTAAGGACACCAAGCCACAGAGAAGTTAAATAAGTTGCCCCAGGTCTTACAGCTAATAAAAAGCAAAGCCAAGATTTAAACTCTGGTGGATTGCTGCCCAGCTGGAACTCATAACCACTACGGTACACCGACACTGATACTAAGTGTTATTTTTGTCTAGTCGGGGTGGGTAGATGAATAAGGGCACGATGGGACAGGACATAGGTATAGAAAGAACACAAAACTTGAGCTCTCTTCCACGATTGAAAACAACTACCACCACCTCAATACTATTCATTGAGTATTCCTCAGTTCTTTGAGTATGCTAGATATAGCCTAGGATTTTAATTTATCTTTGTAACAAGCCCATGAGATATGAATTGGACTTTTGAGGTGTTCAACAAATTTTCCCAGGTCGCTGATTTAGAACTGGCAAAAGTAAGATTCATTCTCTGGTCTTGTCTCAGCCCTGTGCTCTTACCCACCATGCTGACCTGCATCCTGCAACAGCAGAGCATCCACGCACATCCTTGGGGGCTCTGGCATGTGCTCAGCTCTCACCCACGTTCCTCATGATTGACACTTGTGTAGAAACAAGGTACTAAACTCTCTGTGATCTGTGTATCGTCTTAGCATTTGTGTAACTGAGTAAAGAATAGGATTGCTTCATGTTCCAAGTATAGTTAATCTTGATCTGAGAACTTTTCTTCCCCTCAAATTGACCTAACATGCAATAAAAGTGAGTTGAGCTCAAAATAAATCACAACATAAAGTTACTGAAAGTGGAAATGTAGTGCAGCACTACAGACTCTCATCATTTAATCATATTAGAGCTACCAAATGTTGCCTCTTATACCTATCCCTTGAGATTTAGCAATTTGACCAGATTTTTCTTGATGTTTCTGATTTACCCTTTAAGGGAAGTCTTTTACACTGTGTACATCTCCCACCACGTGAATTTTCTGACATCTTTTTATATATTGTGACCAATGCCATTTCAAGTAAATAAAATGTGTTAAGTGTGTACTGCGTGTGGGGACCTGGGTTCAAAGCAGACACCTAAACAACTAATCTGCCCAGTGGGGAGTGTTATAAAAGGGGGGTTTAGATAGGGTTTGGAGTGAAACCTATGGGTGATAGTCAATGTGGTCTTTGCACGATGAAAGGTAGTTCCACCCAGGAAGAGGAAAAGTGTAGTTTTTCTATAGGAGGAGGACCAATTAGGAAGCCATAATTAAGAGGCGTGACCAGGAGTCACGGTGGGGACCCCTGTGCTGGGAGTTTTGGCTCTGGCACCAACAGACATGCACTTGCAGGTGAGCCATACTGGGAGTCTGTTGTTTTCTCAACCATAAACTGAGGAGATTATACTAAATGGTCTCCCAGATCCCATACAGCATAAAATCCTCTGCTTGTGATCTCAAGTGATGCACCTTTCTAAATCAGTCTCATGACCCATCCAGCCCACTTTTTTTCTGCCTTTAAATCTGTCATGAAGAAATACATTATAGTGGTTACCAATTTATGACACAGACCACAGAAAGAAAGTATCTCGGAGGGAAGCTTGCTCTATTGTCTGTCTTGAAAGGTTCGGCCACTGACCAAAGTCTGACAACCATCAGTAGACAGATTGAGTAGGTTGTCCCTGTGCCTTTTCAGTTCCTGGATTAATGGGTGGTTTTCTTAGCTCATGACTGTTTCCCTTTTTTAGGTTGTCTTAACACACTCACTTGTTAATCCTGACCTAGGAGCGGGGGTTTGCTTGGAGCAGGGCCAGAATAAAGACAGAGCATGTAGTGTCAGGGTGACAGTCGTGATTCCTTGGAATTTCCCATATATTATAAATTCTGGGACAGAGGATGTGGTTCCTTAAAAGTGAAGTCCTGGCCATTCATCAGTGCCTGTCATTGAAATTTGTTATGTGAGTTTCTGCTGAGTGAGGGGCACACGTAATGGGCAGGGTCCAGCAGGTACTGATTGACATCTCAGGTGTGCCAGTAAGTCTACCATAAGCCAGAGAGAATGCGTTAGAAAAATGCTCCCTTAGCTTCTGGGCCTGCTTAAGGTTTGACCCATCCCCCAGTCACTGACACTTCCTTACCCCGTTCCTGCAGCCTTCCGATTCTAATCGTAGTGGTCATCCCCAATGCACAAGGCCAAATGCAGTGTCCAAATGGATCTGATGACCCAGAGGATGTCTTTTCCATTTCATGTGGGCCTCATAGGCCTGTGCATTGGACAGGTCTCTACCCTGCAAATAACAAATTATTCATTTCAAGTAAACAAATGCAGTGGAGCAGGAGAGAGCCGTGCTGAGCCTGCCAGTGCTGGGGGCGGTGCATCCTTGGCCTTGTGTATGCGATAGTATAATGGATGAATTATTAATTATGATTTATCACCAGGATAAAGGAAACTTGCAGGTGATTCTCTCCAAAGACAAGAGGACAGAAGGCTATGCCTGAGGTGCAGGCTTTTATCAGTGGCAGATGAACATTTGGGATAGAATAACAGAGATCGTGCTTGCTATTTTTCACCTCACCTTCAGCTAAGCACTTAATAAGCACTAATTCATTCATTTTCCAAATAGCCTTTTAAGAAAGGATATATGTCTACATGTTTTCTTCTTACTATTGTAAAGATTGAGAAATTCAGGCCTTACTAAAATGTGTATCCCATTGCGTTTGAAAAGCATTCCTAAATAAAATGTTTGTTCTTTGAAGTGCTATTTAATTGAAGTGTGACTTCACAACTCACATTATTTCTTCTTCTAAACAAAAGGGCAGTCATCATACCAAGAAATGTTTAAGAAAAGGAAGCATTTGTTTTGATTCTGACAGTCACCTCAAGAATGTTTCAAGACACTTAGGAACTCAAATACTTCAGCCGCTCCCTATTCATTATTTGTCCCCAAATCCATTTTTTAGGAATAATTTCACCCTTTTCACAGTCCAAATATGGTTGGTAAATGCTACTAAAATGTTTTCTTAGTTATTACACTTCCTACAATTGGTTCCTGGAATCAAAAATTAAAGAGCATTTCAGCTCTATAGAGATACTCGGGTTTTAAATACCTCATTTTAAGGGCATTCATGATTTATCTGAAACATTTTGGTTCGTGTAGAGACATAAAGAAGATCAAGAGATAGCAAGAAATTAGTGGTAAGGACCAAGATGGAGAAGTTCGTGTTTCTGTTGATTATTGTCATTATTCCTGACATCATCATTGTCATCACTATTAATTCTTTGTTGGTACATTGCATCACAATTAACAAGGGCTTTCTTAAACATTAATTGAGTAAATTCTGTAAGAACCCTACCAGGTAGGTCAGAGAGTTTTCCTCCATAAGAGGTAATGTAAATAACAGTAACTTATTTGGGGACCCAAAGGGTCAATATATAACACTTGTCTTTTTCAAGCCTGAAATTTGAACAAACTGAGGTAGAGGAATAGACATTCAGAAAATAAAGTATTTTCCTTATTCCTGAAAAGTTGTTGAGAAATACATATAGCTTAGACATGTGATGACAGGGGCTTCATAATACTGAACCCCTAATCGGGCAGTCACCACCGCCCAGGCACAGACACCTTGGACAACCACAGGTCCACTTCAGAGGGGTAGAGACTTCGTTTCATGTGTGTTTTAGGTTTTTTTCAGAACACAAACTCCTGGAAAGCATCTCCCGAGGAAGGAAGGGGTAAGCCCTGCAGTGGCGTTGCTGATCCCAAACTCACCAACTGTAAAGGTAGCTTCCGTCCTGGAAGTGATTGAGGGGTTGGGGGGAGGCCAGGGGTGTTCTGCTAAGGGCACCTTTTCATATGGAAGAGTGTTTCAGAAGAGGAAATACCTCTTTCCAGCAGATGTGTATGGCTTTCTCTATCTCAGTGTTCCACCATTTTATTTTGGTGTGATGTGTGGAGATGAGGTCCCCCCACCCCTCTTGTGTTATGTTCACTGTTAAGTTGGGTGATGGAAGACAGGTTTTCAGCCCTGGTCAGTAGGGACTGAGGTGGGAGATTCTGCCCAAACAGGGAGGTCTGACAGGCAATCCTGGGATTTCTCACATGAAGCATGTCACTCTCTACTTTCTGCCAGTAACAGAATGACCTTAATATGTCTCATTTTTAGAAATACCAGTTAGATCCCAAGGCATTTATGTTTTGGTTTATCTCAGAGTAGTTCTCCGTCTTATCTAGATTCAAGTTTGTTCATGATACAGTAGATGGAAGCTGGTTCTTTTTTAGTGTGTCTCTATTCCTTATACTTCCGACTCACCCTCCCCTGCTAGCTGGAGGAGCCCAACCCCTGATTAACTCTAACGGTGACAGATTTTCTTTCTCTCTGTCTCAACGTTGTCATTTAGTTATATTTTCATTCTTATCTTCTCCCTTCTCAGGTTGACCCTCCACGCTCCATTTCCTCAGGAATGTACCACACAGCTACTTCTGGGATGGTGGCACTTCTATATTTCAAAGAGGTAGAGAGAAATTGGTGCCCTTCTAATATTAGGGATCTGAAATTCCAGGGGCCCCACGATGCCAGGTATCTAAGTCAGATAAACAGTGGGCCAACTGCAGAGAGACAGACTGGGTCAAAGAGACAGGTGATATAAAGGTGGTCACTGGGAAAGTGTAAGACCAGTGGGGCCAAAACTTGGACAGAAGGGGAAGGCTGGACTGATCCACAGGAATGCAAGAGGGCTCCAATTCCAGGCTGATGTCGCCTGTTTTCTCTCTTTATTTAAGGTCCCAGTTACCTCTGGATGGATCACCAGTTATCAAAGGATAAAAGATCAACAGCGTGGCTAAGTGCAGTTTTAGGCAGAGAAGATTTTTTTTTTCTTTCACATTAGAAGAAATAAATTCCAAGGGCCAACCTTGGATTTTCCCTCATTGTTTTTCTTTCCGGTAAGCCGAAACTCATAGGTCATATTTTGACATAAGTGTTGGCCTTTTGGTTATGCAAAACAGCAAAACTAGCATTACAAGGTAAGGGGAGGGAAGGAATGGAATAGCCTACCTTAGGAAGGATACAAGGCTTGGAGGCAAGGCTGTATGATAGCGGTATACCTGGTCCATGGGCTGGTACCAACCCACCAACTGTTTGTTACCTAACTGCAGTGAAATAACCACAGAACTTCCTGTAGTGAACGGTTGGAAACTTTTTCAGCATTTTGACAGTAATTTTATGACTGTTGGCTCTAACAATAAAATATTTGGCTCATATTTTTGTGTGACTGCCTTTCCCCCTCATTTTCTAGCAATTTATTTTTATTTTTATTTTAAATAAAACTGTTAAGTCCATGAAATATTGGATATTAAATAAAGACTTTTTTTTAATCACAGATAAGTAAGTACTCTTCTATGGCATGGTTTCTCTAACTGAGTTCCAGTGAATACCAGCATTTTATGACAGGCTAAACAGTGTTTTTAAGGGAAGGTACTCCTTGGTCAAATAACTAACCACAGGCACTAGCTTTCACAAAGTTAAGTTTCTTGTCTGCAGGACTCTCTAAGCCTTGAACATACAAGTTTTAATCTCCAAGTTTAATTAATTATTAATGTCCAAGAGCAGACTACTTAAATTTTGTCAATTTTATTTGGCCCCTGAATCCTTTTTATATCACGTGAAGTAGTGTTTTGTGAAATGCAGAGAAACACCTCTTTAGAGGGTTGTCCTACCGTGTTGACAGTAAAAGTAGTACTTTCTCCTTTAAACCTGACTTCCTCTGCTACCATCATGAAGTATCTCAATAGGAGATTCTACTTGTTTGAAATAACCAGAATTGCCATTTTGAAATTTATATGCTCCATTATCACTCACTCTTTCTCCTTCTGCTTAAAGAGAAATAGTGGGAACTTTTCCAAAAATGAGATGCAATAAAAACATGTGCTCAGGACCAAATATCTGTAACATTCCTTGGATATTTCTTGAGCACCTAGGGAGAGTTGTGCTTCTGCTCTGATGGGCTTTGGCATTCTGAAGGACTGGAAAGGTCATTTAGTCAATAGTATTTAGCTGAATTTCTCAACTCTCTTACTCAGAAAACACTGACGATGAAATATAAAAGGATGTCCTTAATAAGTTTTTCAAATAAGGCCCTTTTGCAACGGGAGAGTAGAATTTTTTTAGTATAGGATTTATTTTCATTTCAGATTGCAGAACATCACTGATAGGGTACCCAGTTGTATAGCCATCCCTGTGTGCAATCTGTTTTTGCCCTTTACTAACTTGGATGCAGATCCCATATATCTAATCATACTATGGCAGGACTGCTGGTGGCCTACCCAAATATTCATTATTTCCTTTCATCCATCCTCCCCAATTTTAAGCTGAGAGCGAGGCTTCTTATAATGAAATAAACATTTCTTAGTCTCCCTTGCAGTGAGTAAGTTCTCTTCAGTGACAGGCACTCGCTATGTGTCATTTCTGAGAGATCTCATTAAAAGGTAGCTGGTGTGTGCCTTTTGTTTATTTACCCCTTCATCTGTCCTGCCCCTGGAATACAAATGTGATAGCTGAAAGTTGGGAGCCATCTTGAACTCAGAGGACATGTGTTATCCTTGGGTATGCTACTTGGGAAGCTAGAAGGAGCCTGGACATGATGCTCAGAGCTGTTACACCAGCCCTGAAGTGTTTATCTCTGACCTTCTTTACCTAGCAGAGAAATAAACTTCTATCTTGCTTAAGCCATTGGGGTGTTTTGTTGGTTTTCTGTCATTTGTTTGTTATTTTGGATTTTCCGCCAGTTACAGCAGAATCTAATTCTATGTGATAAATCTACCAGTAAATCTCCCAGTCTTTGCCATGGGTCTCTGTCTGTTTATGGGGCAGTCTTCAACTCCCAGCCAGGGCAGTTTGTAGCTCAAGACAGTATATCCAACTATCTGCTTGGCAAACCAACTTGGGCATTTAAGGGGCCTTGAAAACTTACTATGTCCAAATTCAAACTCTTGGGATTTACCCTCAAACTCGATGCTTCTTAGTGTTTTCCATATGCACAAATATCACTATGATTCACCTTAAAATAGCACCAAGAAAGTGCAACATTATCTTATGGTTCTTCTCTCCTCTTTCTTCCACACCCATAGCATGCCCTTTTGGATTCACCTTCAAAATCCATGTTATTGTATTTTTCAGAGTAAGCAATGTTAGATGCCAGGATAAACACTTTAAATCTCAGAGTTGAACATGAGAAAAGTTGTTCAGTATGTGTTGGGAGACCCTCATCCATCTTTTAATCATGTCATGTCCGTGATTTCTGTGGTGGTGGTGGTGCGGGGGGAAGGGGAGAGAGAGGGGACAGAAGCTCTTAACTGCCTGGAGGTGATGCATATCAGTTCTGCTCATTGATCAGAACTAATCATCTGACCCTGATGTAAATGCAGAAAGGTTAGGAAATATAGGGGAACAAAGCAAGTGTTTGGAACACTGCCTCAATCCAATTGCTGTTCTTACCACTTCCCTGCTATCCCCCGATTCCAAGTCACTATCATCTTTGCCTGAAACACGGCCATAGTTTTATGACTGATCTTCCTTCTCCTCACGTGTCCCCGTGTGATCTACTCCTTCTGCCATTATTGCTGTCTCCTACCTTCTGTTCTCCAAGTGACAGCTGAAATAACTTTGTTAAACATAAAAATAGATGGTGTCACAGTTTCACCCCAAATTCTCGAAAGCCTAACTCCTATCATGGCCTCCTGGACTCTGCACTGTTTGGGCCCAGTATACTTCTCTGATCTCCTTTTCTACTGCTCCTCACCTGGCATTGGTCACACTGGCCTCCTCTTCAGCACACCAACATCAATCCTGCTTAAGGTCTTCACACTCGTGGTTCCCTCTGCCTAGAATGCTCTTTCCTCACATTTCCCATGGCTTGTCCCTTCATGTAGTGATGGGTGGCCATCACTCTCTTGGAAAGACAGTCTCTGACCATTCTGTGTTAAGTCATCAACTTCTAGACCTATCAAATCACCCACTAACCCTTTATTCTCCTTTTTCTTTCATAGCTCTTGTCCTATCCTGACATTTTATTCTGCATGTATTTGCTTAGTTGTTTCTCATCTGTCTGCTCTACTTGACTGTAAGCTCAGTAAGTACAGGGACCTTAACTGTCCTGTTGACTGTTGTTTTCCCAGGACCAAGAGCACTGTCACTCAAATAGCTTCTCACTAAATTTTTGCTCAAGTAAGTGAGTGAATTAATTATTTAATGAATTAATTAGGTAAAAAATAGGTCAAATAATAAACCAAAACTATTCTTAGCAGCAAGAAAAACTGACAAATTTATGGGTGCAGTTTTAACCTGGCCACTCCCCAGACCACATGCCTGTCTTTCTCCGGGACAGTTGGGACAGACTTGCCTGTCATTTCTTAAGGTCTCCTTGAAGTCCCTCAGAATTTTTTGTTGGGCACATCTTTCTCATTGAGTCCAGCTCTATTCACTTTTGTTAATCAAACCAGCTAACACTAGTCACAGGAGAAGAGAAAGAGAGAGAAAGAAATAAACTAACATATGTAGTGGAATTTTGATGAAAATATTAATGGCAACCAAGAGAATCTGTTCCAAACCTTCAAGACAGTCTTTGCAAATGAAGTTGTACATTTTTGACAACTGTGTGTCTTTGAAATGGAGTCCATGTTTAGATGGAGAGGTGAGGCCTGAAACGGTAAAATGCAATCTTCACTGGTCATAGAATATTAAATTAGTGGAGACACCATGAAAGGACTTTGACTCTTCTGTTGTGGCTGCCTCTAGTAAGCTTGACATGTAAAACTCAAATGAGGTATAGAGACCAGCACAGTTCATTTCTTGCATTTCCTACTGTAGCATTCATTCTATTTGGCTTCCCTACTGGACATTTTTAGTCTTATTAGTCTTCCTAGTATGGGGATTGCTTAAAGACAGATTACAAAAGTATACAATAGAGTTTTCTTTTATTAGCCTCTCTAATAACAACAAAAATTATTTCATTCTCTCTTAGACAATGTGCTGGTCTGTGCTGGTGTGAAGTTGTAGTTACATGGAGTGAGTAAACTTGTGGTTCACAGTGAGTAGTATCCAAAATACAACTTCCCTAGGACACATATGTATTCTTTGTTCAGTGTACTCAAGTTCAATCCCAAGTAAGAGTGGGTTAAGGGAGAACTGGATTCATTCATTCTGCACATTCACTTAGTTAAGGTTTTGAGAAATCCTAAACAAACAAACAAACAAACAAACAATGCAACTCTGTTTAATCCAGTATCTTTTGAACCTCTCTGATCACTGACACTATTTTATCTCTGCTTAACAGAAGGGCACTTAACCTGGGCAATGCAACTTGTCCAGATTTGTGAAACTACACAGTTTCCACGAATCTGGGAGACATTTTGGTCACAAGCTCTGGAGGCCCTATTGGCATTTAGAAGGTATGGACCAGAGATGCTAAACATCATGTAATATGAGAACAAGTCTTTCCCTCCTAATGATGAATTATCTCACTCAAAATGTCAGTAGCAACCCTTTTGGATACAATACTTACTTATACTCTGGAATGCTAATCTAGGCTAACCTGTTGATTGTACAGCTGGAGAAATAGGCCCAGAGATGGGAAATGACATGTAAGGTCACATAATGTACCCATGGTGAGAGTCACTACTGGAACCAGCTCTCCTTTCTCCCAGTTCTGTGCTTATCTTCAGCACCACTTGTTTTTATTATGCTCATTCTGATACACTTGTAAGAAGAACATGAGCTAAGTTTTTCAAGAGCATTAAAGAGAAATTTTCTTAGAGCCTCTAGTTTAGAGTGTTTGAATGCTTGTAGAAATACTGATTGATAACTGGAAAAAATGAAGCAACACGGGAGGAAAAATCAGAACTAGCTTTTACTTGGCAGCTACTATATGCAGGCCCTTTGCACACATTAACTTTTTTAATGCCCCGTAATGATTCTATGGCACAGAGGTTACTAATTCCATTTTGCAGGTGAAGAAATGAGACTTAGAGAACTTAGCCAAGCTCCTCAAGGTCATAGAGGTCATAGAAAGTAATGGAGCTAGGATTCAATCTTTTTTATTTTTTTGTTGGTTCCCTGAGTGGGGATTGAACCTAGGCCACAGCGGTGAGAGCACTGAAGCCTAGTCACCACACCACCAGGGAACCCCCTCAATCTGGTTTTTTTACTTCAAAGCCTGAGTCATTTTCTTCAGGTCATACTGCCTTCTAATCACCAGCCTGGGTTCCTGTTCTCCAAAATGGGAAGCAAAATGCATTTCTGTATTAATTACATTTCTGTCGTTAAAAAGTAACAAAGCAACTCAAGTAGGCTTAAGCAAAAATGAGTATTGGAAGGATACTAGAGTTCGTGGAATCCAAACATAAGGGCATGAGGCAGCTAAAGTATGTGGGCATGCTGCCCAGTACTGTGCTATTGGCAATCCCTGTCTCTTGGGTCAATTCTTAAGAGAGATAATGGGTCTCATTCAGCTTCAATCAGGTGTTCACCCCTAGTTCAACCAGTTATGTCTGTGTGAACAGGGTCACATAGCAGAAACACAGCTGCTGATGGGCCATGTCTGTGGATAGGGTAGGTATCCCCAATCATTACCATGACCATGGATGTGTACATGGTCAATCCTTGGTCACATCGTAAGCCAGTTGAAGTTTCTTTTGCATTCTTCCTATTCCCCTAATGAAATACCTTTCTAGTGCTTTGTTGTCTTATCTGACTTCTTCAAGAAGTTGTCTACTATCTTTATGTCCTTTCCCTCCTACCAAACTTTCCTTGGGAGAGAGTTCCCTATACTTAATGTAACATGTCTGATGGATAAGGTCTAATGCTGCACTCCTCTAGGAGGCATTGCATTTTAATAGAGCATAATGCAACACAATCCAACAAATATTAATGGAGTCCACTTGCATATAAGGAGTCCTGAATGAGGAATTGTTCCTCCATTCCTTAAAGGGGTTCAAAGATGCATAAGGCTCAATTATTGCCATGCAGAAGCCATGCATCTGGCAGCCCGCAGTCACAAGAATTATAAGAAGGAAGATTTGGGGAAAGGAAGGGCTGGCCTTAGTGGAAGGGCTGGCCTCTCAAATCATTCTGGAAGGGTGACCGATCACTTTACCTGTCAGATTCCCTGGGCCTCCCATGGTACAGAAATTAAGAAGTTCACTTGGCCATAACAAACTCAAAAGACAGTTTTGTGGGTAGAGACAGGGGCAGAGCAAGGATATCTAGTTAGACCTTGGGAAACAAAGGAATACCATCCAACACAATAAATCTTCTAGCCAGTACCCCTTAGGAAAATATTCCCTCTGGGACCATTGGGTCCACGTCATGGAACATTCCATGGTAAAGGCCTTGTCTCCCATGGGTTGCTTGCCAGGATATGTTCCAGTCGTTCACGTCCTCCAGGGAGGCAGTGAAAAGTGAGGCAGTAAGTCCTCATTCTAATCAGATCTATTACAATACCACAGTGGAGGTAGGAACCAGTTTTCTGGCACTAGTGGGCTTGCCTTTCCGCTACACAGGTGGTCCTAAGAAAATTGGAATACGCCTGTGTCTGTAGCTTCTTCCTGCACTGTATCCTGATCTCTGCTCTCTCCCTCTTTCTTTTCTCTTGGTAATACTTGCCACCATGAGCTTCTTCAGGGCATGTGCAGAACCATCCCTTCTGGGCTTGTTCAACTTAGATAGGATCATAATCTGAACACTTTGATGTTGTCTCATTTCCCTCCATAAAAATGCATTGGTGCCTTAATGGCCTGACTTGTTTACTGATGATAAAGTGGTCTACTCTAAAATGTCTGTGACTAATACATCACTTTTGGGGTTCAGGTATTTGATACTAGAAAAAATGCCCAACACAACTTTAGTGACAGTTATCATGACAGGCAGTGAGGGAGATACTTGGGAACCAAGGGCAGGGGCTTTTCATGGTATATTTCAGAACATACCATATAATAACTGCCTACTTTGCTTCCATGAAAAGGGATCTCTGGATCCTGGTATGGTGACTGGAGAAGTCTTGAAGGGGTCTGTGGCTTTGAATGAATTGAAAATAGTAAGAGAATTAGTCATGCTTTGTGCCACCTTGAAAGTCAGGATGGTCATTCCACACTTTTGATGACTTTATGCAAATATATTTCTGGAATCTCTCACCTATTCCTTTAATACAGTTACAATTATCCTTTTGTAAATTCTTAACACTTAATATTATTGTGGTTAAAATCATATTGTGTGATTTCAACCCTCTTAAATGTATTGAGACTTACTTTATGGCCCAGAATATGATTGATTCTGGTGAATGTTTGATGTGCACTGAATGTGTATTCTGCTATTGTTGAGTAGAGTGTTCTATAAATGTTAATTAGGTTAAGTTGGTTGATAGTGTTTTATCTTCACTATCTTTGTTTTTGGTCTACTTTTTGGTCAACTAATGAAAGAAGAATATTGAAATATGTAAATATAATTGCAGATTTTCCTGTTCTTTCAGTTTTATCAGTTTTTGCTTTATGTGTTTTGAAATGCTATTATTAGGTCCATACACATTCAGGATTGTTATGACTCCTTAAGGAATTGATTAGTTATCATTATTAAATGTTCCTTGTCTTTTGTTGTGATCCTTTTAATGAAGTCTACTTTTTTATATTAATACAAAGGGGGACCCCCCAAAATAAAATTTATTTATTAAAAATTGTGTATTTATTCTTATATGTTTAAACTTCAGCCACCTTCAAAGTACTCTCCAATTGATGCAGTACACCTATCGAGTCATTTTTTCACAGGCTCAAAACAGTTTTTGAACATGTCAGTTTTGACACCTTTTAGTGCTTCTGCCAATTTTTGTTTCACCTCTTCCACGTCGGCAAAACATTTCCCTATGAGGACTTTTTTCATCTGGGGATACAGACTTTTTAACTGGAGTATTTATACTTTTTATAGTTAATATATTTAATGTTTGGGTTTAAGTTGATCATTTTGCTTTTTTATTTTCTCTTTATACCTTTTCTTTCTTGTTCCCCTCTTTATCTTTTTGCATTGGGTATTTTTATGATTTCATTTCACCTATAATGTTGGCTTATCAGCTATATAACTCTGTGTTTTAATTTTTTTAGATGCCCTAGAGTTCACAGTGAGCATGTTTAAATGATCAGAGCCTGTCTTCAAATAGTATTATACCATTTCATGTATAATCTGAGGATATTCAAACATTATATTTCCATTCTGCCCACCCTCGAGTGCTATTGTTGTCATACATTTTATTTTTATATGTTATATACACAATAAATAATTAATTTTGATTTAAAAGTAACTTTGTTTAAAGACTGTATCTTCATTTTAATGTAAAATTTCTCACTTTAAAATGTTAGCCAACAATTCAGAAACGTCAAAGGCAAAGTGCAGGGCCCATTCTGTATAGGTCAAATAGCATGCTTTGATGGTTAAAGATATTATGTTGAATGTGTACTGCAATTTGGGCTCTTTTTTTCTTTATTTACTAGCATGAGGTACACATCAGTACCCTCTCATGAGTTGCTACATAGTGTTCCTTGGATAATCATACAATGGCTTGGTTAGCATTTTTCATGCTGATGAGCATTTAGATATTTAGATGTTTTCAGGCTTTTGCTATTACAAACAGATCTATAATGGCCATCTTTGTGTGTATATTTCTGTAAGGTAGATACTAAGAAATGAAATAGGTGGTCAAAAAGGTTAGACTGTTTTAAATTTGAATAGATAAGGTCAAATCACTGTTCAATATGATTATACTTGGTTCCTTCTCCACCAGATAGGACTAAAGGTATCTATCTCTTAGAGTACTTATGGTGGTTATGAAGCGTGGTATCAAGACTTTAACAGCTTCTTAGTGTTGCAGCAATGTTTAAGACATTGAATCTTTCTTAGGGACATATGAAAATTTCATTTTTGGGAAAGAACCCTGTAGTCAACATTGCTGAAAAATCATTGATTTGCAGAAATTAGTGGGCAACCTTCTTGGGGCTATTCTTTGTCAGGGACTGAGACAGTGAAATAGGAAAAAAATGACACCTTCAATAAATGGTATGGGTAAAACTGGATAGCCACATGCAAAAGAACGAACTAGACTGCTATTTTATATTGCATACAAAAATTAACTCAAAAGGGATTAAAGACTTGACTGTAAGAACTGAAACCATAAAATACATAGAAGAAAACATAGGTGCTAAGATTCTGAACATTGGGCTTAGCAAGTTTTTGTGGATTTGACTTCAATGGCAAGGGAAACAAAAACAAATATAAGCAAATGGGGCTAATTCAAACTAAAAAGCTTCTGTACAGCAAAGGAAACCATCTACAAAATGAAAAGGCAAAAAACCAAATGGGAGAAGATATGTACAAGTGATATTTTTCATAAGAGATTAATATCTAAAAAGAATTCACACAACTCAACAACAATAAAAAAAACAAACAAATCAATTACAAAATGGGCAGGAAATCTGAATAAATATTTTTTTTCCAAAGAAGACATACACATGGCCAGCAGCTACATGAAAAGATGCTCAAATCACTAATTATTAGGGAAATGCAAATGAAAACCGCAGTGAGATTACCTCACACCTGTTAGAATGGCTATTATCAAAAGGATAAGAAATAACAAATGTTGGAAAGAATGTGGAGAAAAGGGAACTATTGTACACTGCTGGTGGAATTAAAAATTGGTGCAACCACTGTGGAAAACACTATGGAGGTTCCTCAAAGTAATTGGAATGGAACTACCATATGATCTAGCCATTCCACTTCTGGGTATTTATCCAAAAAGTATGAAAACACTAATTTGAAAATATATATACACCCTGTGTTCATTACAACATTATTTACAACCTAAGTGTCTATCAACAGATAAATGAATAAAGATTGTGATACACACACACACACACACACACACACACACACAATGGAATATTATTCAGCCTTGAGAAAGATGAAATATTGTCATTTGCAAGAACATAGATGAACCTTGAAGGTATTATGCTTTGTGAAATAAATAAGATGGAAAAGGACAAAAAATAGGTGTGATTTCACTCATATGTGGAATATAAATGGAAAAGAAGCAAAACAAAACATAAACAAACTCATAGATACAGACAACAGAAGGGTGGTTACCAGAGGGGAAGAAGGTGGGGGGGAGTGCAAACTGGGTTATGGGTTAATGGAGTGAAATGCATAGTGGTGATAGAAACTAGACTTTTGGTGGTGAGCATGCTGTAGTGTATATGGATATCAAATTATAAAGTTGTTGCACACCTGAAACTTATATCATGTTTTAGCCAATGTGACCTCAATTAAAAAAGAAGAAAATATGATATATTCAAGTAGATCTTGGAATTTACGCTTTACAAGATAAGATCTAAAAGAATCTAGTTCACCTAATTAGTGATAATTTCAGTTATTTTTATAATTTCAAAAATGTAATAAATAAGATATTTGTTCCAAGAATGACCTTAGATGTCATGTAACTCATTCCCTCTCTCTTTCCAAGAGAAAAAAAAAAAGAAAAACCCAAAGAGAAGTCACTTGCCCATCTGGTTCTTTTTTTTTAAATTTATTTTTATTGTTAGACTTATTGGGGTGACATCTGTTAGCAAGGATTACATAGGTTTCAGGCATACAGTTCTACAGTGCATTGTCAGCTTGTAGTATAGTAAGTTCACCACCCAGTGTGAGTTCTCTTTCCATCACCATATGTTTAGCTCCTCCTCCCTCCTCTCCCACCCCCTCCCCTTTCTCCACTCCCTAATCCACTCATCCCCAAATAAACATTAAACTATTGATTATGTCCTGTCCATGGGTTATTTGTTTGTTTGTTCATTTCTTTTTTCTTTGTTGCTTTCAGTTTTATATTCCGCCTATGAGTGAAGTCATACAGTTCTTCGTTTTTTCTGTCTGGCTTATTTCACTAAGCATGATGCTCTCCAGGTCCATCCATTTTGTTGCAAATGGTAATATTTCATCTTTTCTTACAGCTGAGTAATATTCCATTGTGTATATGTACCACAGCTGCTTTATCCAGTCATCTGTCACAGGGCACTTTGGTTGTTTCCATGTTTTGGCCACTGTGAACAGCGCTGCGATGAACATTGGGGTACATAAGTCTTTGCAGACAAAGGTTTTCAAGTTTTTTGGGTAGATTCCCCAGAAGGGGGATTGCTGGGTCATATGGTAACTCCATTCCCAATTCCAACTGGTTCTTAATAAAACCATATTTGAAATCCAAATTTCATGATTCCCAGTCCCGGGTATTGATTTGGAGGAAAAACTAACCAAATACTTAATCTTGGGTTGGAAACAGTCTTAGAAAGGACCTAGAAGTCAAATGTTAATTTAGTCTCCCATGCCATATAGAAATCCCCTCAATAGAATGTCTGATGTTTCTTACAGCTTTCTTACAGTTTTTTACAGTTTGAGCATTTTCCTTGAAAGACAGCTCATTAATTTGGGGAGGAACCCCACCATTATTGGTCAGCTTTTATTATTAGAAAATCTTTCTTTCATTGTGCTAAAATCTGTCTTCTTATAGTATGTTGAACTTCTCGAACCTTTTCATTTCTTGGAGCATGGAAGAATCAGTTACTTATGGCCGAATAATATTCCATTGTATATTCCTGCTATCTACATACTCTATTATTTGTTAATGTCTCTCTTAACATGTGATTTGCCAAAGAGGACAAGGCAATAATCCAGCTGTGGTCTGACCAGTGCAGGGTGCCACTGGGGCTGTTGTCTTCTTTGATCTGTTCTCTATGCTTCTATTAATAGGGCCCCAACATGTTTGGCTTTCTTGGCAGGTGCATTCCTGAGATTATGGTCAACGAAAACCTCAAGCCTTTTTTATATTTGACAACTGTTAAGCCAGGTCTCTTTCAACTACTGTTTATGTAATTGATTACAAGATTGTGTGTCAAATTCTATCTTTTAGCTTTTAGTTCAATATTCTGTCTTTGGAGAATGTTTGAATCCTCATCTTGTTATCCAGAGTGTTTGTCTGTCTCTCTAACACAGCATGCATGAACTTGGTAAAGCACTCTTCTGTGCTTTTGTAGAAATCGCTGAAGAAGAGACAAGCCAGGCAAGATGGGGGAGGGCATGGTCACGTCACTATGACCTCTGTGTGAATCATTGGTTACAACTGTGAATGCACATGCAGCATGACTAAACAACCCTTATTTCTCCATTTATATATTTTTTAACATGGCTATCATGACTGTTAAGTGCCATTCTGAAATGAAGTACTGTATATAATTATAGCATCCTTTTAATTTACTGCCGAGTGGCCATTTTATTTTATTTATTTATTTATTTATTTTTATGTGGGTAGTTCCCTGGTGGGAATCAAACCCAGGCCACAGCGTTGACAGCACCGAAGCCTTAGCCACTACACCACCAGGGAACTTCCCCCAGTGGCCATTTTTAAAAAAGAACACGGGGTTCGTTCTACATGGCCTGTTCTCAGTGAACCCATATTGGCTTTTAGTGATCATCTCTCTGTAAATATTAACTTAAAGATTGCCTGAAGGCAAATAGCTAGGGCACCCATGCCAAAACCAGGGGAAAAAAAAGAATTTTTTTGGAAGCAGAAGGAAGCAATGTTCTCTGAACTTACTGTTTAAACCCCTGTTGATAGCGGTTTAAGCAGTACGTTTAAACACATGGACCTATGTTGAGGCGAGAGGGACTGCGCAGATCGTGTGAGTCAAAGGCTTTTGAAGGTCTCGGGAAGAGGGAGGTAGCGGAGTCTGTGGATGATGCAGGCCCCTCCAGGAGAGCCCGAGACAAGCTGGGACTGGCACCAACTCTGTCCTTCCCAAAGCACCGAACTTTCTCTCCCTGTCACTCCTTCTCACTTGTCACCATTCTGCCCGCAGCACTTGGAGTCAACTCTAGCCTTTTTAATAAGAAGGGTTTGGAAGAGAGACAAGCCTTTTCAGTCTGAGAGATAAAAATAAAAATGTCAGTGATCAGAATTTCCACATATGGTCTCAAATGATAGATGAAATTTAAAGCTGGCAATCGTCCTGGGTTGGAAGGACATAGGCAGCGGAGGCTGGAAGGAGGTTCAGGATTTTGTTTTGTTTTGTTTTGTTTTCCCCCAAGTGATAATGGACTGTCCCCAAACACAGCAAGTTCTTTCCTTTTTAAGGGCAGCAAAGGTTGCCAGGCCTCGTGCATTTGCAGGGACCTGTTGGGAGACATTTTGCAGCTCCTCCCCCACCTCTGTGAATAGGTTTTCCCAAAATTCCAGGAGGGAGTCCTCCACAGACTGCCCATCTGTTCTCAAGCATGCAGGGAATCTGGGTAACAATTACATTTGGGGATCACCTGTTGGAGCTCCGGATGAGAGACCATATTCTGTGCCAAGCCTTTGGAGATTTCTTCTCCAAGACAGTTCTGCTTTTGGGTGTGGTGAGAGATTAGGAGGAAAGATCAGAAGGGCAGGGAGAGACTTGCATCTCAGTTGAGAAGGGTCATAGCCCAAGAAACATTGGTTTTTACCCTGACACAAGAGATAAACACATTTCCATGGCCAAAGCTCATGGAAACACAACGATCTCTACTCTTAGAACTCTGAATTCTGCTCTCTCTCTCTCTCTCTCTCTCTTTCTCTCTGTGTGTGTGAGTGTGTGTGTGTTTTCACTCACTAGCATGAGGTGTAGATTTTTACACATCAGTACCCTCTCATTAACTGCTACATCGTGTTCCTTGGATAGACATACAATGTCTGGCTTAGCCTTTTTCCACGCTGATGGGCCTTTAGATGTTTTCCGGCTTTTGCTATTACAAACAGACCTACAATGGCCATCTTTGTCCAGGCCTTTCCACATATGTGTGTATATGTCTGTAGGGTAGATATTGAGAAATGGAAAACTACCAAGGGTAACACATTTTAAATTTTAATAGACACAGTAAAATCACTGTATGCAAATCCGGAAAACTGGGCTCTCCTAGGAATGTTCTCTTATCTTTTGGCAAATCATTGAAGTCTCAATTTACTCATCTGAAAAAGGAGGGGGAACAATATATTAACATTTAAAAAGACTTCTTTACAGTCCACTTCAAGTTCTAATTTGAAGAGTTCTGAGACTACCATGTGGTCTGAACCAGCGGTCCTCACACTCAAACATGAAACAGCTAGAGAGCATGTTAACACACACAGGTTTGGATCCCACCACCGGAGTTTCTGATCCATTGTTCTATGGTAGGGCCTGAGAATTTGCATTTCTAACAAGTTCTTCGATGATGCCGATGCTGCTGGTTTCAGAACCTCTGGTTTCAGAACCTCTGGTTTAGACCACAAAACACTCAGATGGACTCCCAGCTGTTTAACGGTTATGCTTAGGACATAAAGATCTACAGGCCTCACTTAAAGATCTACTTAGCAAGAGATAACTTCAGGGGCTAGACTCAGACTTCAATGTGCACAGTGATGTGGGAGGAGGGGGTTGGGAAGAGAAACAGTCAGGGATCTGAATCTGCATCTTGAAAGAATTTAAGAAAACCCCACAGATACCAGGAGATAGTGTCTATAACCCAATCCTGGCCTTACAGATCCATTACTCTCAGGAAAACCTAGTCAGACGGAATGCACGAGCCAGTAGTAGCCCAGTCCTGCTCCTGAGAAAACATGTAGCACAGGCTCCACTGGGAGGAGGTCAGCATTATCTTCTCTCTACAGACAGGACAGCTCAGCACGGTGCCTTTTCCTGTTAAAGGACTTCTACAGCCATTATCTGAACTCCTGAAACAGCCCTGGGAGGCAGACCACAGGACAATTATCGTATTTGGCACTCGGGTGGGGAATCACTTACCTTGGTTGACTCAGCAAGGCCATGACCTAGGAGTTGTTTTGCCAGCAAGGCAGATGAGGATGTGTGGAGCCAGGTACAGTCTTCCCAGAAGCCTCATATAACCAGGAAATGGATGAGCCTCATGATACAGTTTTATTCTCCTGTTCAGCTTCATTCTGACCATGGGCTCATTAATAACCCAGGCGTAGCAGCTGAGCTAACGGGGTCACAAAAAAGTATGAATAAGTTGGCAAGGGCCATAGGGGTCTTACATTCTTGAGTTGCGATTAGCAAGTGGATTCTCCAGAAAACTACTCTGTGGCTCCAAAGCAGAAAACTTTAGAGAACTTGTGCTTTTAGGACACTCTGCTTTCTACTTAAATAGTGATTCAATACTATTAAGTCCAAGCTATTCTACTGATGGAGAAAAAACAAGTCTAAACTCAAAATCGGGGAAGAAGTTCTGGTTTGTTGAAAAAAATCGTAATGTCGTTTAGCAAGCATCAGCTAAGCAACCATTGTTTGTCAGGCGCTGACGGACATCCTGATGCATAGGACAGGCATGATCACTGATGCCGCAGTAGAGCTAACCATTTAGGGAAGGGGACATTATTTAAACAAGATAGCTCACGGGTCACTGATTGTGGCTGTGATACATGTTGTTAGTAGAGAACAAGGAACCGTAGAGTACAATACTGGTGTTCAAAGTTGACCTGATTCTCAGATATAGAAATAGAAGTCAGGACTTCAAGGGTTATTTCTCGTAATGCATTGCATGAGGCCTTGCCCCAGGGCAGAACCCTGTGTGAGCTTGGGAGGGGAGCTTGGTGTGGCCAAGTACGGCAGGGCTCGTGCTCCTTTAAAAATAACGGCATGTAAAGCTTTAGGGCAACTGTTTCGTCACCTCCTGCCCGAAACAGATCTTTGCCAGAGCTCAGGCCCAATAATCCTTCAAGAAGCACGTAAAGTGAGGTCGGGAAGGACCTTTGAGAGTTGAAAGAATTGGTAAAAAGGGTGAGGACTTGTAAGATAGCTCAAGAGCGTGAGAGTCAGCTGGTTTGCTCTTTCAAATTACATGCCTCTTACTAGAGGTCAGTGGCCTCTCCGCTGCAATTGGGCACACACGTGTGACTGATCTGTGATGATGTGGCCTTTTAGAGAGTAAAACACCAGCACACACCTGCTTCTAAAGTTCCATTCTGTTTCTTGGGGATTTCCATTCCACTGGAAGGAAATACGGAATCTTGAAGAACTAGGTTAAGATTCTAGGACAGTCCTTCTGTTTTGAATATGGAGGGATCCACACATTTGAAAACATGATAGAAGATGAAGGTCTTACGTGGGAAGGGCACTGGGACATTTCTCTTTGCCGACTGGCTGCTTCCAGGCCAGGTCACACTTGCCTCATTTCAGGCAGGGAGATGACACCGCCCTGCCACCTAATACACTGGGAGGACTTTTAAGGGGATGGTGGTTCTAACAGGGTCTCCACCCCAACCTAACTACTCAGAAATGCCATGAAGAGAACCAGAGGGTCATGCCCTTAGTTTAGGGTTTCGCCTGACGTTAATGTGTCACCAGGGGTAGCAGTTATTACTGTCTAGTAATACAGTCACAGGAAGTACTATATTAGATCCTTTCCAACCAGAGCTCATGGAGAGCACAAGAGAAAGGCCACATACCTGGGAAAATGTAAGGGACGGGGGCTTGGTGGGCTGTAGGGAGGAGCAGGATTCTCCTCTGTGAGAAGAGGGTAGTGGTTCACTGTTTCGAAGCTTCTGCCGGTTTCCATGATGTGATACTCCCACCATTGCTAATTTCAGGCTGCCAGTGTGATGCTAACTGGCTCACAAAATTCCTGGAATTAAATATCGGCTCGTGCTTGCTGCTGGGAAGGTGCAGGCTCCCGCACATTGCAGGCGGCTCTGCCAGTGGGCCAAGAGGGGCAGGAAGGGGGTGATGAGGAGTTCCCTAATGTAGACCTGGCCCACAGGGCTGGTCTAAAGCCCTCATGGATAGTGCTGAGATTCCCAGGTCGAGGCGAGGAGGTGTAGTGGGGCCTGGGTGGCCCCGGTAAACATGGGTGGGACTGAAATTACAGGCGGGTGAAAAGTTTGGTTGGCCCCTAATTAGACTGCGTCTCCCCATCTGCCTTTTGTAACCATCATGTAGAGAGGCAAGCCCAGTAAGAATAGCTTTAAAGAAATTATAAAATGATTGCTGCTTATATCCTGAAAGCACGCTTCTTAGCGTGGGGACACCCATTCGAAGACAATGCCCTGGAATCACAGAGGGAAAATGACAATGAGAAGGGAGGGTGAGGCCAGCTGTTCCCCTTTGTGGGGGAGGAGGGACAGGCAGGGTTATTAAAAGCTCCATGACATACTTTGGCTTTGGCGGTGAGGTTATGTCTCAGCCTGTGGGATCACTCCCTTCAGAGCAGATTGGGAAGACAGTGCCAGCCTGGTTGAGTTATTCGTGTCCATGGGGCCTAATCCCGCTGCATGTGTTCTCTCTTTGATAAGGGCCTGGCTTATGTCTCCAAGCTTGATTTTTCAGTTCTAGAAAGGGCAAAAAGAATGATTCCTCGACATCTAGGCAGAATGGTAAAGTGAGTGGAAGTTCTGTCCTAGCTCTCCCATCTCCCTTACAGTAGACTTCTCCAGGCACCTGGAAGCCAGCATCCCCCTGTTGTCTGGCTGCCCAGGGCTCCCCACGCTGGACTGAAGTCTTCCGTATGTCACAGGACTCACCCAATGCTTCTGTTTTATTTCTTGGTGCCTCATAATGATGTCTTTGGTAACAGTTTCCATGAGTGAAAACTTGTGAACTGTTTCACTTTAAGGGGTTAATGACTGCTTTCAACTTGGGGAATCACCTCCTCCCGGAGATACTTGCAGGTTTTACAAAGCTCTAACACTAAAGAAGGATGCTGGTATGGTAGCACCTCTGGCTCTGTGGTAGAGAAATGATAAGCTTTGTTTTGGGCAAGGCTGTTAGTGCTCCCACAAATCATGCCCTGTGAGTGAACATGTAGTCCCCCATGGCAATCCAGTCTTGTCCTGCTTAACAAGGAATATGGCACCCAGTAATTTACCAATAGGTCCAAATAGATGCATGAAGCATAGGCTGTGCTTAGCTCCTTTAATGGGGATGAAGCCTGGTCCCTAAAATGAGTCCAGCTCTTCCATTGAGTCCCAAGACCAAGAAGAGACTGAGAGAAAGAGAAACGTAGGAAATTGAAGGGTACGTGACTGGCAAACCCTTTCCTGTGGGAGCAGCCCACTGGACAGAATGGGAAGCAGGGTTTTCCCAGGACATGAGCATTGCATGTGGCTCAGACTTGTGACTTGTCTTTGTCAGAGATTTTTCCAATCTGGTTTGGGGCTGAGATACTCCCATGATAATTGCAATGTGCTCAGGGCACACCTACACTGACACAAACAGTCAGCCATGCACTCAGCCCCATCACCGCCCCTCTGTTCTACCCAAGCCCTATTCAAGACAGTACTGCCTGAGCAGAGCTGAGCAGGGGCTGATGATGCAGAATGAGGAATGATGATCATTGTAAGAGCTGTCACATGTCAACTGCTTACTCTGCCCAGCCACTGTGCACAAGTCTGCATGGGTGTGTGATCTTATTTAATCCTTGTAACCACCCATTCAGTTTTGCATTATTAATGTTATTTTCCTTTTACAGATGAGGAAACTGAGACTCAGGCTAAATAACTTGCCCAAGGGCACACAGCTCATAAATGGCACAGTGAGAGTAGAACTTAGTATACTCTGAATATAAATTCCAAGAAGCCCAGTTTCTCCCTGAACTCCCTCAATGAGAGCTAGTTCCATTTCTCCATCTCAGCTGAGCTGCATCACCAACAGTGCTCCCAGGTGCATGGGCTCCATGGCCATCGTGATCTGCAATCAGATTCCCAGGAAAGCCAGATAGTTCCCAAATCCAGAACAGAAATGAAAACCAGCAGGTAATTCTGTTAGGCTTTACTTTTAGATTGCAGATGTTTTCATATCTGGAAGCAAGTGCATTTGAAGTATCTGGCTACCTTTTCACCTAAAAATTTGATTTACAAAGGATATAAGAAGACCATCAAGCTAGATGTGATGCGACCATCTAAATACTTCCTAAAGGTTTCTGAAGGGATTTGAAGTCCTCTGGGTGTTAACATTCTGGATGCCAGTTGCCCTTTCCATCCCAGACTTGTCATCTTCATGAAAGTGTCCAGCAGACAGTGGGAGAAAAATGAGCCCTTCCTATTTTAATGTAAATCCTTTCTTGCTTACTGACTTCTTATTGATCGCACGTAATTTTGACTTAATGCGTGGTTGCCGGGACTGTGAGTCGTTACCTACCAAATGCACAGCTGAGATGATTGCTGCCGTCTTCACAGGAGAAGCACAGTCAGAGGGGCCCTGTCTCCACCTCCTCTTTCATTGTTCTTACCTCTTGACTTCAACACTCAGCAAAGCCTTGGGATGAAGAATTAAGAATTAAAAAGGCAGCAGCTCTCAGGTCTAGAGCCAGCAATGATATCTGGATTCTACTTGACTCCTTTAATAAATGATTGTTTATTATAAGAACCTGAAATTCAACATACTGCGTTGATTTATGAGTGAATGCCAAAATATAATAGACACAGTCCTTATCTTCAAGGGGCTTACCTTTCTGTTGAGAAGATAAATTTTTCGCGTAAAATGATACAGACATGGGTAGTACCAGGTAGCTAAAACTGTATAAGGCACATACCAGAGTGATGAGAGTATATTCACAGAGTTCAGAGATCAGAGAGTTCTAGTGTTAGGAGGGGTTACCTGGAAGACCAGAGCCAGACCAGGACCAAAGATGAGGAAGATGGCAAAGAGAGTCTTCAACCAAGCTAGGTTCCTCGCCAACCACGCTGATGCCATTGTGTTTTGGTGTACACCACAGCCTCTCCTAACCCCACTTTCTTCTTCCCACCTTCCTTCCTTCTCTTCTTCTTTTTCTGCTTACCTTCCTATCCTGTGAGTCATTGAAGTCTTTTCCACACTTCCATACTTCAGCTCAAGTCCAAACTTGTGCTTGAGGCTTTTTTCACCATTTTCAGACTGTGCCGCAATTTCCACTTACTGAATTTTTATAATGGGTGGATCCGTACCACACCCTGGGAAAGTTAATTCTGCCTTATATGGTTTGCTAATGGTTATGTTCTATGTCCCTGATGATACTTTAAGCTTCTTATGGGCAGGGTTGCACACAGCATTTCTTGTGTATCTAGCACATTACTAGATGTGTTAGCAGATGCTCAGGAATTTGGATTGAATATCTCACCATCCAAAGTCATTGGTTGCCTAGTCTTATTTGACGTTTCACAGGGGTAGATGCTGCATAGACAGTTAATAGTATTTAGATATTTGATGACCTAGGGAGTAGCTTTGGTTCCCTTCTAGAATTCCTTCTGTTGTTGTTGTTTTAATTTTTCTCTTCTTTTTAAAATTTTATTATTAAATTTATTGGGGTAATATTGGCTAGTAAAATTATATAGATTTCAAGTGACAATTCTGTAATACATCATCTATGTGTTGCATTCTGTGCTCACTACTCTCAGAGTTAATTCTTCTTCTATCACCATATATTTAACGCCTCCCTCCTCTACCACCCCTCCCCCTTTACCCTTGGTAACCACTAAACTGTTGTCTGTGTCTGTGAATTTTTATTTCTTGGTTTGTCTTATTCCTTTGTTGCTTTCAGTTTTATATCCTACATATGAGTGAAGTTATATGGCTCTTGACTTTTTCTACCTTATTTTGCTTAGCATGATAATCTCGGGATCCATCCATGTTGTCACAAATGGCAGTATTTCATCTTTTCTAATGGCTGAATAATATTCCATTGTGTGTACATATGTACCACATCTTCTTTATCCAGTCATCTATTGAAGGACACTTTTGTTGTTTCCATGTCTTGGCCACTGTGAATAATGCTGCAATAAACACTGGGGTACATATGAGGGCTCTCCAAAAATTAAAAAAAAGTCCAGCCACTGTCAAGATAATGAAAACAGTTGTGGCTGAATATTTTCCAGACAGCCTTTGTATATCTTTGCAGACAAATGCTTCTAGATTTTTTGGGTAGATACCCATAAGAAGTATTGCTGGGTCGTATGGTAACCCTTCTTAGTATTTTGGAGAAATTCCATACAGTTTTTCATAGTGGCTGTACCAACTTACATTCCCAGTAGTGTATGAGGATTCCTTTTTTTCCACAGTTTTATATCCTACATATGACAACACTTATTGTCTTGTTGATAACAGCTATTCTAACAAGTGTGAGATGGTATCTCATTGTGCTTTTGATTTGCATTTTCCTAATAGCTAGTGAAGTTGAGCATCTTTTCATATATCTGTTGGCAGATTCTATGCCTTCTTGAGAGAAGCGCCTGTCTAGGTCCTCTGCCCATTTTTTGATTGGATTGTTTGTTTTTTTTTGTTGTTGAGTTGTACAAGTTCTGTATGTGTTTTGGATATTAGACCCTTGTCAGAGGAGTTGTTTGCAAATATTTTCTCCCCCCTCAGTTGGTTGCCTCTGTGCTTTGTTGATGGTTTCTTTGGCTGTGCAAAAGCTTTTTAGTTTAATATAGTCCCCTTCATTTATTTTTGCTTTTACTTCCCTTGCCTTGAGGTCAAATTCATAAATTCCTCCCTGAACCCAAGGTCCATAAATTTAGTACCAATATTTCTCCTATGCTATTTATTGTTTTGGGTCTTATGTTTAGGTCTTTGATCCATTTTGAATTAATGTTGGGGTATGGTGACAGATCACAGTCTAGATTCCTTCTTTTGCATATGGCTTTCCAATTTTCCCAGCACCATTTATTGAAGAGACTTTCTTTTCTTCATTGCACGAGTATGTTTTTGACTCCTTTGTCAAAATTATGTTTCCATAGCAGGGGTTTTTGGCATAACACTTTCAAATATGAGGGAAGCTTTATGTACTTACTTGGAGTTGAGGATCCATTGATTGCGGGTTCATATAGTAATGAAGCTTTATTTTCTTTCTCTGGCTTTTCAAATTCTTCAGGACTTCTTGTTTGGTTAGATGATGAAGAGGTATTTAGATTTCTAGTGTCAACACTAGAGATCAACTTTGCAAGCTTCACATTTACAATAAACAATATATAAATTCTGGTTTTACTCCTATCATCCACATAATTTGTACCTACTTTTCTCTTTTTATCCAGTAGATAAGGTCAGGTAAAGGAAGACTAGAAAGGGAGATAGAAAGAGAAAATATTGCTAGGATTAGTAGTAAAATAAATCAAGTGTACTAATCAAAACCATTTTAATGATGACATGATGAGAAAAACCTCATTTACTGGCTGTGGAATATCATTTAAAATGAAAATCACAGGCAAAAGAAAAAATTTCTCCATCCTCTCATGTGATAACTAGTCAGAAATCTTTGAAAAATAAGTCAAAAGGCATTTCTGTACTTCTTGGATGCCATCTTTTCAATATCTTTCTAAAATATATATATATGAAAATAGAGAGATATACTGCACAACAGACTCAGCATTCCTGGTAATATTTGATCATTTTAAACCCTTACATAATAAGTTAGCTTTTATACTGAATACTGTATTGTAGCAGAAGATCATGATAATGAATTGCATTCTTAGCACCATCCATCGGCCCTAGGACTTAGGATAAGGGACTTGACCACCAACTTGGTGCTTTTTGCTGCAATGGAAACACATTCTAAAAAATCGAGGTATAAAATGATATCACACGGGCAGTTAAACCAAGTTTCTTTTCTTAGAAAATAATAGTGTAAGTTTACATCTGCTGTTACCTTCAACATATCCAGAGACAGATTTCAAAAGTATCCTTTAGATTTTAACATGTGACTCACACCGGGACCTCTGACAAGCACCCAGTGCCTCAGGCTTGCACCGTAATGTTACAAAGTGCTGCCTGCAGGATGGAGCCTTGAGAAGACGCCGGTCCTCCATTCTAGGGTCCTCTCTGCTGCTCCTTGCTCAACGAGCCACATTCCTTCCTTTTCATGGCCCTCAGCTCTTCTATTGATAAGATCCCTTCCAGTGCCAAGGCTCTATAACAGGGCCAAGAATAATTTCTCTGTCCTGGCTCCTAGAGCAGGACACCGTAACAGCCTCAGTACTTCTCTAGAACTCTTAAAGAAAGTCAGGGACTTCATCTTCCCACACAGCTAATCCTCAGCTAGCCCTGCAGATAACCTCTGCGGGTTAAGTTGCAGACTCAGGATGCTTCGAATTTACATGTTCCACCAAGTCACCAGGAAAGCCTGGCCCCTGCCCCCAGGCAAGTTTCCGTACTAAATGAATTGCATATTTTAAAGTTTCCAGTGTGTATGTATTCTGCTTTCTATTATATACTGACCAACATGAAGCACTGGATGCCAAAATGGGGAAAGGCGGAAAGTTGGGTGAACCAAAAAAAACCAAAAACAAAAAAACAAAAAAACTTGGCAGCTGTAAAACTGCCCTGAGCTAAAGACTCCCTGGCCAGTGTCCTGTACAGGTGGGGAGAGAAATCTATGACATGTAAGTGAGTTCTGATCAGGTTCGCACATTCCTCCCGACACCACACCTATCCTAGTGGGCATTTGCGGGGCATGCGTGTGTGCAGTGGGCTTGCCATGGGAAATCTTTCCTTGTGGTTTTGCCTGCGATTAAAGCATTAGAGGAGGGGACAGGAGCCAAGGCTCAGGCATGTGCACCCCAGGCTGCCAGGCTGAAGGACAGCTTTGAAGCTGAAGAGGAGGAAGGAAGGTGGCCTGGAGCCATGAGACATGATGTGCACGGATGTCATATAAGGTTGCTCCTGCAGCTGCTCGGGAGGGAGCTGGAAAGGAACCTGCTGAGCGCCCGAGCCTGTCAAAGGCCCAAAGGAGGAGGAGGTGAGAGCCTCAGGTGTGTCTACCCTCAGGCCCAGAGAATAATGGATTTGGAAATAAACACGGAAAATTGTAAATTGTCAGTGGAATGCCAGTGATGGTCAGCCAAATCAATACCTCCTTTTAAAAATAAACATTCTTTGGTCTCAAAAGAAACCATTTAGGGATGTTTGCACTTTGCTCACAGAGAGGACTGGGGAAAATTTCTCTCCTTTGAGCTAGTGGGGGTGGAGGCAGCAGCAAGATGCGGGGGGGGGGGGGCAGTTCTTTGTGACCAGGGCATTGGCATGGCAGGGTAGGTGGTGGTACAGGCTCCCAGTCCTGCCACAGGCCACCTGTGTGACCGTCCCCCTTCTATTTCTTTTTTTTTGGGGGGGGGCAGGGGCTTGGGGTAGTTCCCTGGCTGGGAATCGAACCCAGGCCGCAGCACTGACAGCACCAAAGCCTCGCCGCTACACCACCAGGGAAGCCCCCTTCTATTTCCTGATCTTTAAAAGGAAGAGGTAAAATGTCATGGTTTCAAAGATCCCTTCCAGCAATACCGCTTAAGGAAGACTTTAGGAAAGCTGCTCTACAGGATTACTTCCTTGAAAACGTAAATGGCCACAAGAAGGGTTGACGTTAAGCCAAAGGAAGACCTTTTCAGGCTTTGGGGTCATGAATGACAGAAGCAGGGCTGTGTGCCCACCCAAAATGGAACACATGTGAGGATGCTGGAGGCTGAGCACACCAGGGGCAGGGGTGGCCTTCGTCTCAGTGCATTCCCCTACCTGGCATATTCTGTCTTCAATGGTCTCTTTCCTTTCCTTTCAAACCAACCTATATCAGCATCTCAGTTCCCTTCTTCTTTCATCGTGCCACCTTCAAAGTGCTCTCTGTTTAATGCAGTACACCTATTCAGATGCTTTTCCACTGCTCCAGACAGTTTTTGAACTTGTTGATTTTGATGTATGTTAGTGCTTCTGCTCTTTTTTGTTTCATCTCTTCCACATTGGCAGAAAGTTTCCCTTTGAGGAATTTTTTTATATGGGGGAACAAACCCCCCAAAAAATCATCTGGGGCTAGATTAGGTGAAGAGGGGGCCATGTCATTTTTTTGGTCAAAAACTGCTGAACACTCAGTGCCATGTGGGCAGGTGCATTGTCATGTCACACGTTATTCGTGTAAATCACTTTGAAAGAGTCTCCAAAGCAAATTCACAGAAGCTAAATGCAGCCTCTCACAAACACAAGCTGGTATATGAATGCAGATGCGTATCTAGAGCACTCACCTAGCAGGGAAAGCCTTTATTACAAGGGTCTCACCCTCCAGAAGATAATTCTGTTTTCTTTGGGGTCCCTCCCATACCACAAAAAGCAGAGAGGAGTAGGACTCATCGTATACATCTTAAGAAGTTCATTTGTCGCTCGGCATCAGCTCTCAACTTGGAGAACATCTTAGATGAGGTACTACACCAGTCTCTACCTTTGGTTTCACCATAAAGAAGAACTTTGGTTAGAACCCAGTGTTCCATTTTTATAAAATGCTGCATTTATTATACAAGCAGAGTCCAAGAGTGAGGGTGGTGATTCAGTTTCAAACAGGAAAGGGCTCAACCAGCAGTAAATAATCACTACGTGGATACTAGATCCTGAGGGAGAGACAGTGATAAGCCCTTTCTTTGGGTAGGAGGACAAAGCACTCACAGAGGTATCTTCAGTAAAATGAGAAATGGTAAATGCCCCATGACCAGGGCTGCAAAAACATGCTGAAAGACTTGAGAAGAAGGAAATCAGTGTGGTGTCAGGGGATCAGAAAAATATTCTGAAAACCTGGGGCTTAAAGTTGGGGATTTTTCCAAATAGGGTTGAGAAGTGAAAGGACGAGAGTAAGACAGACAGGTGAGAAAGCCCACGCAATAACCAGGGACAGGAGGGGGAACAGAGAACCACACAGCAAGAAAGGACTGCGGGAATGCACTGGGGCCAGAATTCCAATTTAGTACATTTGGGTGTTTCCATTAGGCCTGGGAAAATTCTAGACACCATATCTAGAGGGTTCTTCTAAGCAAAGGTGGGACACCACCTTCTGTTCCTTCACTGTCAATCCCCTTAAGCTCAATTCAAGGGCTTTTCCATTCACCATCACCTGTGATGACAATAGCAACGATAAAACCTCATAAATGTATTGTCCTCTAAAACTGACAAAATGTGATAGTTGAAATTTCACAAAGGCAGGGGCCATATCTGTCTCTATTAAAACTCCTCAATTGGGAGTTCCCTGGTGGTGTAGTGGCTTAAGGCTTCGGCGCTGGTGCTGTCAACGCTGTGGCCTGGGTTCAATTCCCAGCCAGGGAGCTACCCACGTACCAAAAAGCAAATAAAAAACAACAACAACAACAAAAAAAACAAAACTCCTCAACCTGATACGGTCCTTGTCATAAAGGAGAACTCAGTAAATTCTTAGTTAATTAAATATATATATCTAATGCATTATCTAATTTGAACTTCATAATTACATTCTGGAGCAGAGAGATCCAATATTCTCATCCCAGTTCCACAAATGAGAGAAGTGAAACCCAGTGTAGGTATATGGCTTGACCAAGTTCTCTTAAGTACTGTTACAGACTTTGTATTAAAAATTGCACTAAACTAAGAGCCAGAAGACTGGGAACTAGTGAACTAGGAACTTAGCTTTGTCATTTTGGATCTTATTTTCTTTTTTTGCCCATTAAATAGGCATAGAACTAAATTTCCTTGATTCCAAGATATAAACATGCATGCACGCTTGTGCACACATGCACATACATATTTTTATTTAATCACATTTTAATGTCTCTAAAGTTGGGATATGTCTTATAGTCCATGATGTGCTATATTTCACCTTATAGCATTCTTTCTTTCTTGAAATCCATGGAATACAGTAATTTTTATCTTGTCTAGCTGCTGGAATGTGAATATGAGAATGCTTTTAAACTAGGAAGCACTATTCAAATAAGTAATGACTAGTAAAATAGAGGCTGCGGCTGGCCGCCCTCAATCCCTGGTCCCATGCTTCCTAATCACTCTGAGAAAGCCAGCCCCCAAGTGGGTCCTACTTAGAGTCCCTGAGCAGGCTCTGCAAGAGAGGAGATTAAGTGGCATTAACCCGACAAGCAAATGCTGGCATCTCTGAGACACCTGGTACAAATCTTCACTATTGATTAAAGGAATTAGTGGTCTGAGCATCTATGAATAGACAAAAAGAAAGGAAATGCAATCCTTTTCCACAAGCCCAAACACAGACCAGGCATTCATTGGTTTCTCTTTTCCCTGTTTGTGCATACCTGTGGTTCCGTAGGGCTGAGTTCCCAGAAGGAGCCCCTTTGACACAGGGACCCTGCTCCAGTAGAAGATGCCCTCCCCAACACGACCTCCTTCCTCATGCTGTTCCACACACCCCTTTGTTTGCAGCAGCCACTGGCTAGGTGGACAATATCCAGGGGACTGATGAGAGGACTGCTCTGAGTCTGCAGCAGGCACATTGCAATCTGTAGCCACTGAATCGCACAAATTGTCTGCATTTGGCCTCCATCACCCACACTTGTAAAAAACAAAGAACAGAAAAATCTCAGCATTTTGGGAGGAGATGGGGGAGGATGAAATGAGTAGCAGAGTTGAGACTAGGGTGAATTAAGTGAGATGCCTTGAGAGCAAAATTTAAGGAGAAACACACTCTCACCATGGAGCCTGTGAATAGCCTTCTAATATTCCAAGTTTGTTACTCATCCTTGCTAAATCTTAGGCGACTCATTGACTATTCTATATTTAATGGGCTCCAATACTCCAAGCACATAAAATAGAGTTGATAATCCGTTTTGTGTAGAATTATATAACTTATCATTGCACTTAATTTATAAATCATTTTCAAACATAGTTTGTCATTTGCTCTTCATTATAACTTGAGAGTTTATTATATAACATTACAATTATTATAATATGCTGTAAAAAAAAAAAAAGAATCTAAAGCTAAGAGTTTAACTCGATCAAGAGGCCAGACACTGATAAGGAACAGGATGCCACCACCTAAAAATAAGTTGCTATAGAAATTCAGGTTTTGTTTTTATTCTTATTATCCATGCTTGTGCCATAAATTTTTAAATTAAGGCAATAATCTTGTCTTACTACCTGTGTCTTAGAATGATAGCAATGACTGTTCAAAATGCTAAATAGGAATTGCATGTCTCCATCCTATAAACTATTGATTTAAGGAGGACATGCTTCAGCTAAGTCAAGTTGGACCTTCTGTTTGCAGGAAAATTTCAGTGGAAAACAGAGTGTCCCACTTTGGGGAAGGAAAACAAAGGGAGTGGGGGTTGCCATTGTATCAGAGAGAATCTACTGGGAAAAATGGAGAAACTGGTTTGAAGCATTACATTTGACAGGGAAGTTATTTGCCGACTTCTGTAGATATCTCAATGGAAAGACAACAAGACTCATCTTAATCTTTTGCAATTAAGAAAAGATGGGTTTAGGAGGCACTTTGGAAGGGTGGAATAAGAACCCCTGAAACTCTGCTTCTCCATAAAAGTAATGAGAACACTTTAAAACTTGCCAAAATCAATGTTTTAGAACTCTTGAAATTAACCAGATCAACCCAAGGAGTATTTATTCAAGAAAAATGGCTGAATTTCAGTAAAAAAAGTGAGATTTTTGGTATTTAAATTTGTCCTATTTTCATCTCTCTCACCTTGCTCCATGGTAACCTTGAAAACCAACAATTTCCCAATCATGGTAGCTATGAAAATCAGCAGCCTAGCAGCCACTGCTAGAAGACATAATGTGTTCGGAGTTTGCCCCAAAGCTCTATCTATCCCCAGAAAAATTGTCACTATTTGACTTGTCTGGCAGCTTCTTAGAAAATTCCCATTCATAGAGCTTGTCTTTATTTTACCTAATTCAGAGCTAGCAGCCCTATCTCTAGAGTGTTTGTTAAAAAAAAAAAAAAGGTATAATTGTTTAAGATCACAGCTGCTTGAGTTGGCAATATCAAGTAAGACAAACAAGGTTTGCCAAAAAATTTAAAAGGAAAATCTGGGAAATGAAATGTTCATAGGGGGCATTGAAAAACTCTGACATATTTGTAGGAATTTAGACTGTACACATGTACAGGGCTGGATACATCCCAAGAAAAGACCTGAGAAGGCCCTAATTTCTCATCTCTCGCTGACACTGAGGCTCTGTACAAGCAGAAAGTGAGGCTAAGTTGGAGTTGTAAACTACTAGAGCCCAGAATCCATGCCCCAACACACAACAAAAGCTTGGAGACATAATTGGTTAAAGGAATTTAGCGATATGTCTGTCCAACTACTAGTGGGCCAATAAACTAACCAGTAGAGACTTTAATGGCCATACACAACAAAGATGCAAACTTACAGAAATAGTTCAAGAGAAACACTAAACAAACAAAACAACAGCAAACAGCAAGAACAACAAACTTGGGTGGAAGGAGAATCTGATTTCCAGAGTTACCTCATTGTGTTATTTAAGGTGTCCAGTTTCAACAAAAATTATGAGACCCACAAAGAAGTAGGGAAGTATAACCCATAGAGAAAATAAACAAAATCAAATGTTTCTTTAACAAGGTTTTTTACATCGACAATCCTTTAGCTAGACTTAGGGAAAAAAAAACAATAATAAAAGAAAAAGAGTATGGAAAGAGATTGGGTGGGGGGGGGTGGAGAAGGAACATTCAGATTATAAAAATCAGGAATAAGAAATGAGTGAACATCACTACAAACTTACAGAAGTAAAAAGTAGTATATTTCAATAGTATCTAAGATACTATTGGATATATAAGATATATATATCTTAGATGAAGTGAGCAAATTCCTAAAAAACCACAAAGTATCAAAGCTGACTCAAGAAGAAATAGAAAATCTGAATAGCCCTATAACAAAGAGATTGAATTAGTAATCAAAAAATTTCCCACCAAAAAAGCCCACACCTAGTTGGCTTTGCTGGTGAATTATATCAATCATTTAAAGACCAATCCTTCACAAATTCTTTAAAAAAATAGAGGAGGAGGGATTATTTCTGACTTATTCTGTGAAACCGCCTGATACCAAGACCAAAGACATCGTAGGAAAATACCAATATCCTTTATGAATATAGGTGAAAAGACTTTAACAAAATACTAGTAAAACAAATCCAGAAATATATATAAAGGATTGTATATGACAACCAAATACCATTTGTCTCAGAAATGGAAGGTTGGTTTAACATATGAAAATCAATCAATGTAATATATTATATTGATAGATTAAAGGATAAAAACCACCTGATCATCTTAAAAGGTGCATAAAAACCATCTGACAAAATCCAAGATTTTTTTCATTATAAAGCATTTAACAAATTAGGAATAGAAGGGAACTTCCTTAACCTGATAAAGAACATCTACAAAAATCCCACAACTAATGGAAAAGGTGATGTATTTTCCCTAAGAACAGGAACAGGACAAGGATTCTTATTCTGACCACTTCTACTCAACATTGTACTGGAGGGTCTGGTCAAAAAAGTTAGGTAAGCAAAATAAATAAAAGGCATTGAGATTGGAGGAAGTAAAAGTACCTCTATTTTTCATATCATATGATCTTATAGAGAGAAATATCATAAGGAGTCCACAAGAAAATGAGTTGAACAAGGTTTTAGGATATAAGATCAATATACGAAAACCCATTAGATTTCTATACATTAGTAATGAGCAATCAAAAAGTGAAATTAAGGAAACAGTTTTATTTATAGTATCATCAAAAAGAATTAAATACCTAAGAATAAATCTAACAAAACATGTGCAAAACTTGTCAACCAAAAAGTACAAAACACTGATGAAAAAAATTAAAGAATACCCAGATAACTAGGAAGCCATCCTATGTTTGAGGATCAGAGAACTTAATACAGTAAGATGACAGTATTCCCCAAGATGATCTACAGATTCAACACAATCCCCATCAAAATCCCAGCTGCCTTTTTGTAAAATTGACAAACAGATCCTAAAATTCTTGTGAAAATTCAAGTGACCTTGAGTAGCCAAAACAACCTTTAAAAATAACAAAGTTAGAGGATTCACACTGCCCAGTTTCAATACAGTAGACTCTCTGTTAACCAGAACTTGCTGGTTGCTTGACATTTTACCAGTTGCTTGAGAGTGTCAGTTAACCAAGATTCTACTTACATTTATCTGGCATCTACCAATCCCCATGGGTGCAGGTTAACTGAGAGTCTACTGTATTTGCCTCAGAGCAACAGTGATGAAGAAACTAACTACAGTACTAGCATAATAATATACAGTTCGATGGAATAGATTGAATGCCCAGAAATAAACTGATTTTTAACAAAAGTGCCAGGATAATTTAATTGGAAATAATAGTCTTTTCAACAAATGATGCTGAAATAGCCAGATATCCACATACAAAATAATGTACATGGACCTTTTTTTGCACCATATTCAAAAATTAACTCAAAGTGGATCATAGGTATGTGTAAGGGCTAACCATTAACACTCTAGGAATAAAACAATAGAACATATCTTCTTGACTTTGACTGGGTCCTTGAATAGTTTCTAAGAATGACACCAAAAGCACAAGTGAAAAAAGGAAAAAAAATAAATTGGCCTGCATCAAAATTAAAAACTTTACTTTTCAAAGGATAGCATCAGAAAAATGAAAAGACAACCCACAGATTGAGAGAAAATATTTGCCAATCATATATCTGATAAGGAACTTATAGCCAGAATATATAAAGAACTTTTGCAAACCAACCATAAAAGGACAAATTACCCATTTTTAAATAGGCAAAGGATTTTAATAAATATTTCTCAAAAAATATGTAAAAATGGCCAAAAAAAATGCAAAGATGGTCAATATTTTTAACCATTAGGGAAATGCTAATTTCAAACAGAATGATAAGACCATTTTAAATTCTCTCATATGACTATAATAAAAAAGATATACCATAACAAGGGCTGGTGAGGATGTAGAGAAACTGGGAACTTCATACATTTCTGGCAGGATTGTGAAATGGGGTGGCCAGTTTTGAAAAATGTTTGGCAGTTCCTCAAAAGGATAAACATAAGTTACCATATGACCTGGAAACCCACTCCTCGATATATGAGAAATGGAAACATATGTCCACACAAAAACTACCATACAAATGTTCATAGCTACATTATTCACAATAGCCAAAAAGTAAGACTGAAAACCAAACCTCCATGAGGAGTGGATAAACAAAACGTGCAAGTCCATACAGTGGAATATTGTTCAGCAATACGTAGGAATGTAGAAATGATACACAATACATATAGAGGAACCTTGAAAGCTTTATGCCGAGTAAAAGAACCAGACACAAAGGTCACGTATTGTATGATTGCATTTATATGAAGTGCCTAAAACAGGCAAACCCATACATACACAAAGTGGATTACTGGCGCCAAGTTCTGGGGGAGAGGAAAGTTGGGGGAGTAACTGCTAATGAGTACAGGGCTTTGTTTTGGGGTGATGAAAATGTACTGGCAGTAGTGATGATGGTTGCACTGCTCTGTGAATATACTAAAAACCACTTAATTGTACACATTTGCTCTTAAAACACCTGAATGTTTAGTATACCTTTATTCTATTTTGAAAGAATGTTGTATCAATCACGTAGGACTCTTTTGTTTTCAAGTAACAGAAAAGCCAACATCAACTTGCTTAAATGATAAAAGGGAATTTATGGGCTCTTATAAAGAGGGGTAGTGCTTCAGGAGTGACTTTATTCTGAGCGCTCAAGTGATTTGGGCAGGCCTTGTTCTGCTCCCATTGTGCTGGCTTTGTTCTTAAGCCTTGGCGGCCACAACCTCAGATCGTCCCAGGGTCAAGTCTCCAGGGGAAATCTACCTGCTTCTCAAAAAAAGAAAAAAAGAAATCCTAGCAAAAATCTCATTGACGGTGATTGCATTGTATGTTCATCTCTGAACCAACCATTTTGGCCAAGGAGATCTGTGATTGGCCAGATCTGTGCCATGTGTTTCACCCTTGTAGCTGGGAGAAGCCTCACCAGAAGTTTAGTGATTGAGAAATGCCCAATACTCTTTCTAAATGGGAGAAAGCAGATGAATGGGTACTGGGGAGCCATACGACAGCAAACATCTACTATGAAGAGTTAGAAAAAAATTTGCCAAAATAGGAAACGAATCTAGGGGCAGTTTACGATAATCTTGGTGTACAAAGTACTATGAAATATACAGCATCTCTCAATTTTAGCTCTTATCCTTTGAATCCAAATCCAACTTACCTTCAATGCTTACATTTACTTTTTAAAAGAGAAAGGTTTGTCTTCCACCACAACATTTTATTGGCCCTCCTTCTGGGTAGTGGTGGCCCTCAAAAATATGTCCACACCCTAATACTGTGAATTCTATTTTACACGGAAAAAGTGTCTTTGGAGATTTAAGTCCAGGGTCCTGTGGTAAGCTCATTCAGGATTACTCAGGTGGGTCCTAAATCCAATGAGAAGTGTCCTTAACAAAAGACAGAAGAGGAGAAAGCATGAAAGAGAATGTCAGGGAAGGACAGGGGCAGAGATTGAAGTAAATGTAACCCACCATGAATGCCCACTGTCCCAGAAACCGCAAGAGGTGAGGAAGGAATTCTACCCTGGAGCCTCCAGAGGGAGCACAGTGCTACTAATACCTTGGTTCAATCTTTGCACTCCGAAACTCTGACAGAATACATTTCTATTGTTTTAAGCCACCAAATTTATGGGTAACTTGTTATGGCAACCCTGGAAAACGAATGTGCTCTGATACAAACAGATTTTGAAAGAATTAGGTCTGTTTCACAAACTTTAACTTTTAAAACATTTAAATAGATAGCAAGAACGTTGTAGATGAGATATCGTATGGTTTTTCTACCAGAGCTGGTAGATTAAAAATTTTGTTTCTTTATTCTTTCAAATTTCTTCTTATCTATCTCTAAAGAAACCAAAGCAAAAAAGCAAAAGAGCAAGATTGGGGGGAGGGGGGAAGACATCCCAAACTTGGATTAATAAGAAACTAAAGAAGAAAAACACACTAGCCTTTTAAGAAATTTGTGTGAGAAGAGAAAGAGCAAGAGCTGTAGGTACTGGGCTACCACGAGTCAAAAGAAGATTTTATTTTATTTTTATTTGTAGAATGGAGGAGAATCAAGCCTGCTTACGATGTTACTAAAGGGGACAAACCATTAGAGAGGGGTGGTGGTGACAGAACAAAGAGAGGGTGCCTGACTCTGCAGAACCGTAAAGGGGCCAGAGGCTGGCTGTGACTGGCATGGAGGAGCCTTACGCCTTTGAATAGAAAGACAGAGACCTTGTCCTTAACACTAGAGAAACTGGTCAGGATGGCTGTCGGTACTGAGATTTTAGGTGAAGGGTAAACATTAAACTAAAAATAATCGTCTCATAAATTCTTATTTTAAGATTTTTGAGTTAGACCCGCTGTTGGATTAAATGTCCTTTTGGGTGTGTTGTTTTTCTGACTACTTTATTCCTAAACTTGCACACCATAGGTCATAAAGGTATAGCATTTTAGACTGCTACATATATTATTAGCACTCCTATATATTAAGGTTTCAAAATAATTATTTTCTCTTAAAAAAAAAGACCTCTCTGTTAAAGAAATAAAAACGAGATATAGAGTGTTTCCAGGTGATGACAAGACACAGGATGAGGTCTGGATGTGCAAGGCTGAGGAAGAGGGGAGATTAAATCATGAGAGGAGGATTCAGGCATGTCTGAGATTTGGAGGCAACGTAGTATAATTTTTCGTTTTGTTTTTCATAGAACAGATTTAAGGGCACAAACTAAAAGCCAGACTTCCAGGATTTGAACCCTCACTCAGCCACTTAAGAGAGCTGTGTGATCTTGGGTGAACTAACATATTGATACCTCTTTTTTTTTCTTTTGCAAAGTGGAGATAATAATGCACCAACGTCCTAGGGTTGTTTCAAGGACTGAGTGAATATTTGTAAAGTCTTATTATAGTGCCTGGCACTATGTTAATTTTTGTAAAAATACTAGGGTGCTTGATTTTGTATCGTTTTTTTCAGTATTTTATTATTCCTGAAGTTATATTTTTTATACAAATATTTTTATTGTTAGACTTATTGGGGTGACATGTGTTATCAGCTGTTGTATAGGTTCCAGGTGTACGATTCTACAGTGTATCATTTATTTGTTGCATTATGTGTTCACCACCCAGTGTGAGTTCTCTTTCCATCACTGTATATTGAGCTCCCTGTCCCTCCTCTCCCACCCCCTCCCTCCTCTCCCACCCCTTCCCTTTCTCCCACCCCCTCCTCCTTCCCCAAATAACCCTGAAACTATTGATTGTGTCCGTGAGTTTTTTAATTTGTTTGTTTTTTCCTTTGTTGCTTTCAGTTTTATATTCCACATATGAGTGCGGATCCTTATCAGATGTGTTGTTTGCAAATATTTTCTCCCATTCAGTTGGCTGTCTTTTTGTTTTGTTGATGGTTTCGTTTGCTGTTCAGAAGCTTTTTAGTTTGATATCATCCAGTTCATTTATTTTTGTTTTTTCTTCTCTTGCCTTTGAGGTCAGGTTCATGAAGTCTTCCCTGAGCGCTCGGTCTATAAGTTTAGTACCGATGTTTTCTTCTATACAGTTTACTGTTGCAGGTCTTACATGGAGGACTTTAATCCATTGATTTAATTTTAGTATAGGTGAGAGTTCACAGGTCAGATTTATTCTTTTGCATGTGTTTTTCCAGTTTTCCCAGCACCACCTACTAAAGAAACTGTCTTTTCCCAATTGCATTGTTTTTGCTCCTTTATCAAAAATTATTTGTCCATAAATTTGTGGATTTATTTCTGGGTTTTCAATTCTGTTCCATTGGTCTGTTTGTCTGTTTTTCTGCCAATACCAAGCTGTTTTGATTATTGATGATTCTGTATCTTCTTAAGGAAGTTTGATGAGAATATTTTATGCATGATCTTAATTCACTCATGTTCTTTTTATTTTATTTTTGGCACCAAATTCTCAGAACAAGTCTGCCTCACAACAGAGAAAGTAATGCAGAGACTTAGCTCCCAGCCCAGCCTTAGAACCCATCTACCTCTACCCTTCTCTCCC
The DNA here is from genome assembly GCA_004026885.1 of Lyroderma lyra. NCBI lineage: Eukaryota > Metazoa > Chordata > Mammalia > Chiroptera > Megadermatidae > Lyroderma > Lyroderma lyra. Next base: position 130,717 of record PVJL010002331.1, read on the forward strand.
CGACCCCTGGTGCCAGCTATCCCCATTCCTGACTGGCCACCCTTCTCAGCACACCTAGCATTTTTAGATGTCACCAGAGGACCAAAGAAGCACGACATCCCTGCAAAGCAGGATTCTGACAGCCCCACATCAGAGGCTCTGGAGTCCTGCAAGGGGAAGGGCAGGCCAAAGCTGGGGGTTGTTCTGAGAGAGGTTAGGGAGATGGTGTCCGTGGCCCTCTGTCACTCTGGGACTCTCACTTGCAGCTAATTCCTGCTTGGGAGTCACACCTGTGGATTCCATCAGAGGAAACCCTCCTAGCAAGTCACAAGACAACAAAACCATGTTATCTCCACCCATCACTGTGGAAGGGGAGCCATGTTCAGGTCCTCTCACAGAAGAGCCTTCCTGGATACGTTCCCCCAGAATCATCCCAGGGGCTTCAGGGGTCACATGGGAGCAAGTGGCAGAGCTGGGGTTGCAACTCAGATCCCTCTGACTTCATAAGATGTCTTTCAAGCAGATGAAAAAACACATAATAAGGAAGCATATGCAGCAGGTGGTAAGAGTCCTTCCTGGGATGGTTAGGAGCCAGGAAGGGGTCTGCCAGAGATGGCCAACCCTGCCTGTGGGGGAGCCTCTTGTCTGAGGCGTGTTCTGACAGGCCGAGTGGCCGCAGCCAAGTCACAACCACATTCAGAGCACTTTTCTTAGGTAATCCAGTGGGAAGTAGGACACAGTTTCCAAGATCATCACAATGCTTTCTGCGAAAGGGATGGGAAAATAACTGGCTAAACATGAAAAGTTTCACTGATGAGCAGGAAAAACAGTGAAGACCCAGAACATTTCTGCCTACAGTCGGCTACCTGCCCCGCCCACTCCCTGCCCCTTGGCACACTAAGGCACCCGAGAGAGATTACCTAGCGGGCCAGGCCTCCAGCCCATGGAGATTCAGGCAGAATTGTTGCAATTACTTGCAAACCTGTTCTCTGAAGCAGGATAATTTTCATGAGCTGGAATAAATCCTTCCGTGACAATGAGTAATTTTATGGTCTCTCTGCAACCATCTAACTAATGGCACGTCTCACATTTTTTAATTTTCCCTCACCCATCAGCACAAGAGTCGAGTAGTAGTTAGCAATGACCTTGCTTTCTTCTATCTCTGAACTTATTCAAAATTGTTAGAAGGGGGAAAATGTGAATATCTGGAGGCTGTGCAGAACCCTGACCCTCTTATCCCGATCTCCTGGTTTTTTTCCCCAGTCCTATGTGGTAAAATCAGCCAGTGGTGGTGGAAAGGTTATACATTCTCTTAAGAGATTAGGGCCTATTTCAGGCAGTTAGCACAAGTTGCCCTTTTAAAAATTTAATTTAGTAAATTTTTATAAGTGGGCTAAGTTTAAAGGATAATGAAATTCACAGACATGAGGGTGGCAGGAAAAGACTGATCCATACACAAATAATACTGGTCAGTGGGTTGAGGGCATAATTTGGCTAGACCATTGGACTCAGTGGCACCCAAAGAAGGAAGTCCTTAGACTCCCAGTGGTCAAGGGAAGTGATGTTCCAGTTGAGTTTGAAATTGAGTAGAAATTCTCCAGGGAGAAAATTGAGGGAAGAGTTCCAGGGAAGTAGAACAGCATGTGCAATAGTTTACAACTGCTTTGTCAGTTTGGGGAACTGCAAATACTAGAAATACTATAGCTACTAGCTTGCAGGGAGTTGGGGTGGTGGTAGCAAAACTGCCCATGAGGTAAAGGTGATCAGCAGAGCAAAATTCCTGAAGACCTTGAAGGCCATCCAGAAGAGTTGGGACTTTAAACTGAAGGTAATGGGAGAATTTCAAAGGTTGTTTGTTTTTTAAATGATGAAGCAATAGGGAATGTTGGAAGCTAGCTGCCTTCAGTACAGAGCAGGGATAAATCAGAGGGAGGCTGTTTCATGGATAGAGGCAGAAAGAATGGAGAAAAGGAATGAACCTCAGAGAAATACCAGAGCAAGAATCAGCAGAACTTCATGACTGATGCATTTAAGTGGTGAAGGAGAGAGGCGGACATGGAATAGGCCTGGCTTGGGTGCCCGGGTGGGTAGTGGTTCCATTCATTAAGGTGACGAATATAGGAGATGTGAAGGGGAGATAAAATGCTTGTAAGGATATGGGGCAACAGGAATTCTCTTTCATTGCCAGTGGGAATGTCTTTCATTGGAAGACAGTTTGGCATTTTCTTACAAAACTAAACATACTCTTAGCATATGATTCAGTAATCATGTTCCTTGGAATTTTGAGGGCTTCCAGGGAAAAATCCAGACATTGTCAACATAACGAGAATGGTGACGCGGTTGGATACATTCGGACAGCCCTCATATTTACCCAAATGAGTTGAGAACTTGTGACCAAACTAAAACCTACATGTGAATGTTTACAGCAACCTTATTCGTAAGTGTCAAACTTAGAAGCAACCATGATGTTCTTCAGAAGGTTAAAAGAGAATGAAACTGTGGTACTTCCAGACAATGGAAAATTATTCAACAATAAAAAGAAATAAGCTGCCAAGCCATGAAAAACATGAAGGAAACTTAAATGCATTTATTGGTAAGTGGAAGAAGCCAACTGAAAAGGATACACACTGCATGATTCCAACTACATGGCATTCTGCAACAGGCAAAACTGTAACCACTGTAAAAAGGCCAGCAGTTTCAGAAGGAAGAGAGAAGCAGGGAGAGATGCATAGATGGAGCACAGGGGATTTTTAGGGCAGTTATCCTATTCTGTACGGTACTGTAATGGTGGCTACATGTCATTGTACCTTTACTTACGAAATGGACAATATGGCGAGTCAACGTAAACTACTGACTTTAGTTAATAATATGTCGATAATGGCTCATCAATGTAACAGATGTGTCATAGTAGGTAGTGCAAGATGTTAATAATAGGGGAACCTGCAGGGGTATGTGTAAGGGGAGATAGGTGAGAGAATGTTGTACTTCCTGCTCAATTTTTCTACAAACCTAAAACTGCTAAAAAAAAAAATAGGTAAGTCTATCAAATTTTTAAAAACTTAAAGTTTTTTATTTTTGTCCTCTTTTACATCAACTGTTTTCTACCTGTGCCTGAGTAAATGAAGGCAGGGGACATATATGGTGAAGATTTAGCCTTCTGATTAGGAGTAGCTGTGAGCATTTAAATAGACTCCCTTCAGAAGTTTAAGGCATGATTTGTGACCCTATGAAGTTATAGTGGAAGAGAGGAGTCACACAGAGAGAAGCATGCAATATGACCATTGGAAGAGACTTTATACCAGTGCTCCATCTTAAAAGTAGAGAAACTGAATCCCAGAGAGAAAAAGGATTTACCTAGCGTCACCTAATTTTTAAAATTATATTTATCCTACATTTATCAAATCCTTTCATGTATAAGCTTGTGTTTAGCGTTGGGAATAGCTGGATGAAAGATAATGACTCATCTCAAGGTGTTTGTTGTCCAGTAGAGCAAGAAATCAATAATCAGAAAGTTACAAAGCACAGTAATAATTACTACAGCAGAGGTGCACATCGGGTGAAGGAGAGCAGATCCCCATTAGACGTGGTCTCAATCATTAGGGTCCACATTGCAGATGGAGCCAGCGCTAGAATCCAGACTCTTCCACTTTTCCCTTGACTCCTCCCCGTGACTAGGAAGAGATGGTTAGGCATAATCCTGGGTGGTTGGTTGGGAAACCACACTGGATTGTTTGAAAGTTGTGAAGGTAAATGCAGACGACTGCCAGAAGTGGGTTTCCTACTTGTCAAACTGGTGCTGAGGGGTATTTCCACACAGCACAGAAAGACATATCCTAACACTTGTCCCTCCCAGGTAATCCTGGTACGTGTGGCCACATAGCTCTTTAGATGGTTTCTCTCAAGTGTTTCCACAGCTTTCTTTACAGATTCCTTCCACAGTTCACCATGGAGACAAGAATCCCTTCCACCTAGGATTCTTCACGCTCTCCTGCCAGGAAATTGAGGGTGACCCACCCACCCCCACTTTAGTGTGTCTTGTCTTCTCAGCAGTTGTCACATTATCACCTAGGAGACTGTGCTGTATAAGCCCCTGCAAATATACCTCCATCTCATTTTGGAAAAGACAGCAATTGTATCTACTTTCCCACTTGGCTTTTAAAAATCGTGAAAATCAGATTATTTTATATCAAGTGCCAGGCAACAACTAGAAATTTGAGACCCAGTAAAAAAATTCCTCCTTTTGATGAAAAATCTCTTGTGTATGTTTGGAAACCATACTCTCATATTAAGTGCATATACTAAACACACAAAGCAAAACCATTTTTAAAGATCATCCTTTTACAGTTATGGGTTCAAAAGCTTTGGTTTCCAAATGTTCCTGACAAGGTTTTGACTGTTTTTCAGATATTTTATGTACTCCACTCTCAAGCCGGTTCAACCAACTTTTTAGGCCAACCAACCTGATTCACGTAATGTCCTTTTATATTTCAAGTGCTTTCCATATCACCATGTCACAGGAAACTATAGAATCACCCACAAGGGTGAAGGACACAGACTCAGATTTGAAATTCAGGTGGAATCACAGGTATAGTGGCAGATGCCTGCGCAGAAAAACTGCATCTTTCTTCGAGCCCTGCTACGGACTAGTTGTGTGATTCTGAAAGATACCTGGTTTTCAAGATTCTTTTAAGCTTTTGCCTCTCTAGGTCATTTCTGCTGGCCTGCCTAAATAATGCAGAGCAAAAGTCTTGTGTCCCATTGTCTGAAATAAAAGTGATAAAAGGAATTAAGTATTCAAGAAGAAAAAATGTTTCACAAAGCTCCCATGTACCAATAATCCAAAAAGTTCCTGTGGTTCTCTACACAGCCAGTAGGACAGATAATTGGGGCAGTGTTACATGGGTGAAAATTAAGATTTATCTTCATAGGAAGCAAACATTTTGTGTGTGTATGTGTGTGTGTGTGTGTGTGTATATATATATATACACACACACACACTTGTGCACCCAGGAAAAAGTAGGGAGTAGCTACACATTGAAGTGTGCGGGAATGATTACGAGTGCTACGTCATCTTCTTCCAGCTTTCCCAAATATTCGCATCTCCGCCCGTTCCCCACTGCAGACCCCATGCCAGACGCGCCTAATTACCTGATGTTGCAAAAATACGAGTCTGCATGTGTGCGTCCCCTTCGATGATTGGAACGTCCAGCCCAGCCACTCCACCTGACAGTCCTCATCGTCTTTCTGGATTCTATTATTAATAAAATCATCTCCTCCATGTAACCTTCCTGATTAACACCGTGAGTTGATGGCTGTCTCCCCCTGGCCTTCCTGAATCCTCAGCACTCCACTCATGACCCCAGCACAGTACAGACCTGTTGTCATTATCTGCTAACACATCCATCACACCCACTGGATCACAAAATCCTCGAGGGCAAGGGTGAGGTTGCTGATGCTTTCAGCCTCACGTGGTGCTTGACACTTAGTAGTTTTCTAAATACTGGAGTCAGGCAGTGGCGTGATGTGGTAGGTTTGTCCTGACAACTTGAACCAGCTTGTGAGATTTGATTCTTAAATTTTCAGGAATTTTGTCAGCCAATATTAAATATGACATTACATAAACTTACAATGAAATATATTCAAACAAAAGTTATAAATACTCAAAAATCACTTTCCTATTATCTATGCACTTGAGGTTGCTTATGTCTATTGTAACTATATGGTGGAAGTACTGTGTGAGCGTGCGCTGTCACACACCTCCCAGCTTCAGTGATGCTGCATCATTAGCTTGAAATTGGCCATGGCAAGACTATTTACACCATAGAAATGGGCAAATGTTACAAAGTAGGGCTTGATTTATTGTTTTGTTGATTGGACTAAACAAAGTGATGAAGAAAATATTAATAATGTAAACTAAAATTAGGCGTGTCTGTAATCATTACATTGTGAATAACACACACCCAGTCCCCGAGTATTTGAAAACTAGTATCCATTTCAGCAAAGAAGCCTCTCATGTCACTGAAAAGGGAGTGAAATTGTGATATATGTCTTCGTTGTTTCACTTTCATTTTATTCATTAAAATGTCAGCCAAATTCATGTCAGAACAACACTTGTTTGTCAGTTGCAATCATAGGTTGGCTATAGATACAGGAGTTTGACAAATACCAATGACGACATTTTGTGAAAATCGATTGGCTGCATAGAACTTAACAATAAAGAGTATTGCTTATTTTCTTCCTATTTGTAAGTTGTGTACTACACCTTCTTTTCTATGATAAAGTTTTTGAGTTAGGATTTGTCTCAGTTTGTAAAGTAATACTAGAATTTATTGAAGGCCTTCTTAATCTTGGGTTCACGCGTTTACACGGGAATAAATTACATCTTGTTTTCGTTTTTGTTTTTTGTCCCTCCATCACTTTTTTATTTCCATCCCCTCCTCTTTGCCAACCCTCAGTTTGTTCTCTATGTCTGTTTCTATTTTGTTTTATTTATTCTGTTTTTTTTTTTACATTCCATGTAAGTGAAATCATATGGTATTTCTTTTTCTCTGACTTATCTCACTGAGCATAATACCCTCTAGGTCCATCCATATTGCTGCAAAGGGCAAATTGAATTCTTTTTTATTGCTAAATAATATTTCATATATACCACATCTTTATCACTGAAATTTATTAGAGATTCATGTATGTACATGAATGCGCTATTCCTCCACTCCTCGCCCACCTTCCCCCCAGGGAAAGCTGTCCTTACACATCTACTTGCATTATCACCAGGTTCAGAGAAGGGGGACATCAGAGAGGACTGGCATAGTCACGGGGGGTCAGGGCTGGACACAGGCCCTAAAGGTCAGAGAGGGCGAGTGGGAAGATGGAAGTCCACAATATCCCATCAGAAAGAGCAGCATGAACAAAGCACAGAGTTGGGAAGGGGTCCATCTGTGCAGGAAACAGTGAGGAGTCTTGGCTGCTGGAAGAGGGTGATTGGGAGCTGGACAGGCTGGGAAGGCCCGAGTTCCGAAGGTCAGTCAGTGCTCGCGAGTCAGAGAAGCCCGGATTTGACTGAGCAGGCTGCAGGGAGCCACCTCTCCCTCTGCAGAAGAGGAGTGATGAGACGTGCGCAGTGATTAGGGATGATCAATAGGGCCACCGTGTTCAGGGGAGATTGGAAGAGGGAGAGACTAGCTCGGTCCCCCCCAGAAGCCGAGCAGAGACTGCGAAGGAGTTCAGGGCTGGAGGGTGAGGCAAGGCAGCCCTGCGCCTCTGTGTTCGCCCACTTTCTCTCCTGCTTTCGCTCTGCCAAGCTCAGCCACGTGCCCTCCCTCGAGCTTCCCCTCCAGCAGCCCTTTACTCTGGGGTCTGTGATTAATTCTCTCTTGAAAGTACCCGAGGGTGGATCCGAGGGACATTTCATAAATTCTGCCTCATTATGCGAAGCCTAGTCAAAGAGCTTCCTTTTGTCTAGATCAACTATGAAATAATAAAATTTGACCTGAACTTAAGCCTGCATCTTTTCTTTCTCTGAGAATGGGATTCATTGATGATCACAAAATCTTGAGAATGAGAGAATTTGACTCTAGTTATAGGAGCCCAGGAAATAAACAGCTAAATCAGCATTAATAATGCTCTTCAAAATCCATCGTGAGAACTTTCTTCTCACTTCTTTCTCTGTATTTGTGTGCCCTGCCCTCACACACACACACACACACACATACATACATACATACATACTTACATACACTCACACGTCCACACAGACTCCCAGTGTTTACCAACATGTCATTTGCCTGTCTACAGCACTGCCATCCTTATGAGCCTGGAGTAATGAGAAAGAGAAATGTTTAAAAAGGGGTGATCAAACAAAAAATGTCAAATATCTGCCATTTACTGTCTTTTCAAGGATGCTGGCTGCTTTTAGATCACTGTGCGGCACCTCTAAAGGGTGGTCCTCCTCAGAAATCGTATTTGCTCTGCTTGTTTAAATGGTCCAGTCCTATCCAGCATGCCATCTGTGGTGTGGACAATGTCAGGCTAATAATCCCATGGCCTCAGCATGGTGCTACATTGGGCCAAGCATCGACTCACTGATCTTTGGGCCATGAGGTTGGAGTGGTGGTGGTGGTGGTGTCAGTGAGGTACCGATGGCTGCCTTGACGCAATGGTATCCTGTCTGAACCTTGATTTGCCTCTGTTTGCCCAAGGACATGGTTGGACAAGTGCAGAAAAGCCTCTCTAACTGCTAAAAAAGAAAAATATTCAAAGTGAGTAATGTGCCTCATTTTTCCCTTTAAAAATATGATCTATTGCAAATACATATATACACACATATACGTACATACACACATATGCCACAGGTTTCTGTTTCTTTTCCACATTTTCTTGTCTTTCTGGGAGTTACCAGCATAGGTCCTTGAACACATTCTTGTGCCTGAGCTTGCACACACACACACACACTCACACACTCACACACACATAGTATTTCTATCCCGCCTTAAAATGCCAACCCTACAAACATATCTACTAAAATTCCTCAGCACTTACAACTGCTGCTTTCCTGCCCTGTTCCTGCTAGCTCCCTGTTTACAGCCCAAATGGGCTTGGCTCCCTAACTTTTCTCCCTACTAAGGACAAAAATAAAAAGTCATAAATACCAGAAATTTCTAGGGGCTAAGTCAGCTCCTTCTCCTGGGTGATTTGTATGCTGGACTCTGTCTGGCATCTGAAACTCAGTTGCATGGTAAGTTGAAGGCATACTGGTGCCTGCACCTTGTAAATGAAAACCTGTCAATCCATGGCAATCAGTGAGCCCTTCTTTTCTGCACACAGCTAGGAACTTGAGAGATTCAAAGGTTATAATATGTGTTTCCTGCTTTCAAAGTGAAAGAAACTAACGTGCAAAGCCATTCAAGAATCATTCAGTGCTAAATTGAGCAGCAGTGGCTAGAGGAGACGGTGCATTATTGTCAACAAGAGCTAGACTCAGGGTCAGAAATGTGGGCTCTTTCTACCCTCTCCCTGGCCCCTGCAACACACAGACCCATGGACACTCTGTCTTTCACAATAAGAGTCCAGTTCATTCCTTGGCCCATCCTAGGATTTTCTGAATTGGGTGCTGAGGTTCAACATTAGTGTGGGAACAGAGATAGTAGGGTTGTATTTCACAAGGTTTCCATGGTCACAATTGCACCTATTAGGGTTGTGCCTCTACTCTGACCAAATGAACACGCTGAGTACACAGGACCCTGACCTCCAGCAAGGTTCTAAGACCTAAAGCATGGGATTTTGATTGGGTTGTCTTGCTTTGGGTTAAGTGTTGGTTTGCTTAATTTACTCTAAAAAAGTCCTATGCCTAGTTCGATTGGTGACACAAAACACCCATCCCTCTGTAGTTCTTTCATATCAAAGATTCTCATCAATGAATTTTTAGAGTCCAAGGACTATATGAGACTAGAAAGTTAATGTATTTCTCTCCGCTACCTCCAGATCCATCCTTTTTTTAAAAGAGCCTCTAGTCTCTCAATTCTCTTTTATAGTCTATCACTGTCCACTGTTGAGAAGTCATCTCTGTGGCTCATCTATATTTTTGTTTAAAATAGATCAAGCTCATTTTCTTTTAAGCTCTTTCTAAAAGGAGATGGGTTCATTAGTTTGCATTCATTCAACAAATACTTAATAGATGCCAGCACTCTTGTACCCACCTCTCCAGGCACCATAATGATATAATTCAATAAAGTAAATTAAGTCCTACCCGTACCCTGGCACTAGAGACACAACGAAGAGGAGCCCCTCATTCCCCTCTACATAGCTTCAAGATCTCTGCTTGAAGAGGCTGATTACACAACTCCTTAGCTGTGTGGGCATGTGTGTGTGTGTGTGTGTGTGTGTGTGTGTGCAACACGTGAGCTGTGACTATTGACTAGTAAATGAATACAACTAGAAGAAAATAACATTGACAGATTTCATTTACAGGGTTCTTATTTATTTATTTGCCTGGCAATATCCCAAGGACTCTATAAACATTAATCCTAGCAACAAGACTCTGTGGTGGATACTATTATTGCCCCACCTCACAGAGGAAGAAATCAGTCTTAGGTCACAGAGACAGATGGGTGTCCATTTAGACTCACTGAGCTCTTGCATTTTGTTCTGCTGCCTCCAGGCTTTTATCCTGTATTTTTCTGCAGTGGCTGTGGCAGGCATGACAGGTGGCTACCTTAGAGTTTTAAAAGATGTGACTTTCCATATCTAATATTTAACAGGTCATCCATGCCCTTCACGTAGGTCTTTGAACTTCACACCACATAGAGGCCACTGCCTGTGCCAGAGGGACCTCCATGCTCCTGCCATCCTAGAAACACTTTACATTAGTTGAGAGAAGTACCCAGGGATAGCCTGTAGATGTATTGCGATAACTCCAGGAGCTGGCCCACCCATGGCCAGACCTGATCTGGGCATTAGGGTAGAGGCGTCCAAACCTTTGGCTTCCCTGGGCCACATTGGAAGAAGAATTGTCTTGGGCCACACATACAATACTCTAACACTAATGATAGCTGATGAGCTAAAAAAAATGGTCGCAAAAAAAATCTCATAATGCTTTAAGAATCTGTTTTGGGCTGCATTCAAAGCCATCCTGGGCCATAGGTTGGACATGCCTGCATTAGGGGCAGCTCCTTATGTGAAAAGCTTTACAGTCTACCACAAAACATGGAGGAGAGAAATATGGGTTGAAAAACCAGTGGGTTTCTTACCTCCAAGAGCCATCATCCTATTTATACCCGGAATGGTAAGACACTGTCCTGCTGTCTCGGATCACACATCAAGCATCATGTGCAAACCGTAACAACCAGAACAATGCAAAATTCAGAAAAAAATCCCTCTTACCATGGAAGAAACATAAACCAAGGAAAGAAATCAAAGTGCTTATACTTCACACTCTAGAAAAATGTAGTAAGAACTTAAACTAAAAATTTAAAAATAGCTTACAGACCTGATGATAAAACAATAAAATAAGATGTTTGCAGATCTAAGGAATATTTTTGGAGGTAAAAGCAATGGCAATATAGAACAACAACAACAACAACCAAGAAACAGTGAGGAAAGTGGCCATGTTAGTTGAAAATCAAACTATTAACATAGAGAAAAGGCTCAAGATAATCTTATTAAATGCAGAAGAAAAATATAGTGTGAGAAAATCAATTGGAATATAATAGACATAGAGGACAGAAAAGATAATTCAATGTATGGATAGCTTATAGAATTGATTTCCTTGAAGTAGAGAACTCAAAAAAGAGGCCATAAAAAGATGCAAATAATAGGAGAAACATTTTCTAAAAATGGAAGAATTGAATATTTATTTGAATCTTCTGTGGAAACTAGCTCAGTCATAAAACTAAGTGAAGATTATAAGAATCAGTTGTAGTATCAGAAAATTTCAGCCCAGATTCCACCCAGCATCCCCAATCTGCCAAGCCATCCTCATGTGAGGCCAGACCAGGGCTCAGCATTCACAGAACTTGGACTTGACAGTGAGAGGAGATGCAGAGGAATGACGGAAAACTCTAGCTCTGACGAAGCTTCACAGTTTAATGGAATTTTATTACTCTTTCAGTTGCAAGTGGCAATAAACTCAACCCAAACTGGCTTAACTAAAAGTATGAACTTACTGGCTCACACAAAGAAAACGCTGGGGTGGCTTTGGCTGCAGGCCCAGTTGGCTCCAGGTGTTCAAACTATGTCTTTCTCTCTCTCTCTCAGTTCTGCTTTCTTCTGTGTAGGTTTTATTCTCAGGCAGATTCGCCCCTCATGGTGCAAGTAAGGTTGTCAGTTGGTAGTACAGGTGTACATCCACACAGTTCTAAGTGCAGAAGAAAGATGAAGCCTTTACTTTCAGTGGGTCGCTCGAAAGTCCTAGAGCCGAGCCTCTTGAGATCTGATTGGATCCCGTGCCCATCACTGAACAAAGCCCTGTGGCTAGGAGGGCTGAATGCTCTAATTATCCAGGGCTAAGTCACAGTCTAGAAACAGGTAGAGTCAGCTCTACTTAGGGTATATGATATGAGAGTGGGGGAGGGTGTTACCTAAAGGAAATGGAGGTATTAAAAGATGAAGGGAAACAGATGTTGGAAAAGCAAACATAATATAGGCCCAGTACATGGAAGAATGGGTCTCTCTCTCTCTCTCTCTCTCTCTCTGTCACGATATATACCTTCTCGTGCACTTAAAACAATAACATGTACAAACCAGGGATGGTAAAGAAAAAACAACCCACAAAAAACAACAAACATTGTTCAAGTGGAAAGGACTCTAACACCCAAAGTTTGCATATGCTCACCACTACCTCTGTTGTAGAACAACTCAAGCCTTTTTTTGTGTGTGTCACAAGTGTGTTGGAATAGGCACCATGCTAATAGAATGAACTTTATTTTAAAGGAAGAAACTGTTGATAAAACAGGCAGAGTGTGGGAGATCCCAAGTAAACAAATGAAGAGCAGATTAAAGACGTGGAGCTAACACGAGAATGGGCATTCACAGAATCATAGAACATTGGTGCTTTCCTTCCATAGGAATTCATGTTGCACCTGCTGCCAGGCAGCACTCCATGCCCTGGAGAGACAGCCCCTTCCTGTACAGAGTTAGAGGTCACCTTTCCCCAGACTGTATCTTGCAGAGGAGGAAATGGAAGCCCAGAGAAGATAAGAAACAGCCAAGGTCACAAAACTAATGTAGAGCTAGAACCAGAATGACTGTCACTCCCACATCTGCACTCTGGGACTGTGAAAAGAACGTGAACTTGGGTTTCAATAGACCTGGGTTCCAGTCCTGGCTCTGTCACCACCAGGCTATAAGAAGCCCACAACCTCGACCTCCTCCAGATCACATACTTCATGGCTTCCTTGAGGAGTGAATCAGGTGAGCTGTGCTGCCTCTGTGGGCATCTGCTCTGGGAGCTCAGGGATATTTCATGGAGATGTTCACCCCGCCCCGCCCCTCGACAGGTTTATGGCTGGTCTTGGCTCAGTGCCTTGAAAACACTCATCATATGATGAAACAAGAATGTCATCCTGTCGACTATCAATAAACCACAATGGCATTCCCACCCCACCCCAACACCACTCCAACACCACCCAAACACACAGTTCCCCTCCCCTCCCCGTCCCAAAGATGTCTAAATCATCTCATTAGGAAGTGACACCTACTAGGATTCATTGCTCCCAACCAAAAAAGTGACCAGAGCTCATCTTGTAGACACTTTTATGTTTTGTGCTAGAGTATGGAAATGAGCAAGAGCCATGTCTAAAAGGAAACGAGGGAGCATGTTTGAATCCAGGCTAGAAAACCCAGAAAGTGGCCATCAGAGAATCATAACAGATCCTGGAACAACATGATCTCAGTTCTTGCCTAAAAAAGCATAAAATGAACTTGAAAGAGCCCTGCCGTCTGGATTCCAGCCCAGGTGATTCACCCTGGGCTTTCCCTACCTGGGGGAAGAGTGGGTTTCCCTGAAGAAATTGCATGTGGACCTGGATTTCTTGTCTGCAAAGTGAAATGGATGTCACAGTGCCAAATTCTAATATAACCCTGAGAGATATGGGGAAGTAACTAGAAGGTTCAATGAAGGGTTTGAGGAATGTTATCAGTACTTTCCTAGCACCTACATAAAAATCACATCAACCTTTCCCTCTCAGCTTGCCCATCCCCCTTGTCCAAAACATCATTGCCCGCCCCTTGTCCAGAACGTCATTGTCCACCCCACTTGTCCAGAACGTCATTGCCCATCCCCCGAGTCCAGAACATCATTGCCCACCCGCCTTGTCCAGAAGGTCGTTGTCCATCCCTCTTGTCCAGAAGGTCATTGCCCGTCCCCCTTGTCCAGAAGGTCATTGCCCACCCCACTTGTCCAGAAGGTCATTGCCCATCCCCCTTGTCCAGAAGATCATTGCCCATCCCCCTTGTCTAGGACACAGGCCCTGATGTTTTATACCAAGGTCACTTCCAGGGATGGAGAGAAATATGATTCCTGAAGAAGCCGGAAACAATATGAAGAGGATAAAGCACATTGGTGCCCAGAAAAGGAAAAATGTCTGGGAGTGGGTGACAGGGGCGGAAAGAATGACGAAACCAGGACATGCCAAGATCATTAAACCACCAATACTGTTGTGAACTAAGACTCTTAAACCACACTCGCTCCCAACCAAGCAAATGAGAGTCATGTCCTTCATGGCCCATCCGAAAAACACAAAACATGGCAGAGCGGCATGAAAAAGGTTCTGAACTGGCAATCGAGGGAGGGATTTCCCCCCACTCCCAGCTCACTCAGTTTCCTCTGGGACACGGCCAGTGGGTTGATCTACGTACAACTTGGGGATAATATTAATAATACAACTTCATGTGATTCTTGTTTGAAGCAAATAAAATGACAGATTAGAGAGAGTCCCTTCTTGGTTGGAAAACAGGGTCCGGGTTCAGCCATTGCTACTTCCTGTCCGTTTCCCATCTATTTGCATGTGTTGATGTAACGATGCAGGGATGGGCTATCTTCCATTTAGATTGTAAGCTCTTTGAGGGAGGGGCTTGTTGTACTGACTTTTATATAACTGGTGCTCGGTAGAAGTTGCTAAGTGAACGTGCGGAGAAGGAAGGACAGGCACTCAGGGATTCCTGTCCCCTGCCTGCCATTTCCAGGACCCGGGGTCACTGTTGCATGTGTGTGTCAGTGGCAGCTCAGACCTGGGTGCTTTGGATGAGTCCTAAGGCTGACCAACTGGACAGGGCCTTGCTGGGCTAGAATCCAGCAGAATGTCTTTGCTCTCACTGCCCATCTGCTCTGCTGCTGAAGCCAGACTAAACTTAGCTGTCATGACTCACGAACACAGGGCTGGCCCAGGCCTCACAAGTCATCCCAACAAGCCACCTGTCTCCCTGTCCCCAGCACCACTGCCGCAGGCTTGCTGGGCCAGTGCCCCGGATGCAGGGCTGGGAGGCAGAGCTCACAGGGGAGGCAGAGCTCACAGGGGCAGCAGCCCCATTAGGACACGCTCCTCGTCCAACTCAGGTGCCGAAAGCATAGCTTCCCGCCCGTCAGTACGCGAATGCGCAGTGGCTTCCTCGGGGCGGCAGTGCCCATCCGGTCGTAGTGAGACGAGCGGGGGACCGTGTCGGGAGCAGCATGGAGGCGCTTACGAGCTGTCTGTTGGTTCAGTGTGTCAGGTCTGTGTTCAGTGCGCCTCCTTAGTGCTCCTCAGCATCTACAGGGTTTCAGGGCAAAATCTCAAAGGAAGGGCAGGTGTGACTGCTCACTTTGGCCAGCGGAAGTGTCTGGTCGAGGTTATTCTGGTTTGATTCATTGTGAAGTGACTTGGAGCCTCCCCCTGCGTGAGGCACACCAAGGGCTGCAGGAGTGCTCTACCCGGGGTGCAAACAGTAGGGGGCGCACTGGGGGCAGGGGATGTAAAGACTAAAATGCTTTCAAAGTCCATCGGCTTTTTATGATCACCATGAGCTAAACCAGGGGGTCCCATCTTATAGCTCCCCTGGGCCACAGTGGACGAAGAAGAACTGTCTTGGGCCACACATAAAATACACTAACACTAAAGACAGCTGATGAGCTACAAAAAAAAAAAAAAAAAAAGGTCCGTGCATAATTTTCATGATGTTTTAAGGAAGTTTACGAATTTGCGTTGGGCCGCATTCAACGCCGTCCTGGGCCCGCATGCAGTCTGTGGGCTGCGGGTTGGACACGCTTGAGCTAAACAATCTGAACATGTAGGTGATGGAAGAATCCTTTCCATCGGGCTGGAAGCCTTCCTTTGCTCCCCGCCTCGCCTCGATATGCCACCGAACCACGCCTTTCGTCAGTACCTCCAGCCAGTCGGTTATTAATGCGACAGACATTTCTGGAGCATCTACCGTGACAGAGACAAGGTGCCAAACGCCGGCTAGGACACAGCCCTGGTTCTCAGCGGGCTCGCACACGAAGGAGAAAAACAAGGCTGCCCACCTTGAGAGGGGGAGTCACCCTTCCATTAAATGTTTAACTGCCGTGTTTCTTCAGTTCGGAGGGACACGTGCATGCACACCTTAACGTGTCTGAAATCAGGATCCTTCTTCCACGTGTCGGTGTCTCACAAGCGTGACTGGCAGCCCTTTTTCCTCCTCGGTGCACACAGCCGTGATGCGTCTTACAGTCACTCGGCGTTTTAGGTTCAGTGGGATGGTAACGCCTGCAACCTGTGGGTCTGCAGGCACCCTGTCGTTGTCAGGTCGTCTTCCTGAGGGTCTCCGTAACTCCGCAGGAGTGGTACGGCCAGCATGTCCTGCTCGTCACCTCTGTCTAGGTTGTCTCTGGCCATCCATCAGCGAGTGGCTCAGTATTACTTTTCCAGGCTGCTACCTCTTCCTCTCGATGACGTGCCTCTCAGTCCTCCAGGAAGGACTAATTCTGGGCTGTAACATCGTGTCTGAGGGTGGAGGAGAGCATGAGAGAGTTAGAGTGCAGAAAAGGCAAACCAACATGGGTAGCAGTTCCCACAGCTGCTCCAGCGGGTCAGCTGTGCCCGTGCCAGAGTCCCTTAGCAGGCTGTGACCTCCCGCCGGCTGTACCCTCCCGCCGGCTGTACACCCCTTTCCCTGCCCTCCTTCCCCAGCCCTGCACCTAAACCCCCAGGGGAGGCAAAAACCCTTAACTATATAATAATCTCTGTTTCTCTGGACAGCCCATGCTGAACAGGTCAGTTCATTATTGTCACCCCTTTCCCATTCCAGAATAGGATCTAAGCTTCACCTTGTTTTATAACCACGGATGTATTGAAGAGGTTTTTATCAACAGAATCACAGTCTTCCCAGGACTTCCCCAGACTCCTGCTGTTGGAGTTCTGCCGTGGCCATGAGAGTGGGGGTTCCTGAAACTTACCTGTGCCGTGGCCCCCATTAGCAGTCTGATGAAGTCTATGGACTCAGGGAAAAAAATTGAGTGCATAAAATAAAAGACATGGGATTAAAAAGGATACGAGTTTTATTGAGATGCAGCTGTCAATATAAAAACAAATTTGTGATACGATCGATGTACTTTTTGTCACAACACATTAAGTAACACGAGCTACAGGCAGGTCTGATAATTACTGCAATTTTGAAATAGTAAAGAATGTAAAGCATATCTGACATGGAATTCTAAGCAGTGGAGGGAGGGGACAACAGTGATGGGGACAGAGAGACGTCGTGTCTTGTTTCAGGTCCAGGGGTCAGGGGCCGAGGTATCAAGCAGAAAGCAGCCTGGCCTACTGAAATAACTTCTGAGGCGAATTCCCTGGGTCCAGTTCTTTCTCAGTGCCATTCATTCTGCAGTCCAGATTTCTAGAAACCTTCCCCACACACCACTGAACAGCTTGAAGTGCCTTCTCCTTATCACCTGTCACAAGAGGCTTATAATTCAACTCATCCATCTCACAGAAGAAGAAACTGAGGTCCAGAGGAGGGGCATGGTTTGTCCAAGATTCCGTGGCTGGTTAGGACGTGTCTTTAACCTAATACACAAAATCCTTATCCATCCAACCTTTACTCTGTGTTCCAGTCAGGCTATGCTTCCTTACTGTCCCATGCACAACACAACATTGTCATCCTGTGGGTCTTCTACCTTTCACCCCCATATAGGATGAAGAACTGCATTGGGCAGACAGTTTTACAATGGGAACAGAAGACACAGTCACAGTTGCCACCCCTGGGCATCGTCATGGCAATGTCTCACCAGGTTTTGTGGACAAGCAGTGCCTGAGAGGAATTCAAAATGACCTTAGGGAAGAAAATGTCAAAAGAATGACAAAAACATGCATCTGACCAAAGACCATAGGAAGTCACTTGGTAACAGTCAACCACAGGCGTAGGGACAAATAGTTCCTCTCTGAGTCAAAGAAAACGTTTTATGGGGTACCCGGGTTTAATAATGGTGGTGTGTTTTAGCATAATGGGTGGGGATTTTTACTTTGTTCTCCAGATGTTGTACCCCCACAGCCACACACACGGTCACACGTCCCTAACCACAGCAATAGTCATGGGTCAGGGTTGACCTTTGGGTACTAACATGGGTATTCAGATCATGCAGCAACAAGAGGTTCTGAGTATTCAAGACATTGCTCTCTGTGACTTCACTGGCCTCAGCAGCAGCAGAACTGTCATCTCTGTAGGATGGGTAGTGACCAACAGGTCTTCCTACAGGAGAGAGGAAGAAGGTAACAGAGAGACGCATGTACCCCATCCTCGAAAAACTGCAAATCTAGAACAGAAGCCAAAGAGTGAAATCCTGGAGCCCCCCTCTCCCAGAAAGAACTGACCTGTGTGTCCCATGTAGGCTTGCACCCGTGTCTACCCTGTGACTCAGTTGCACGTGTTTCTCCTACCCAGCTCACCTCTTACGGGTGTGCGTGCACTTCTTGAGAGCAGACACTTGTCTTGTCTTTGTGCCTCGTGCTCATAGCACACCACGTCTGACGTAGCGGACATTTAATAAGTTCCCAGGTGCTGCTGATGCCGATTTGGTGACCACACTTTTAAAGCCACTGCTGTCGACTCTTCTTTCCTGTATGAAACGCTCTCCACCTCTGGCTTCCCACTGAGTGCTTATCCGATAACCGTTTCCTCTTTCACTTACTAATAGACTCAGATCTTATTCTGGGCAGCAATGCAAATACTACATTTCCCAGCCTCCCTGTTGCTAAGTGCAGCCAATAATATGGATACCAGGTGTTGTCTGATGAGACTTGTAAGAGAGTATCTCACAAGTAGTGCAAAGAGTGACACAAGGACTTACGCCCTTCCCCCTTCTTTCATTAAGTGTCACGTGGGCATGATGGTTGGCGCTCGGCAGCCGTCTGGGACCATGAGGCAAACGTGAACAAAGAAGCCGTACACAAAGATCATGGGACAGAAGTACGGAATGAGCCAGAGTCATCGATGACAACGTGGTACAGCCGTGAGAACCCATTCATTGTTTAGCTCGGATTTCCTCGGTGTGAGAGAAAAACGCACCCCTAAAATTTTAAACCACTGTTGTTTGTACTTGTCCGCTCACACGGCACACCTGATCTTACCGGTTTCAGCTCCCAATACACCTCAGGGCTCCTCTCCCTTCTCCAATTTGTTTTCGGTTTAACTTTCCTTCCCGTTCCTGCCCTTTAAAGCACAGCTCGTCCAAAGATCTGCTCTCCCCCGCTCTCCGTTCTCCCCGTGTGTCTCTGGACTTCTTCCCGACAGTCTCGGACAGTCCCCTTGCTCTGATCAGAACCTCTAGCCCCTTCGAAGACGCTTAATCCTGAAACCACAATCTTGCATGTGTGGCAACACAGCTGCTCCGCCGTCCCCCCGGATAGCCCAGGGGGGCGACACGTTCGGGTTTCCGAAACCGAATTTCAGTTCTTCCCTCCAACATCGGAGCTTTCCGTGGGCTCCGCGTTTCTCTTCACTGCACAGACACCTCCACGTCATCGTCATCTCCTTCTGCCCCGGCTTGATAAAATTGTCAGTCCCCCCAGGGCGATGTCCGTCGTTGACCATCCAGCCGAACTCTCCTCTTCATCCCACCTTGTTGGCATTCAGGACGCCGCCGCCTTCCTCCCGTGGCCCCGCTGTCGCCACCGCCCCCGTCTGTGAGTGTCGGTGAGGGGCCGCTGTCACCGTGCCCCACGCTGCGCAGCCGCTGTGACTCCCCGAGTGTGCTCCACCGTCCGACACCAGGACATCTGCCCGGACACCGTGTCCGCTGCTCCCGCCCGCGCTGCAGCTCAGCTTCGGCCAACCTCTGCCACCTGCCACCTTCAGCACTTGGCCTCGGGGTCCGGTTGCTGCCCCGGGTTCGTGCCGGCTCGTTGACCCGCATGCCCGACCGCTGTTCACTCTCATCTCGAGTTCGGTCGATTCTTTGGTCCCAACGACAGTGCCACCTTGAGACCCCACAAGACTTACGTGATCTCTTGGACTGCAAGTCCTCTCTCAAATCCACGAGGCGCTGGCGCTTCGCTCTGCACCGCGGTAGTCGGGGTGCACGCTGCGCCCCGGACCGGACCGGCTTCCCCGCCTTGCTCGCCCCGCGGAGGGCCCGCGTGACGGGTGCTCCGTGGCCGTACGCGGAGCTGAATAAACATGTTCAGTTGCCGAGCGCGGGCCCGAACAGGCCCGCGTGCAATGCCGGACCTTCCCGTGCCCATCGCCTCCCTCCCAGCCTCCCCGCAGCCGCCCCTACTTCGGACAGCACGGGCCAAGGGGAGCAGGAAAAGGCGGGGCACAGCGCCGTGCGGACGCCCCTTTCTCCAGAAGTAAGTGGAGTGGGAGGGGGGGTGGAGCTGCCCTGCTGCCATCGGATCAGGGGAGATTCCGAACTCCTCTGCAGGAAAGGTAATTTGGCTTCTTTAAACTCCGGGAGCGGCCTCTCGGAAAGGGGTTCAGTGCACGTGACCCCTGCGCATCGGCACGGGGGACTTGCCACGTGCAGCACACGTCACGCACTTACATGCCCCCCGCAGCCGCCTGTCCTCCGGGAAGGGGGGTGCGTCCTCGGGGAGGTGGCGCGTCCTCGGGGAGGTGGCGCGTCCTCGGGGAGGTGGCGCGTCCTCGGGGAGGTGGCGCGTCCTCCGGGAGGTGGCGCGTCCTCGGGGAGGTGGCGCGTCCTCCGGGAGGTGGCGCGTCCTCGGGGAGGTGGCGCGTCCTCCGGGAGGTGGCGCGTCCTCCGGGAGGTGGCGCGTCCTCGGGGAGGTGGCGCGTCCTCCGGGAGGTGGCGCGTCCTCGGGGAGGTGGCGCGTCCTCCGGGAGGTGGCGCGTCCTCGGGGAGGTGGCGCGTCCTCCGGGAGGTGGCGCGTCCTCCGGGAGCTGGTGCGCCCTGCCCACGGATCGGGGCCTTTTAAAGGCCCTCCTGGGGCGCAGCGCCCCTCTCAGCACCGGTACAGCGCCGGCGGGGAAGCGAGGCCCTGTGACTCCCACGCGGGGATTCCTTAACCGCCCTGCGGTGCACAGAGTGGGACATCACGCCCAACCCCTCGGCTGTGTGGACAGGAATGTCCCCTGCTTGGCCCTCAGCGACCGCGCAGGTGGGCCCCCTCTCTCCTCACAGGGGCACGGGTACAATCAGATATGGGGAGCTGCCCGGGCCCCACATCACGCTATTCACCGTGATGCTCTTAATAGGCCCCTTCCGTCCGTCTCCTTACCTGCGTGTAAACTGCACAGAGGCCCCTTGTTACTGTCCCAAGGGCAGAGATGCCGATTAAGGGCGGGGCTGTCTGTCATTCCCCGCTGGCCCACAGTCCGAGGGAGGCCGTGTCTAGGAGGGCGCACACCGACCTGCCAGACGAGCTCGGGGCTGGGGCGGGGGAGGGACCGCCCCCCGCTCTGACCTTCCTCCACCTGAACACACTCCGGGTCCCCATGGAGCGGCTCCCTGCCAGGAGCTCGGGCCACGCTCCCCTGGCACAGGAGGCGTCATCCTCCTCCCAGAGCAACGGGACCCCCCTCTTTCCTGCCTTCCTGTGCCTGAAATACCTACTTACTCCCGAGGCCGGTTGTCTGATGCTCCATCGTATCGCTTTAGTAAAACGGGGTGTCTTCTGGTTCCCAAGGGGTGAGAAGCGGGTTGGGGGTGCAGGAGGGGCATGCTGGACAAGCGTGGGGGCAGAGGAGGAGAAACAAGGCAAAAGGGGCTGTTTTCCCCCCGGAAAGGACCTGAAACCAGCACGTTCCACCAGCACGAGGATCGATGTCGTCCTGAAGACTCTCGTCTGGTCTTCATGAGGAATTTGTATTCCTTTTACTCTGATTTTATTTCTTGCAAAGTAATAGCTCTCACCTTATTATGCTAAAGGAGTATCTGCCCCTTCCCTGCCCTGTACTTTATGACACAGTTTTATCATGTTCGCTGACAAGAGAGAGTCCCGGCCCAAATCAATTTTCTCGGACCACCAAGCCCCTTCCATGATCGTGGTGGGGGAAGGGGCGCCTCTGTCAACTATCCACTTGGAAACGGGGCTCTGGGCTTCAGGGAGGGGATGGGTCTTAAACCTAGACAGTAGTCATCTGCGTTGTTAAGGAGCTCCGCAGGGGCCGTGGGGCAGCCCCCTGCTGGACTGTGCTCGGGAGGGCTAACAGGAGGGGCTCCTCCACCATCTGAGGGGAGCAGTTCCTGGGTCTCAGGAGCTGGAGGAGAGCATCGGGGTCCTGCCCCCATTCCAAGTTTTACTAAGCATGTATTTTCCTACCGTCACCTTTGCAGACCCGTAATTGCATACCCAGGATGGTCCACAGAAAGCTACTAACCTGATGACGTTTGGCTACTTCCCAAGCATCCACCGAGGGCCCACCACGAGCCAGAACATATCCAAGTGCTTTCGTGAGCAGTGCCGGCCATGAGTCTGAACTCCGGTGTCCGCCAGCAGGGCCCTCTCCCTTTGAAGGCTCTAGAGAGAATCCTTTCTGACTCTACCAGCTTTGGTGGCTCCTTGGCTTGTGGCAGCGTAACTTGGGTCTCTGCTTTCTTCTCTGTGTCTGTGTTTCAAATGTCCCTCCCTTCTCTTATAAGGATGTCAGTCACAGGATTTAGGGCCCTCCTGAAACCCAGGATGATCTCATCTCAAGATCCTGAACTTATTACATCTGCAAAGACCCTATTTCCAAATAAGGTGCATTTCACAGGCACTGGAGGTGAGGATGTGGGTGACTGGGGTGCCATTGAAACCACAGAACCCTCTCCTGATGAGCTGCTCACGTCTTCTTGCAGCTGGAAGCACAGCCCTGAGGTAGAACGTTCTTCTTCAGGTTGCATACCCGTCTCACATGTGTATCGTCATTACACAGCCTACAGAAATGCAGGCCGGTGGATAGTGAGCCTGAAGGGTTTGCTTTCCTTGAGCTGTACATTTTTCCAATTGAAAATAAAAGCCTGCCTTATCTTTCTTCATAGGATCCAGTCATGCAGTCTACGTGACCTAGCTTTGCACCTTTGCAGCCACCAAACAAATACAAGGAATCCCGCAGATGACGTGACCCTCCTTTCGCAGATGCTTGTGTGCCTGGTGGGTTTGACCTGACAAGCCTATGCGTGGAGCACTGGCAAAGGAGAGTCCTCAAACAATACCACGTTTGGAAGGCAGTAATAATTGTTACTTTAAAATGTCATCACAAAGAAAATAAGAAATAAGATGATGATGATGATGGTGGTGGTGGTGGTGGCACGGCTGGGAACATCTTACGTTTTCCACGGCTCACGGCCTCAGAGAGCATCATCCTGTCAGTGGGCCGTGATCTAAGGCCCCCCTGTCCATTCTTCTACATAAATCAGTCGGGAGTTACCTCGTGTCTCATAACACAAGAGCCAGTAACTTTTTTCTTTCCTGTAGTTCTTCTTTCCTTCCTCTATTTATCTTTCTCTCCTTCCTCTAGCCCTTCCTCCGCAGCAGTATCTGTTTCGCCTCTTTCTCTTCCTCCTCCTCCTCTGCTCCCCGTCTTAGCCTTCTCTGCTCCACCCTCCCTCCTCCCTCCACCCCCACTTCCCAGCAAACACATGTCAGACATCTGGGTCCCAGCACAGAGCAGCCGCTCCTGCAAGTTACGAGGGGCAGGGCTGGCTCGACACCTCACTTGGATACCGAGGGGCCTCTGAAATACTCCCCTAACCCCTCTGCTGGCACATAAGACATATTCACACCAAAATATAGCTCCTTGTCCACTCAAGGCCCACTCAGTTACCACTGCCCAAGGCTCTTAGAACACCTCCTAGCCAGGGGCCACGTGGAGGGCTGCACCAGAGGCTCACGGCTTCCTGGGTCATGCACAGATGTGAAGCATCACTGCACTCAGAGACTGGTGGCGAGCCCTGGTCATGGCCAGCAAGGAGCCCCAGGCACCCACAGCCACTGCACCAGCCAGCCAGGGGCATCTGACATGAGAGGGCGGAGCCCCTTTGCTCTCTGAAAGCCCATTTTTTTATCAGCCCAGGTTATTATAACTTTTTGTTTACTTGCAGATGTGTGACCATAGCCTTCTGCTGAAGGTCTTTTTAGCTAAGGCTCTCTTAGCACAGGGTCAAATCGCAGTCATAAGAAAGTGGTCTTGACGGTCAGGAGAGAAGAAGTCACTCCTATTTCACATAGTCTGGGACCAGGAGTTGTTTCAGTTGGTAAAGAAAAAGTCCCCTCCCTCCCTCCCCCCACTGCCAGCCGAAGTCTAGTTGCAGCCTGATTGTGGGACCCTCATGGTAACTCTTCGGAGTTTGGGCCTTGTGTTCCCATCTACACAGAGGACAAGCACCACCTCCTCCTTCTCGTTCTGTAGCCAGGCTGTTGTGAGAAGAAAGCAAGCCCAGGGATGGTAAAGCACCAGATAATGTGGACTCTGACTGAGAGGGAAGGCAGCCTACCTCCGAGCCCGTGGTCTCCATACTCCACCACGCTCACTGGAGTGGGTTGAGTCAGGGCCCCCAGAAGACATGTCCACTCAGAACTTGACCTTGAATGTGACCTTAGGTGGAAAAGGGATCTTTACAGATGTAATGAAGATGAAGATCTGAGGGCAAGATCATCTGGGTTAGGATGGGTCCTAATTTCAATGGCAGGAGTGCTCAGAAGAGACGAGAAGGGACAGAGACACAGAGGTATGGCCCCATGAAGATGGCGGCAGAGGTTGGAGTTGTGCTGCCACGAGCCAAAGAATGTCTGGAGCCCCAGAAGATTCTCCTCTGAGCCTGCAGAAGGAAGCTTGATTTCACAGCTCTGGCCTCCAGAACTGAAAGAGAATCAATTTCTGGTGCCTTAAGCCACTGAGCCTGTGGTCACTGACTGTGACAGCCCTAGGAAGCAAATCTGCTAAGAAAACATGGCACATTGGTGGGAGATGTCAGTCTTACTGAAATACCCTAACACGTTGTCGCAGAAAGGCATGGGCTTGGGAGTCAGATAGACCTGGATTTGAGTCTCAGCTCCTCTGCTTTTCAGGACAAGTTTTATAGCCTCTGAGCTCCAAGTTCCTCATCTGCAGAAAGTACAGGAGGGTAAGACTTCCTCCCCAGGGTGTCGTGATGAGCAGAGCAAAGAGAGAAGGTCTAAAGTCCTGGTTTGCTTCACTCTCCCTTTCAACTTCCTCTCTCTTCTCCAACGCTAATATACCAGTGCTAATTCTCTAGTTTTGATAAACCTACTCTGGTTATGTAAGATGCTAACATTAGAGGAAGGCAGGTGAAGCGTATGCAGGAATTCTCTGTACTGTTTTTGTAATTGTTCTGTAGGTAGATCTAAACAACAAAACAAACAACAACAACAAAACTCCCTCCTGTCCCAAGCCAGTCTCTCCTCTCAGTTTGTAGTTTAGCCATTCATGTGTTCATCCGTTCAACAAACATGTGTTAAACAGCTACTCTGTGGCCTGGGGGTTGGGCAGGCGTATGAAGACAATGATGAGATGACAGGAGCTTAGTCTTTCATGCAAACCCACGTGACCGGCAGGCAGCTGAGAGGTGTGAGTGCCTGGGTGGAGATTTCTGCAGGGCCCGGCATGAACACAGGACAGGAAAGAGAAGTAAACATTCGCCAGGTGAACAAGGCGCTCTAGGCAGAGTGGTAGAAGGACAGAGGCATAAGAGCACCATGATCCCTGCTCGGAAAGCCCTAGTGGTTCTGTCTGGCGATCTATAAGATCAAGTCCCAGCTCCGTAGTGTATGTTTAACATCCTTCACATTTTGCCCGCCAACCATCCACCTTCCTTTCCAACCTCATTTCCATCAGCTTTTCCCTAACCACGCCTGCTTTGGGCGCTTACTTGTCCCTGAACAGTCCTCTACCAATCTCTCCGAAACGTTACACAGGCCTTCCACAGGGCCTTCCCTCCATCAGCTCCACCCCAGTCCCCGCCTGCCTCAGGCACCCCACCTGCACCACTTCCTCCGTGTTTTGGGGGGGACCGAACCACCCGGATTCAGCCATGGAGCGCTGGGATGAGAGTGACAGGGAAGACAAAAACGATCCCTTTCGGGCGATCCTCTCTCATTGCCTCCTCCTCGGGCCCCCTCTGGCAGTCCCTCACTTGCTGCTTTTCCTGATACCTACTTGTCCCTAATGTCCCGCACCCTCACCGCCCCCAGCACCACACGGCTCATGCACACTGTGGTGCGAAACAGTGACTGCCCCTAAGAGGGGACTCACAGCCCTGAGCCCGAATAACGACCTGCGTGCAGCACCTGGCACGGAGACGGAGGGGCGAGGCGGACGAGGGTCCTGTGCCTGCTGTCGCCGCCGTCCCACCCTGTCTCACCTGCGCTGCCTGGCCAACCTGCCTTATTCTGAGCTTTGTACGCCACTGGCTCTTGTCTCTCTGTGACGCCTTTGCTCTTGCCCACCCCCGCTTTTCCCTCCTCTTTCTTCTGCTACTTGCTGTTCTAATTGCTCCCCAGGGGAGATCATCCATCTTGTTCGCTAGGTGTTCAATTAGAGTGGACCTCAGCCGCCCAGCTCCTCCGTTCCCCCGGCCCCACCCTGCCTCCTGCTCTGCGCGCCCCCAGATGTCACCCCTCAGGAAGCAATATATAACACCCTCCATGCACAGCAGTCTGCTGGCCACCCGCCATTCCCAGCCTGAGTCCCCATTAACTCCGCCAAGGCAAATGAAGAAATAAATCTCTTAAGTGGGGAAAGGAAGGGGAGGAAGCACTGGTTCAGAGCTAATGAAGGTCACCTCCCAGGCAGGCCCCCCACGCCCCGCTCTGTGAAATGAGCCCAGGACTGGGGAGGCACTTCCTCTTCAGACGAGGGTCCTGTGAGTGCGTGCTGTTGGTCTGCGGTGTGCCTCTGGGTCAGTTCCAGGAGCACAGTGTAACCTCATAGTTTTGCTGTTACTGCCCGGCTTAACTTGGCCTTCGCAGGCCACCACCGCGTGGAAGCAGACAGGCACAGCGCCTCTTGTCAGGACAGACCGCGCCTGTGCGGTGACGGGTGACGGGCCGGGCAGGTGTGGCGCGGTGAGGTCGGGCAGGTAGGCTGGTGGATGGACAGTATTCTCACCGTTTCAGAGGTGGACAAGCCACCTCATCCAAGACTGGAGGTGGTGACGGAGCCAGATCTACTGATGCACGTTTTTATTCCCGGACAATCACATTTCTCAGAGTGCGGTCACCTGCCTCTGAGAATGCCTGGCTCTGCCCTAGGAGGCACGTGAAACCACAGATCCCATTCGACACTTTTTTCTTGGATGGTCAGTCTCACTTGATTCTAAGTAATTTGAGACAACTTAATATTAATCTCCTTATATTACATGCACGTACATGCACATACTATATCCACACATATATTATAAAACGGAAAATACTTACATTAGCTTTTATGATGAAACAGAAGACAAAGTGATTTCTCTACAGCACTGGTTCCCTGGGGTACACTGTCACGCAACCCGGATGGAGGGGCAGCCCTTGACAAGCCCTGTCCACAGCATCCCTGGGTGGATCTGGTGAATTGGCTCTAACTCCCAAACACACACGCGCATGCGCACACACACGCGCGCGTACACGCATGCACACGCGTACATGCATGCACACACATGCATGCACGCACACGCACGCACACATATGCACGCACACACACGTGCACGCACGCGCACACACACACACACGCATGCACACGCGCATGTACACATGCACACGCACCCACGCACACACACTAGCTGGACACATTCCAACTCAGTCACAAACTGTATCTCAGGATTTTGCAGATAAAATAGCCTTTTGACTAAGTCCCTGCCAATGAGAAGTGACAGGAGCAAATTCCATGTCACTTGCTTAAGACAATTGCTCGCCTTCATTCTTTTCTTTTTCCTTCCCCTGCTCCGGCAGAGAGGCTTGGACAAGACCCAGCTCTGTCCCGCAGAGGAGGACAACACCGGGGCAGCGGCGGAGTCACCGCGGGAAGGGGGCCGAGGTCCCTGTACAACCTCAGGGAGCAAAGCCGCCCTACCAGTCCGAGCTGCTCACTGTGGACTGGGAGGAAATAGAGGAAAGCACATCTGTCCCATTTACGAGGCTGCATTTCCAGGTGGCCTTGTTACAGCCAGTGTTCCTGCTTGCCCTGCTTCCCATCAGGAGACGGTCAGTGTTCAGACTCCCAGTTTGCTCATCCTGATTCTTTCTCTCAAACTGTGGTGCCAGGGAATGCGACGTGGAAGGTAGTGGTTGTTCCCACTGAGGTCACCCTGGAGAGTAAAGGACACCCATCCCCCTTAACGTCTCTTCCTAACTCCATCACCAGGCCCCCGAGTCCTCACTCTATCGTAGGGACGGCAGACCTTGGCCAGGTCACTCTAACTTCGGAGACTTGGCTCCCACACCTGAAGAATGGCCATTATTGTAATTCCTACCAGCCTCAGAGATTTATGCTCATTGTACGAGAGGCTATACCCTACGTGACAGTGATGGAGGAGCTTGTCACCCCACTCCCCGGCCCCAGTCCGCAGAGACCCCGGGGTAGCACCACCTTCCCAGGTGTGCCTCAGGTGGCCGGGGTCCTTCAGGTCAAGGGGGAAGTGGACGTGTATCTTTCAGTACAGCGGGTCAGCACACCCCGCACACTTACCATTGTTCCAGCTCCTGGGGCTCCTTCTAAATAAGGATGCCACGCTGGAGCACGTCGTCTCTTGGGCTTGCAAAGCAGCTCCTGGGCCATGCCTTCTAGGTTAAGAGCCAGGTTGTGAGGTGTTCCGGGGAGGACAAGCAGAATAGAAGGAATGGAGTGGCAGGAAAACATCAGCCCGGGAATCACAGGAGCTGGATCCAGTCCTAGCCTGACACTGAGTCACTCTATGACCCTTGACTAGACACTTGCTCTCTCCAAACCCCATTCTGCAAAGTGACTGGGTTGGATCTGATAATCTAGAAGTTTCCTTTCTAGTTCTAAAAATCTGTGGTTGTAGGCACTTTATAAAGAAAAAAAAAAAAAAAGAAGACAAGGACACCAGGAGTTAAGGGTAAAGGGAATAGAGTGGAACACCAAGAGATGGTGATCAGTTCTTGCATTTCCTTTTTTCTTTCTTTTGGCAAGATGTCACCAAGCCTCTATATGGGAGACCCTGTGAGGACAAGGGGAAGGGGACTGCCTGCTTTCCTGGGTACTGAGAGGGAGGGCCTACTCGCTGTCTGGCACCAAATGAAGGCAATGGCTGTCCGCTGTGTAGTTAAGTCAGTGCAGTGCAGGTGGCCAGACAGCAGGCATCGGTGACCCCATTCTCTCATCCCTAATTTTCAATGTGATCTCCAAGCAATGGTAGATGAAATAAGAGTAATAAGGAGAATCACCAATGTTTAAAAAATAAACGATGAACACAAACCTCAGCCTATTGGATTCCGAAGACCACAGAACGGCTCTGCCAACCCCAAAAAGCTAAGGCAGCAACATGGGCTAGGCATCTGGGCTGCTGCCCAAGATCTGTCGCCAGCTGCAGTGTCTGTGTCACACGGGGCAAGGCACTTTCCCTCTCTGAGCCTTAGCTTTTTGTTCTTTAAAGTCTAGGGTTGAACGGGATCATCTCCAAGGACTCTTCTAGATCTGATGTTACTGGAGTCCCTCCCTGATGTTATTCTATAAGGTAGTATTCCCTTCTAAAAGCACAGCATACTGAAAAGTTCCCCGAGCCAAATGCAACACCTCTTTCTCCTTCATGTGGCTGATTAAATTAGTGAAAACCACACAGGCCCTCACTAGAGAGCCTGGGAAATTGCTGGATGCTGAGGAAGACTTCTGAGGTTAGGGCACGGTTGCCCTTGGCTGCACGATGCAGTCTCTGGTTTTCTTTTGAGTTGTCGTGAAGCACGACGTAGAGAAGTTCAGCTGCGTAGAGAACAAGTCTGAGCCTTCTCTTAATAGGAAGTGCTTCTAAAACGAAGTGGTCTTTTACCATTTGATGCAAGGGGGTGCATTATTCTTTGACTCATTTTTTTATATCTCCACAACTATTTTTAAAAATTACATAAGGATTTAGAAGCAAATCTGAAAAACATTTTGAGGTTCAGCTGACATTGATCGATTTCAATGTACTAGAGACTGCATAGGGGCATTTGGTAATGCGCTTTGAGAACCCATTCCCGGGTGTGTGTGTGTGTGTGTGTGTGTTCGTGCCCGTGTGTGCAGCGCATGTGTAGAAAGAAGGCACTGAGATGGCACTCTCCTCCTGTGATTCCTCTGAGGTGACAGGAGTGCAGTGGGCCACAGGACAGGCACTGGGGATCCCCAAAATTCTTTATTACCCACCCCTCAGGCCCATGCGGAAGGAAGAATCTTCAGAGCTGAAGGTCAGACATGACACAAAGAAAGAGAGGTGAAGACGAGTTAATTCAATTCTCAGGATTAAAACTGGGAAGATGGGTCAAGAGCTATTGAAACCCTGCTATATTCCATGTACTGTAATAAGCACCTCACAGGTGTTTTCTCTTTCTAATCCTAACACACATACACGTACACACCTCACAACTCCAAGGTAGGTATGATTATCCCCATTTTGTAGAGGAAGAAGAAAACAGGGCTCAGAGAGGTGACTTAATTTGATCAAACCAGAACATTGAAACCCAGGTCAATGTGTGAGCTTTTTCACAAAATCAATGGTTCCCGAATGGCCCGAGTGGGGGAATGGCCCTTTAAAATATCAAATCCTTTCTCTTTGCACTTCTCCATAAAGCTAAATTTTTAAAAAAAATCCATACTACAACTCATTCTTGGGGTACATGTGAATTTGGAGGAACTATAATGATGGTTGTACCAGCCATGCAGAGGAACGACAGGGCTTCGTGGGCTCACATAAGGAGGACAGTAATACCCAGGTTATATCACGTGCGGAGTGTTCTGACCTACGAGACTTCAAACTGGGGGCCTACATTTTATTCTTCTTTCTGCAGCACCTTATTTCTGAGAATAATGGACTTCTGACTTTTCTATGCTTCTAAGGAAATGTCAGAGTCTCCTTGGGAAAACCCAACAGAGCTGCTCTGTGAGTAGATGTATGCTGAATGACTACATTAGCATAAGCCATTCGGCCTAGGTTCGTTACTTAGGGTTGCCTCATTCATCAGTGGCACTGTCCAATTTACTCTCAAGGACCAGCTGTCTTCAACTCTGGAGGGCTAAGATGGGGCTGAGTTCATCGGTCTCCACACCCTGAAGGAGAGGTGGAGACAGTCTTACTCTCTTGCAGAATCACATCCTGAGAAACAGAACCAGCATCAAAATGAGTTAATTGACTGAATATGAAATGATCAGATTCATGCATAGTTAAATCTTAGGTTGTATAAAGCTGTAAGAGAATGTTGTCCAACATAGATGAGATGTTCCCTTTACTGTTCCCCTTTCACCCTAATCAGGCCTCTCTCAAAGCTCTTTATGCAGGTGGAAATTCTGCAGCAGGCCATCTGTAGCCCCAAGGTGTTGAGCAGAGCCAGCCTAAAATGCAGGAAGCACTGTGGTTTAATCTAAGGAAACCCCGTCCTTTGAAATGATCTCTTCCCCACTGGCCTTCTGGCAATACTTGTCATGCACCATTCACTTTTTTGAGCTGATAATTATTATTTTCTTTTCAGGAATAAGGGCAATTGACATGACTAGAGCTGAGACTGGGCAGTTCTGATAGGAATTAGCTGTCCAGAGTGTGAGACTGCTTAAAGGCAAATTTGGATGAAGACACAGGCCGGTGAAAGTTTGACAGCTCATTGAGCCAGGTGGGCTATCAAAGAAAAGGTATAGAATAGAGAATCATTTGTGTGCATGTGCAGGTGTGTGTGTGTAGGTTTGCACATGTGCAGGGAAGGGGTCTATCTACGAGAACTTTCCCAGCCAAGCTGCCCAACAGCTGTTGTGGGAGGGCTGATTGTTGTCACTATCTTCTCTGTCGTCCACTCTGTGTCTATGTTCTCTGTCCCCCTAACTGTGAGTAGCATTTCTTAAAAGCCTAGTAGTTGGCTTTCAGAATCACTGGGCAAGCTGGTGACCTAGTCTTCCAAAACAGGCAGCCACAGGTGATGACTGGATCTAGAACAGAACTCAAAGTCAAGGGGCATTGCTACCATTCTGGCTCTGCCAATACTAGGAGGATGGCATTAGTGTCCCTGTGGCTGTCATTTGAATTGATTGTCTCTAAGTTCCTGAGGAGCATCTCGGGTCACTCTTTTGCCCTGTGTCTTGGAGTTACACATTCAACCAGGTCAGCTCTCTTCAGCATTAGGCAACAGCCAGCCAACACAACACAATGTGTGCATGTGCCCACATGTGCACGTGTGTGCATGTGCATGTGTGAGGTAGGAAAGGCTAGCTTAATCTCACCCATTCATTCATACAGTAAACAAACAAACATTTGCAGAGCACCTACTGGGCATCAGATCCTAAGCCAGGCAGGCAACCACACCTTTAAACAAAAGCTTTGTAAGCTTGTTAACTGTATACACTAAACTCACAGACTATGCAAGTGAATGTGGTGTGAGAATACAGGTAAAGGAACGTTACAAAAGGTGGGGTGAAAGGGGAACATTAATCCCAGAAGACTCTGGAAATGTAGTTTGAGGAGGAAGAGAGGGAAGAGGTCGCTCTGGGTATAACTTGGCTCCAACACTAATTTTCCCTCAAGTAGAAGTTGGCTCAGCAAAAAGCAGAGTCCTCACTATTCCCCTATAAATGGGCTGAGATCTTTCCCCAAAGCACTGTTGTGCATCCGAACATTCCCTTGCTATATTTACATGGGAAAGAAAGAAAGCGATTCACAGCCTCCCAGTTCCTTTTCTTGCTGCTCTCCATTTGTCTTTGTTGCTGGCCTGTTATTTCACTAAAGAGGAATGTCCTATTTTTAAGAGGTGGAAGGCCGTATGTGGGGTGGAGGTTATAGTAATGCATTTTGACATGGAAAAAACAAGGAGACCTCTTATTTCCTTATGATGATAAAGGAGAACCAAGCCAAGAATCTTGAAACTCACTGTCACCCCAATGTGACCTGAAGGTCTTCGGGTGAGAGGAGATTTCTACAGGAGGTGGCTGAGCATGTGCCTGGCTGGCAGCCAACAGCAGTGCCTCGAGTCCCCTCCCATTTTTATGAATGCCCTAGACTCGTGGGAAGTCCCCAGGTCCCCTCTGTGCGGGGTGTGGCCTTTCCCCCACCGGGGGCTTACATTTGATCCCACTTGGATGGTGCCAATCCTGAGGCCTAGTTATGGGTGTGCTGTTATTGATTATCTTCTACATCCCAAGAAGCTCTAAGGACTAAGAATTTAAAGACTTCAAGGATGAATAAAAAGCTGTTTGTTTGTTGTTTTCCTGTTACAGTGTGTTAGTTTGCTAGGGCTGCCATACCAAAGCACCACAGGTTGGGGGGCTTAAAGAACAGAAATTGATTTTCTCAATGGTTCTGGAGTCTGGAAGCCTGAGATCACAGTGGCCACAGGGTTGGTTTCTTTTGAGGCCTCTCGCTTTGGTTTGCAGATGGTGGCCTTTTGTCTGTGTCCCCTCATGGACTTCCCGCTGTTTGTACACATCCTTGGTATACGTGTGCGTCCTAATCTCCTTTTCTTAAAAGGACATCAGACAGATTATAATAGGACCTGCCCTAACAGCCCCATTCTAACGTAATCACCTCTTTAAAGGCCCTGCCTCCAAATATAATCACATTCTGAGGCACTGAGTGTTAGGCTTCTACGTATGAATGCGAGGGGGACACAAATCAGCCCATAACAGGTAGGCAGCTCCCTATACACACACTGAAACAGGTATCTTAAGCTAACAGACATTTACAAAAAAATAAATGGCAGTTTATTTATTTATTTAGTAACAGATCAACAGATTGAATGGACCTTCTGGCCAGAGTAGATCTTTCCTACAAGTTTGCTG
This sequence comes from Lyroderma lyra, assembly GCA_004026885.1. Lineage (NCBI taxonomy): Eukaryota > Metazoa > Chordata > Mammalia > Chiroptera > Megadermatidae > Lyroderma > Lyroderma lyra. The sequence continues at coordinate 164,554 of PVJL010002331.1, forward strand.
AATTGAGCTCCTCTAAGGTTGTAGGGGAATCGCCACAACTCCAGCTCTATTTCTTATTCCGGCAGAGATGTAACCGGCGAAGGGCATTGCAGGCAGAAGAAACAGGCGGTGTAAAAGCACAACAAGCATGGCAAAGTCCTAGTGAGAACCTTGGGGTGTAGGGCGGAGTCTTATGGGGGAGGGTTAAGAGGTAAGACAGAAAAGGCGGGGGGCAAACGGCCCGCTCCGCCTATGTGCAGAGTGTCCCAATTTCATCCTGCAGCCTCAGCAGCAGGGTTGGTGCTTGGAGAAAGGAGAATATTTTGACTTGAAGATCTTTGTTTTTTAGGGGTCCTATTGAGCAGTGCAGAGATGAACTGGAGTGGGGTGACACACGGAAGGGAACCCCACTTCGGGAAGTGATAGCAGTGTTTTAGGCCACTTTAGAACCCCGAAGAAGCCACAAAGGGGTCAAGGTTGCCCTCATTGCAAAGGTATGGATGGGGTCTCCCTAAGAGACTCTGGGCAGTGAATGCTCTCTTATCTCTCAGAACAGACAAATGCCAATGGGGTCAGATTTGGGGGAAGGTCATTGGCCTACAGGCACACAATGCCTTTGGCTTCCCTAGTACTTGAACTACAACCATGCTTAGGGAAAAAGGTATGGGATTGGAGGCCCCCAAAAGCTACACGTGGCATTTCCATGGTCACATTAGCTGTGAGATCATTAAATTACTTCTTGTAAAAGTGAGATACAGTTCCTCTTTCCCATTATAGTATTCTTCAGAGAAAAATGTCTGCTGGCTGCCCGGTGTGTCCAATTCTAAATGTCAAGGCCAAGTCCTGAAAATACTGCCAAAGATTTGTCTGAGGAGTGGGTCAAGGAGGGTCCCACCACTGGATCAGATGTGACTTCTCTACCCCTGGGAACAAAAACCAGCCTTCTGAAGATGCAGGAGCAGAACATTTTCCTGTTTTAAGGGTCATGATTTGATTTTGTTCTTAATGTTTTCCATTCCTTCACTCAGCGTTTCCAAGCGCCTTTTATGCGACAGGCCTAACGCCAACACTGGTGGTACCAAGATGACTGTGAGAACCAGTCCAGAGAAGTGTCTTGCTCTCTGATAGGGACCAGGTAGATACACATGGATGAATGAAAATACCACACAATGCATACCTTATTGGAACCACGACCCCAGGGGACCACAGAGGAAGGGCCACACCTGAGTGACCGCCATGCACAGGGAGAACGTACCGTGATGTCCAGGTGTGATGACCTACCGAGATGCCAGGGCCAAACATCCAGGCACCTGACATTTCTCCATGAATCTCTCCTTGGAGTAAAGCCTACTTAAATCTGAGGATGTCTTATTCTAACCCTATCCTAATAATCCAGCTCAATCATTTAAAATACCCATTCCCCAAAAAGACAGAGAACTGACAGATAATCCATTAATCTCTCAAACATTCATGAACGGTCTTTAAATTGTCCTGGATTTGGGACACCATATGGGGCTAGAAGGCCACATAAAGAGGAGAGAGGTGCACGAGCAAGGGAGTTAGCATCTGGTGACAGGCGTCATGTTGGGTATTTGACATATATTGCACTATTGGTTTTTGAAAGGAAAGTGTTATTATCTCTATATAGGTTATGACATTGAAGTGACACGAGTTGATCAAGTTCACATAGACAGCAAGGGGAGGTCATTGCCCTTCCAAAGCTCCTGTCCAGTGCATCACTCCCCGGCACCCTGGCACAAGTCCTGGGGGTACATTCTATGAGGAAAGGAAGGGCAGAGGGCAAAGCCCTGCCACCGCCTGGGCACCTGAGCGGGAGGGGACAGCCATTGCAGAGCCCACCACGGCCTGATTTTTCCAGGCATGCGGGGGCAGAGCTCACCCCTGCTCACCCCACACACTGTGGCCTCCGTGGCCTGACTGGGTCAGCATCACAGGTTGCTTAAGGTACACGTGCTTTGTTCATGTATGTGCTGCTATGTTTCGGATGGATGTATGTGTATGTTAGGATTATCAACATCAACCTCTTGTTGAATTTGTATCTTTTTTTTATTTCATCACGCATACACTCATACTTGAAAGGCAGTCACTACTCTGTGTAGTGGTTTTGTTTCTGGGCGTCCAACCAGGGGCCTCGTTGTGGGAAAGGTTGTATGTCCAAGGACTAGAGAAATTGTATGGTTCCTTCTGGTTAATGTCCACCACGCTCATAGCTCATACAAGGTGTGAGACACTGTCATGACAACTTTGTACGTTGTCAGGTTCATCCGGTACAACCTTGGGCTGTATCTCCTCCACATAAACCACTTACTGTCTAGCCAGACCAGCACACTCCTATCCTGGCAGAAGTGCCTTTTGCCTCTAAATGCAGGACTTGATTTAGTGTCATTTTCTTTCATTTTAAATTTGAGATTGCTAGTTCTTACCCAAGCTGCTACAAGTCTCAAAATTGTTTTGCACGCTATTTCTGCCATTCATCATATTAACAAATATTTCCAAGATTGGAGTGATCCACAGATTTGGAAAGCTTGAACTCTTACCTTCTTCCAATTCATTGGTGAAAAGTATGGAACATGAGCCCAGTTCTGTTTACATCTCCTGGGCCCTGATCCAGGTCGGCCTCAACCCACTGAGACGGCCCAATTCCCTGGTGACTAGCCCAGCTTGTCTGGCGTGTTTTCGGGGAACCCTTCCTATACCCTAATGACTGCCACCTTCCAGTCTAAGAACTGAACACCACCTACTTAATAGTGTAGTCTAGAACGTTCAGTTTTATCTGGAGTGTCCCGCAGTCCCCTTTCTTTTCTGTTTTGAAAATAAAAACATACGCCCATTTTTCATGATTTCTCAAATATTACAGACAATCATCTAAGATCATACAAACTAATTTACCTGATACTTGTATCCATCATCTCAGAAACGAAACCGACTGGCAAATGAAGTAAGACTGTAAAACTTTACAACTGGGAGGGCATTTAGAGATGATCTAGGTCATAGGTACAGCCTATGACCTTGCAGATAAAAAGTGAATCTCACAGGGGGTCAGTGGCTTAATGAGTATTACATGGTGGGTCCGTGATGCAGGCAGGTTTAAGACCTCTGTCTCCTGACTCCTAACACAGTGCTCTTTCCCTTGAACTGGATTACTTTTCTAAGCCCTTGCTGGCCTATCACAGGAAACAATTCTCAATGGTGCAACCGATTTTGGCAAAACAGTAACCAAAGTTCAAGAAATTTATGGAAGAACGCTGTAGGTAAGGAAGCTGAATAGAAGCAAACACAACTGCTGTGAAATTTCCTGAGAATGGTCCTCATAATCTATTCCCTGTCCTTCCCTCCACCCACCCGTCACCTCCATTTTATAGATGTGGAAACTGAGGCACAGGGAAAGGGCAGTCATTTTTCTAAACTTGAGGACATGCTAAGGGATTTGAATCCAGAGTTGCTCTAGAAATAGTTTTCTTAACCATCAGGCAAAATTCTCTCTTGCTCACCTCTGGGGTTCACCAACCAGTCTGGCCCTCTCATAGGGAGAACCTCCTCATTCCAACAGAAAGTAACTTCCTTACCTGATCTAGCTGATCTGATAAAATGACATGTGCTAATGAGCATAAATTAACTAAGCCTCCCAATGTATACTTTTTATCAGAGGCCTTCTGAAGGCAGTGTCTTTGCAGGTATTTAATTCAGCAAGTATTCTTTGAGTACAGGCCCCATAAGGGATCTATTAAAGATTTCCTCCCATTATGATACAGTCACCTGCCTGGTGTGTGATAAATAACAACACCCTGTGCCCGAGATGCACAGTACCTTGAGGTCACATCTTCCCTCTTAATCCCTCTTCTAAAACAATTGCATGCTGAGGCAACATGGAACCCATACCTTTGTGGTGCCCATAGTGTAGGCACTGTACCAAGGGCTTCACATATGTTATCCTATTTAAACATCACAACAATTCGTTTAACAGATGAGGAAACATTGGCTTTGAGAAGCAATTACATGTTAATGATCTTGTCCAAGGTCTCCAGCTAGCATGTGGCTAAAAATGTTGGTACTCAAAACACTTTTTTTTTGTTTTACAGCCCTTGTTTTCTTTTCTTTTCCTTCCCTCCCTCCCTTCCTTCCTTCCTAGTTATCCTATACTCTCTCACATCCATTAGCCCACTGTAGGATGGAGGTTATCCAAGAGGGACTGCTGAAGGCACTCCACAGAAGTAGGATGGAGGTACATCAATTCACCAACCTTCATTGGAATTTGAGTGGAATGAGAGCTAGACTTAGAGATTGGAGAAATGTTATAGTATTTGCAACTTCCCCTTTGCTTATGAGTAGTACCTTTGTTTGTAAAATTAGAAAGATGCTGTTGAAGTGGCCACATGGGTGGCAGGAGAGTGAGTGGCAGGAAATACCTAAGGAGTCAGGATGGACTGCCACATCGTCCCCAGCCTAATTAGGCACCAAGAAGATACACAGAAAAGATGAGAAATGCAGAACATAAGTTGCTACAAGCTCAGTATTTCCCAAACTTCTATCGTTTGCAAACCACATAATGATTTTCCCATATATGCATATCACTAAAACTATTATAAACTTAACATTTCTCTTAAAAATTGATTATTTGTTTGACTTTATTAAAGCGATGATTTCTTTTTTGCAAAAAATTATTGAAGTGTAATATTCATGTGGAGAAGTGCTCCAATCATAAATACATGACTTGATAAATTTTCAAAAAGTGAACACACCATGCAACTCTCGTCCAAATTGAGAAATGATCACCAGTGCTCCAGATGCCCTCATTCTGCCTCCTTCCAAGCACTGTAACTTTTCTTCTCTTTAAAGTATTCACTCTCCTAACTTTAAACACCACAAATATGCTTGGCTTCTTTTAGAAACTTATTAAAAATGAAAACATGATATTATGTAGTCACTTATGCCCCTTTTTTGTTGTTGTTCAACATATTGGTAGTCAGATTTATTTGTTGTGTTTATTGCAAGCAGCAATAATTTATTGCTTTTCATTTGTTGTTAAGGTATTCCATTGTATGACTACACAACAATTTATTTGTTCATTTGATAATTGAGGGTCATTTAGGGTGGTTCGAAAATACTGCTATCACTAACATTTTTGCAAGTTTTTTGGTGCAGAAGTGTAATGTGTTTCTGTTGAGTATATATTAATATTTTGGAGTATAATTGCTGGGCCAAGAGAAGTGTATGTTCACCTTTAATAAATACTGATAAAGCAGTTTTCTGAAATACTTGCAGCAATTTATATTCACACCAGCAATAGTACACGACAGTTCCAGTTGCTCTACATCTTTATCAACACTTGCTATTGTCAGTCCTTTTATTTTTAGCTATCCTGGTTTGGATGTAGTGATACTCAGTTGTGGTTTTAATTTGTATTCCCATTTTGACTAATGAGGTTGAACACCTTTGCATTTAGATATTCTGTTTAATGAAGTCCTTTCAAGTTCCAAGATTTTCACCCATTTTTCTACTGAATTGTCCTACTTTTAAAAATTTATTCATATAGTTATATATATGCTCTGGACACAAGTCCTTTGTTGATAATATGTATTGCAAATCTTTTGTCTCACTCTATGAATTGCCCTTTTACTTTTTAATAGTACCTTTAGATAAACATTCTTAAGTTTGATAAAATCCAATTTATCATTTTTTTCCTTTATGATTAGTACTTTCCAATGTCTCAAGAAATCTTTTTCTATCTTAGGGTCATAATTCATATGATATATTCTATATGCTTTATTATTTTATCTTTCACATTTAGATTTACAATTTATCTGTGCTTGATTTTTGTATATAATGTGAAATAGAGACAAGATTCACATTTTTCCAGCACAATTTATTTTTCAAAAATGATCCTTTTTTTCCTGCTCTTCAGTGTCATAGTTGCCCATATACTGTGGTTCTGCTTCTGGATTCTTTATGCTGGTCCCTTAATCTATCAGTCTGTTCTTCTGCAAATGCTGTATTGTCTTAGTTAATGTAGCTTCATGATAATTCAGGATATTGGGTAGTGTAAGTCATCTAAGTTTGCTGTTCTTCAAGACTGACTTGGCTCAACTTGGTGGTTTTCAGAATAAATTGAGAATGATATCATCAATTAAGAGAGAGAGAGAGAGAAGAGAGAGAGAGAGAGAGAGAGAGAGAGAGAGAGAGCGCACAAGCTTTCCTGTGATTTGGGATTGTATTGAATGATTAAATCTGTTTGGAAAGAAATTACATCTTTATAATATTGAGTCTTCCAATCCATGAAAATAGTCTATGACTTTATCTTTAATTTCTCTCAATAATGTTTTGTACTCTCCTATGTAGAGGTGTTATACACCTTTTACTAGACTTATTCTCTCAGCTGCCACTTCCAAATCAGCATATGCCTCAAGAGGAAAGTAGAGTTGAAGATCTGTTTTACTTCTCTGTGCTTCCCTTTTCTCTGAGATCTTGTCCCCTCATAAGGTAGTTCTCTAAATTACTTCAAGCATTATTTTTCCTTTTTTCCCCCTCAACATTTTATTATGGGAATTTTCAGACATAAAAAAAAATTACACTATTTAATAGCAAACAGCCATGAATCCACTGACAAGATTCTGTAATTTACATTTTTTCATAATTGGTTTGTTTATGTCTCTCCATCAATCTGTCCTTCTGTCCATCTATCAATCCATTTTTTAAAATGCATTTTATAATATGTTAGGGCCCTCAGGACACTTTCCTTAAACTATGTCAACATGCATTCATTAACTAGAGGTCAATATTGTTTTATAGATATTTTTCTTTAGACACCAAATTTGCATAAAATGAATTGTATAAACTTTAAGTGAACATAGATTCATTTTGACAAATGTTGACACTGTATAATCCCAACCTCTAACATTCCAGAAACCTCTATGGCTCCTTATATCACTGTAACCCAAACCTCTGACATTTACATCTCTTTCCAGTCATCTCCTAATACCACCTCCCCAGAGGCAATAGCTATTATAGTTCTTTTTACACAATAGATTATTTTGTCTGTTGTAAAACTTTGTACTCCCGTAAGATATAGGATTTCATGAAGGTTTCTTTAATTCAATCTAATGTTTTTTAAATTCATCCATATTGTTGTGTGTATCCATAATTGGTTCTTATTTATTGTTGAAGAGTATTCCATCATAGGAACATATAATAGCTTGTTTATCTGCTTTCCTATTGAGATACCAGAGAAATTTGTATCATTTGTCTTATTCTTGACCTTAAGGAAAATGCATTCAAAAAGTTCACCATTAAGTATTATGTCAGTTGTAGGTATTTTGCATATTCCCTTTATCAAATTGAGGAATTTACTTTTATACTTATTTCTCTGTGTGTGTGTGTGTGTGTGTATCATGAATAAATATTAAATTCAATATTGTCAAATGTTTTTCCTGAATCTATTAAAACTAGTTTATGGTTTTTCTTCTGTGTTCTATAAATAGGGTAAACTATATTGATTTGTTTTCCAATGTTAACTGACTTAGAATTACTGGGATAAACCATACTTGGTCATAATAGATATTCCTAGATTCTATTTTTTAATTTTGCATTCATGTTTATAAGACACAAGTGGTCTGTAACTTTCTCTTTTTTTCATGTCTTTATATATATATATATATATATATATATATATATATATATATATATATATATTTTTTTTTTTTTTTTTTTTTTTTTTAATGTCTTTGTCAGGCTGTTGTACTAGCATTACACTGGCCACAAATAAGAACTTGTGAAGTGTTTATGTCTGATGCTATTTCTTGCTTAAATTTTGATAGAATTTATCAGTGAAACCATCTTTTCCTATTATTTTATTGGTGGGAAGATTTATGATGACAAATTCAATTTTTCTAATAGATAAAAGGCTATTCAAATATCTTATTTGACCATTTGTTAGCTTGAATAATTTGTCCATTTTGTCTAAGTTGTTACATTTATTGCATGAAATTCTTTGCATGATTGTCCCCAGTTTTCCTTTTAACATCAGTAGGATCTGAGTGATAATGCCTCTTCCATTCCTGATATTGGTAATTTTATTCTTTTCATTTATCTAAGCCAGGCTAGCTAGGAGGTAACCAATTTTGCTGATAACCAATTTTTCAAGGAACACATTTTGGCTCTACTAATTTCTACTTCTTTGATTTCTTTTCTTCTCTTTACTATTTATAATACTTTTCCTTACGTGCTTTGGGTTTACTTTGTTCTTATCTTTCTGGATTTTGAAGGTGGAACCTTAGCTCATTGATTTTTAGACCTTTGTTCTTTTTAATATGAGCATTTGAAGCTATTACTTTTCCTGTAAGACTGTTCCCAGAGATTTTGACATGTTGTGTTTTTATCATCATAGAGGTAAAAATATTTTCTGCTTTCCCATGTGGTTCCTTCTTTGACCTGTGGAATAGCTGAAAGTGTGTTGTTTAATTTATAATTACTTAGGGGTTCCTAGACATCTTATTGTTATGGATTTCTAGTATTACTTCATTACAGTCAGAGAATACGAGGACTGTCCAGAAAATATCCAGCCATGTAATATGAAAAATAGAGGCATTTATGGCTGATTTCATTCTTTAAATTTAATGGGGCTTGTTTTGACTCAGCATATGGTCTATCTTTATAAAATACCATGTATACTTAATAAGAATGTGCATTCTGCATTTATCAGGTGTAACGCTATAAGTACTAATTAACTCACAGTGGTTGATAATGTCACCTTTGTCTTACTGGTATTTTGTTCTGCTAATCGCCTAGACAGAGTATTAAAATCTTAAACTATCACTGGGAATTGTCTATCTCCCTCTATAACTGTAAATTTTTGCTATGTCATATAGCCTGTGGCCTTCCCTCAAGCTAGAAACTGTAAAAAAACAGCAAACTCACCCCATCTTTTTCTCCTTTTTGAAATATCAACTCCTCTCCAAAATCTACCTACTTTTATTCATTCTCTGTTCCCCAGTACCTAGTTGTTATCTATAGGAGGGTTGGTCTTGAAAGGGCTGATGCAGCCATACCATAAAATAGAAACTTCAAATGGTTTTTAAAAATATTTTTTCCAGATTTCCTTGATATTTTTTGATGGAGGGATTGGTATATTACAATTGGTCTGCCCTAACTGGAAGTGAAAGTCTCCAATAAATGTTTTTCTTTATTAAATTTATTGTGGTGACATGGGTTAGTAAAGTTATATATGTTTCAGGTATACAATTAATTCTATAATACATCATTTGTGTGTTGCATTGTGTGCTCATCATCCAGAGTCAGTTCTCCTTCCATCTTTGACTTCCATATTTGATTCTCCCTCCTTCCAATAAATGTATTTTTAAAGAAACTTTTATACCAGCATAAATAAAATTAATACATTCAAGCAAATTATATATAGCTATTATAATTTTAAATGTTTATCCATGTGCCACCAAAAGTAATCTTAACATATTAGTGGCACAAGCATTACGCTTTGGGTAAATACCTACTTGCTAAGGTGACCAGATCACTGATATGTGATAGCTCAAGTTTAGAAGGGATCTTAACTGTTCAACCACTCATCCAAATCTGAAACCCCTCCATAACGCTGTTTCAGGGTGGTCTTATGCCAGTGACAGAAAACAATTTATGAGTTATGGAGGCAATGGATTCTATTTTTGGAAATTCTCTGAGTTAGAACCATCACCCTTGTCTTGACTTGAAATTTGCACCCATGATAATTCCACCCATCATTCCTCATCCTACCCCTCAGAGCCTTATGGAACAGTCCTATTTTCATTTGCATCATGACCTTCTTGATATCTGGGTCTCTTCAGTTCCTGTTTACTGGATGCTGCTAGTCTCCTGAGATTCATACCGTTAAGGACATATATTGGTGTCAGTTCTTTTACAAGGAAGGAATTGGGAAGTAAATAAGGAGAGTAAAGAATTTGACCCTAGGTTTTATTTTTTTACTTTTTGGCTTTATTGCAAGACAAAATAAAATAAATAATCCTACCAAAGAAGCATTCCCTTAGCAAAATGGATTCTTTTGCCATCTTTAATACAAAAGAAAGAAGATGAAAAAGCAAGAAGAACAATATGGGGGTAAAATTCATTCAGGTGGGAATCTTAAAAGATTATCTATGTTATTGAAAACTAGGGTCCATCTAATTAATCCTCTCTCCAGAAAGAACCAATACTATGTCATCAAAAGTAAGAAAGTATCAATTTTACTTTTATAGCTGTCCTTTAGTTCCTGCTGTGATTAAAACTCTTTTCCAGTTCCTACTGAAACCTTGCCTTCTGCATGTTAAGTCAGTTTTCTCTTGTTTTGCCAGTAGTGCCCAATGGGAACAAAATAAAGGGAATGAAAGACTGAGATAAATTAAAGTCAGCAAAATAGAGGAAAGAAGAAAAAGATCGGGAAGGAATTAGGAGGAATGAAATAGCATCTCCAGAGGGAAGGCAGGAGACGTGCCTGTCTCCTGCGGTTGGATGGAGAGAGTAGGCAAAGGGCCGCATCCTGCGTCAGAAGTTTGGGGTCCGTACTCTCACCGCTGTCTCGTTATCTGTGTGACCTCTGGCCAGTTCCTTCACTTTCCTGGGGCTTAAGAACTTGCACTGGAAAATGAGGGACTTGACTAGGAGAATCTCAAGCACCCTCCAACAATGAAAGGACACAAGTCACTCATTCATTGACTCTGCATTGCAGCCAGTCTCCAGTTTGAGATACACAGTGTGGACCAGTGAGTGATTCATGCTGTGAATCTCCTGCTGACTATAGTTCCAGGGGCTCTCTGCTAACCCTGGGGAAAAAGCATCGTTTTGGGCTCATTAATTTCTATACACAGAGAGCTATTTCCAACTTTGTTGTGGACCTCTTTTATTTACCTCACCTTTAAGATGCCCATAAAGTTAGTTGGAGAGATGGATACAGGTAGAAAGATAATTACTGTCATCATTTGCAATGTTAGTCTTTCTATTTGCTCCAGGGAGCTAAGTTTTGTTGTTGGACTCACTGTTGAAAACTTGTGGCAAAAGACCTTTAAGCCACCGGAGAAGGACCAGTGGAATTCTCTTACCCTTGTTTGGAGGCAGAGAGGCTGGACATGGTGCAGCAATGAAATACAAATCTGATGCCTCATGATTACTATGTTGGCAGCAGCTCCTGATTTTAAAGCTCATTCATGGGCGGGTTTTGAATGCTGGCTTGCCTGCTGAGTCTGAGCTCTAAGTGGCATTTAAGTCTATGTCTGTGCTAGAGGAAGACATTTGCATGAATGTACATTTGCAACTGGATGGGATTCAAATGAAACAGATGTAGCGAAACATCAGTTGCCCATCATGTTCTGATCCAGGGTTCTACAGTTTCTGTGTGGACATTTAAGGACTTACCACTTACTTATTAGAGACTCAAGACTTAACCTTCCCCCTGTATTATCTTGATGCTGCAAATACTGGTAGTTTCGATTACAGGATGTTAAATCTTTGGAACCAAGCCAATGACCTGCCCTCTTTGGAAGGATCGCTTAGTAACTTGGCACTGTGTGGCTTTGCCCTGCTGCTGGGGGGAAGGGGGGTGCTTTCTTACCCAAGGTGTGTTCTAACAAAGAAACCTGCTGAGGAGATGGGTAGGTGCTGACATCAGTCCTTCTTCTACGTCCCAGTGTGTCGCTGTTCTGCTGTGAGTTCCATTATCCTAGAAAGATACACGAAGGGCCCAGAGGTGGACCTGATCCTACTCTACTCCATCTCCCATTTTCCGCCATCGCTCACTGCCTAGGACAACCTTGAGCTCAGAGCTGACTCCACAGAAACTGCAACATTGCTACTGCTGGTCTTCACCCAGGACTGGGGACAGGAGGCCGGGCTCACGTCTGAGCCCCGATGAGTGATCTCAGGCAGTTGCTTGTCCCCTTCTAGGCCTCGGTTTCCTCATCTGTAGAAACGTCACCTTCTTGAGGTTGGATGGTGTAGCAGGAACAGCTAGGTGAAGTTCAAACCTTGGTTTTGCCCCTCATTCATACTCATGTCTCCTTGGGCATCTTTATGCCCCAGTTTTTAAAATCTGTACTATTATTATCTCCACTTTACAGATTTAAAAAAATAGAAGTCTAAGAGGGGACAGGTAACTTGCCTAAGATCACACAGGAGCTCAGACATGAATTCTGTCTCCTAGTGTAGTGCTATGGCCAGTGTACGTATCTGTCTATGCCTCTCTCTCTCTCCATCTGTGTCTCTATATAAATAGAGACAGATAGATATCTATATATATACATACAGACACACATGATGGTATATGTGCACACGCATTGCTTAAAACATAATATATATTATGCTAATATTATTAATAGTACCTGGCACTCAGTAGGACTCAATAAATTTTACCTAGGACAAGGATGATGATGATGATGATGATGATGATGATGACGATGATATCCGTAAAGGAAGTTTCCACCTGCTAACAGTCCTTTCTGTGCTGGGAGCTTATGGTCCTAGGAGACTGCAGCTTGGGCACTCTTTGTTGTTTGAGCATTCTTTCCATTCCAAATGGAGGCCTGAGGACAGCCTGCGGTCAGAGTGGCACAAGGGCAGGACTATCGGTGAGCTAACTGTTAAATTCAGCGAACCATCAGATGAGCTGGCTGCAGGGCCGCGTGTGTCTGAATCCGTTAGTGTGTGTTGGGGTGAGTAGGGGTATGTAAGCTTATTTTAACTTGAACTCAGCTTTCCTTGGTCCCCAAGAACTGCTAAAACCTCTTTTTAGTGTTTCATGGGAATTCTGGGCACAAGGTCTGTAAAGTAAAAGACCCAGTGATGAACGAATCACTCTTTGCTCCATTTTCCTAGACCACTGGAATGGAGAGAACGTCTTCCCGGCGACACGGATCATAGGATGAACCTTCTTTGCCCCCCGCCCCATCACACACACTTCACACCTGCCTTTCAGTGGTGAGGATTGGTCTTGGGGGCAGGGGATGGATGAAGGGATTTGCTATGTCCCCCTAGCCTCGAATTCTAAGGAGAGCTGTGTAGGAGAGTACTCCTAGGATATGTTATGTGTCACTGTCACAAGCATGGCTAGAGCGGACTGGGCTCCTAATGAGGGGTCAGGAGAGCCGAGTTCCCATTCCGCTTAGCCTTCCTTCCTTGGGAAGCTGCACTTCTATATTGCTATGCTTTACTTCCCAGGCTTTCCCCGCCCCTTACCACCCTGTCGGGGTAGTAAATGGAGGAGGTGGTCAGAAGATTTTTCTAATCTTTAATCCCACCCAAGTCCCCAACCAGAGGTAAATCCCCAAATGGCTTCATACCCAGTGGAAGGAATTGGGTGATGCAAACAGCACCGATTTTCAGCTGCCCTTTGCAGCTGTGACCTCGCCTCTTGTGTCCTTTCTCTAGCAGGCCACAGAAAGTGCCAAAGACAGGCTTCACTCACACAGAGTGCCCCAGTAGTCACGGGCAGGGACCCTGCTGCCATGGAAGCGGCAGGGAGGCTCGGAAACTTGCCGAGCTTTGCATTGAGAAGTCGTCTGGCTGTGGCTCGTAATCAGCTGGAGTTCTCACCCAGGGATGTCACTCAGGCTACTGAAGGTGGAGGGCAGCAGATACTACAAAACTCCCAACTATATTCCAGGGGGTGTGTTTCTTTGTCTCTTTATTTATATTCCCAGTTATACAGGAAAATGAGGGTAAGCCCCTATTACGCATGGTAACACCAAGGACCTGAGAAGACGAGCGATTTCCCGAGCTCCCAAAGCAGGGACAAGGCTAGCTCTCCCCTAGCTTCCTCCCAGTCTCCACCTCCCTGATGACTGCACAGCACTGCCTTTCGCGACATGTAGAGTTCTTACGGCAGAGACTGAAGCCTAAGCTCCACCTGCCACCTTCCATTCCGCCCTGAGTACTCCGTGTCTAGCACCCAGACCTTCCCCAGATGAAGGAAGCCACAGTGAAAAGACCACCAGGCTGGGGGTTTGGAGACTGGACCTGGACCCTGTTAGCGCTACCCTCAGGCTCCAGCCTTCTTCCGAGGTTAACAGACCGGATCCAGGGTTCTCAGAGTCCCTAAGATCAAAAGTATCTGCATATTTTGAAATATCCAAATTGATTGTTTTTCAACATTTGGTTGTGTCTGAATGCAACTGTGCAGGGCTCAGGAAATAGCTGGCTGGTGAGTGGACACAGTTCAGATTCCTCTCAACGTTTGTAAGTCTGAGCCTGAACTGTGCAATGCTGTATACATGGTGGGAGGGACTGTCTATGGTGTATTTTATTGTTTGAAGATGGAATTGATGGCGGTGCCATATCTATGTCAAACCCAGGTAATAAAACTTTAGGAGTTCTTCCTCATGAAATATTTTGTTTATGTCACATGGGTCTAATCTAATATTTTTTTCTTTTTCTTCACTTCCCCACCCCCACCCATTCCCCTGCCCTCTTTGTCTCCTGAGCCTATTCCCTTTGGAAATGCATTAGTTACCTAGGAAACCTTAATGTCATTTTTTTAAATTATTTTTTTATGAGTAGAGTTTGGTGCAGCATAAAGTTAATTTATAGGGTGGTTAGGAATTCATGTCATGACTGGTGAAACAGGAGACTTTATTATGATTTCTATATCCACCTGTGTGGTAAGAGAATACATACCTTCCCTCTATCATTATGGGTAATTTCTTGGAACATAATTATGAATATGTATGCTATTTCACAAAATGAGTTGATCCACTGTTATTCCGTGTAATTCCTTATATTGTTCAATGTAAGCCCTAGAACATAATTAGCAATAACAACAAACCTGTAATATATACTAGGCATTCTGTTAGGAGCTGAAGAACGTGGTGGAATTTTCTTTTAAGTGATGAGGTGGTTCTGCCTTAGAGGCAAAGCATGAATAAGATGAAATTTTGAAATCCTTCAGCTATGTCTTTCATGCCCTTTGAGGTCCACATTTGGAATCTGTATAAATTCCAAGTATGCCCACTGCTCCACTCTGCTAATTTCTTTCTGTCTTTGTCCAAAGGGGAAAATACATACCCATGCAGTTACATTAATGAAATCTTTAACTGCTTACAAATAACAAACAGGACATTCTAGAGTCAAGCTTCTTTTTAAAGGATGCGACCCCCCCAGCAGTGGGGTGGCAGGGTTTTCAGTTTAAGGACTTACTAGGTTGGGAGTTAATGCTTACATGTGGCAGGCACTGCGCCGAGTGTTCTAAATAAATCCATTCATTCATTCAGTCCTCATAATCTTCCTCCTAGGCTGGCATTGTTTCTGCCAATTACACATGGCCTCCGAGAAGTTCAGGAACCTGTCCAAAGACACACAGCTACTAGGTGAAGAAGGCAGCAGGACTCCAAAATCCAGTCTTTCAATGAGTTCTAGTTCCCGCTCTGTTACTATGGTTTTTGTTTTTCTGTTTTTGGGGGGAAAGTCATGGAGAGGCTGGAGCCCCATTGTTCTCAACTATTAAATGCAGGGTAGGGACACAGAGGCTGATGGAATCTGACCTCTAGCATCCCTGCTCGGTTTAGAGGTCAATGCCGATAACAGCGAAGCTGTGCTTTCCTGAGATGATGTACCTTTTAGGGAAGACTGGGTGTGCCGAATAAACGAAGACAAGTCAGTGTCTGTGGACACTGCACCCACTTTGGAAAAAGAACAATGCCTCCCACAGGACTCCTGAGGGCAGGGATGTGATTGTTGGTATGGGTGCAGGTCATGCTGGGTGGGCAGTGCCAGGAGCCAAGGTAGCAGGCACCCCTTCCCGACTCTCTAAGTTCCCAGTCCCCGTGCAAACACCTTTCACGTGCAATTTAATTGTTTCAGAAACAAAGAATCTTGGGCTCCATCAGCTCCGCCAGCTGTCTGGGTGGCTGGGGGCGGGGATGGGTGAGGTGGGACCAAGGGAAGAAACTGCAACCCTTCTGCCAGACTTCTCCACAGTGCCCTCCAGCAGCAGAAGAGGCAAGCTGCAAATATTTTAGGCTCAGCTACGGTGTGGGGTATAGCTTAGCAATCTCAGAGGCAGGGCAGGGAAAACCAGCGCAGGGGGACAAACATTCCAGGCTCGCTGTATGATCGTGGGGGAAGTAACCAGATTGTCTCTGCTGATGGGATCACAGAGGAAAGGGTCCTCGGAGGCCACCGACCCAGCTCTCTCTCTGTCTCCTGGATCAACATGTCACAGCGAATTAACTGCATGCTGCCACTGTCCCCAACACAGAGTCCACTTACCTGAAACACCAAGTAGATAAACGCCGTTTCCAGAAGGTGTAATTCATTCCAACATTTCCATTTTGTTTCTGTTCAGTGTTTCAACCACAGAGTGGTGCTATTGCAAAAGATAAGGGTGGGCCGAAGGCGAGCTCTCAAAATTTGCTTTAGGAGAGAGTTTTGAGGGGGGCTTTCCAAACACTAGATCTGGTTTCTGCCCTCACAAACCACTTTCAGGAGTCAGGGCCTTCCACTGAGATGCGGCAGGGAGAAAAGGAAAGTTCAGCAACCTAAAAATACAGTCAACAGATGGACCGCCAAGGCCTTAACCACAGAGTCAACTTGGAGAGAGGCGATTACCTAGATAATAAAAACCAAAACCAAAACCAAACCAAAACAAAAACACCCAAAACAAGAAAACAAAACCCACCCACACACACACAAAACAACCCCCCCCCAAAAAAAAGGACCAAAAAACCTAGTTCTGGACGCACTCGCATCCCCCAGCACTGTCTGTGGGCCATGCACTCACCAGCTTACCCCCGGTCCTGCCCTTTGCTTTAGCTGTCTCCACACTAACGTCTATTTAGGACGTCACAGTGTTCGGCAGTTCCAAAATGACTCTGTACTACATACAATAATCTTTCATTCTAGCTTAGGAAAAAATACACCTTTCTACTCCTTTTCCTGGCCACCCTCTTCTGTCACTTTGCCACCCTCTTGGAAACCAAAAGGAAGACCTGGACAGCAGGGCCTCCTCTTCCTCCGATGGGAGAAGAGAACCTTGACCTCTGACGTGGAAAGGGAAACAGAAAAGGGGAGAAGGCATTGCCTGTTCGGGGGAGAGTGCCTGAAGCATTTCTTCCACAAAGGACAGGGCCCCTGGCTGTTCTTTCTCGGGGAAAAGGGAGAAAAGTGGGTCTTTCCCCTCTGCTGCGCCTGGTCCTCCCCCTCTCCTCTCTCCTTCCCTCAGCCCCTCCCGCTCTCTCCCCCAAAGGCACCACACATATTTGGCAAGATTAAGGTGTCACCTCTCATATTACAAGGCGTGTTGATTGCAAGCAAAGACAGACCCACCAGCTCAGGACAAAACCCCTGGAGTTGGGGAACAATGCAAACTCCTGCTGGGACCGCCTGGGTCCCGGCGAAGTGAGGGGGCCAGAGAGCCGCACTGCAGAACCAGTCCCGGGCTTCAACTCCCTGCTGCTTTCTCTGCTTTTCTCACTTCGGGTTTTTCAAATTCAGGTTTACCCCTTCCCTTCCCCTCCTCCCTCCAGACGGCCCGTGACCGAGGAGCCGCAGGCCGAGCAGCCCGCACGTGTTTTTAACCCGTTCCTCGCGGCGGCGGCAGCCAGCCACCTCCGTCCCTGCCATCTTCGGGCTACCAGGACCGGAGCTCCAGAAAAGAGACCCCAGAACTTGGCCAGTGGAACTGAAAGTGGGGCCCGAAGCTCACCATTGGAAAGGGGTGGGGGTGGGGGGCGGGAGGGCAAGGCGGGAAGTGGGGGAGGGCAAAGAGGCGGGCCAGAGCAGAGGGAGAAAACCAGAACCGAGCCGAGCACGCCCAATGCAACCTTCACGGTGCTGCGTCCCGGGCGGAGGGAACGACTCGGCGGCCTAATCGGGCCGGGAGGAGGACCCCGACGAAGGAGGCGCTGCAGGCCGACCCCATTCCTCCCGGGGACGGCGGGAGGCGCCGCCCCGAGGCCTCCGCGGGCGCTCCCGGCCGTCTTCGATGTGGCAGCCTCCATCAGCCAGGATAATGATGAGGCAGGTACAACCTATCTAGTACGCAGCCCCCGGACGCCCCGTGCCCCCCTAGCTGCCCTCGGGCCCCGCAGCCCCTCTCTCCGTGGGGTCCGGCCTGATCGCGTAGGCGCTGTGCCGGTGCTTCCACCGGCGTTGGACCAAATTTCCCAACAAGTCGAAGGAAGTTGGATGTTTTTGAACCTGGACCCTAGCGGAAACTTAGTCAGTGGGCTGCTGATCAGCGAGCCGGGCTGGCCGGGCAGGGAGGGGACAGGGGACCTACTCACTTCCCTCCTCCGGCCGCGCGCGCGCGCGACTCCAAGGGTCCTGGCCGGCGATGGGGTGAGGCGGGCTGAGAAGGAGGCGGTGGGGGGCTCGGAGCCCAGCCCCGCCACGCGTCGCCCCGGGGAGCGGGGTAGGAGGGGGAGCAGCAGCGCAAAATTCCGCTCCGAGGCTCTCTGGATTTCTCGTTGACCCCTAAGTGACATTTCCCCCCCACTTCTCTCCGTGGCACATGGGCGAAAGCAAGATGACTTAACTCGGTAAATTTAGAGAGAACGATCCCAGGACAAGTGGGGTCTAGCGGGCGGCTAAAATTATCTCGAAATAAGAGATTTTGCCCCCTCCGCCCCCTCCGCCCCCCGATGCCGTCCTCTGAAAACTCCGCCGGGGGCGAAGTGTGCGTCACCGCTTCCCCAGGTCTCCGCGGAGGTCTGTGTCTTGCCTTCGCTGCTTCCTGCGCGGTCCGCGTGCACACGGGTGGGTGCTGGGCGCTCAGTCGCAGGGCCGGGTCCTACTTGGAAAGGAGAGGGCTTAGACGTTGGGAGGCTGCGACCCGTCTCCCGCTCCCTTCGCACTCAGGCTCGCGTAAACACACACACACACACACACACACACACCCTCCCGGGGTCCCCGACCCCCGACCCTGCCCCCCCCCCAAATACCTCTCTGACTTGCTCTCCCTTGACGCCTGCACTGCGCTCCGGGTACTGGTCCCCACGAGCAGCAAGTTCGCTGGGGAACGATTGTCCTTGGGCGTGTTCGTGTCGGGGGGTGGGGGAAGGAGTGACGGGTGGGCTTGAGAGGGGGTGGGGAGAGATCTGGATCTGGAAGGGTCTAAGGTTTGGAGGAGGAGTTTACACAGTAGACCCAAGCTGCACAGAAAAAAGGGGGCAAGAAAGGCCCTTTTGCCTAGTAAAGAAAAATCTTAAACAAAAAGCAAAAGTAAATTTCAAAGAAAAAGAAGACAAGCTGAAAGCGTTAACGTGTAAAATGTAGTGAAAAGTGGGACATTTCGTTTTTTTTCCCCCCCGGGGTCTCCAGGAGGGAAATCAACGGGGGGACTGGAGCAGACTACTCGTTCGGGTAGTTTGGGTGTTTTCCTTGAAGAGGGGTAGGAGAAAGGACCCCGCGCCCGTGCCGGCCCCCAGAACCAAGGCCGAGGGGCGCGCGGAGCAGGCCCGAGAGCCGGCGCGGACCGGGCGCGGGGGCGGGCGGCTCGGCGCGCAAGGGGTTAAGGCGCTGAGCGCGCAGCCATCTGGCCGGGTTGGCTGGTTATAACCGCGCAGATTATGTTCGCGGGGCTCAGAGTGCAGCCTCCGCGCCCTGCGAGCAGCTCCGCGCGCGGCCCCGCGACACGGCCCGGCGCGGCTACTTCGCCCCGTTCCCGTCTCCTGCCGTTTCCCCCCCTGCTGGGGAGTGGCGGCGGCGGGGTGGGGGACACTTTGAATGACCGAGCTTGCGACCACCTTTCTCTTCATGTCGACGTCCCTGGAAACAGTCACACGGATGCCATGGTTACTTCTGCCACGGTAAGGGGGGGCGGGCGCGCTGGGCGCACAGGTTCGGGGCTGGGGGGCCTCGTGGGGGCTTTTCCAGTGGAGCAGCGCGGGGGCTCCAACTCCGCACCCTGCCCCACCCCCACCGCCCTCACTCTCTTTCCCGGGCTTGTGCCTTCCCCGAAGTTTGCGCTGGAACCGGCCGGGCCGAGCCGCAACCGCAGCCCCCCCCCACGCACACGCACGCACACGAACACGCTTACCCACCTCCACTCTCTTGTCCCTCGGATGCCCGAGACACCACCCAATATCTGGGAAAGTGATCAGGTTTAAGGGACCTGAATTGGAAACGGGGGGCGGAGGCGAGGGGAAACGGGGACGACGGAAGGGATTCAGTAGAACCGCCAACACTCCCCCCGCTGCTCCCCGATACCCGCGCGCCCCTGCAGGGAAGGCTCCCCGCGCATCCTGTAACAAAAGCGGGTGGCGGGCAGGTCCGGGCCGGGGAGGAGGCGCGGTGCCGCCGCCACTCGCCGGCACGCGCCCGCCGCCCGGCTCCCAGCCGCCGGGACCTCTCCGCACACCTCCCGTCGCCCGGGCCGGGGCGTGGGCTGGGGGAGGGGACTCGGAGCTCCGGATCTGGAGGTTTGCTCCCCAGTTTGGGGAGTTGAGACTCCTCGCCCCGCGCGGCGTACCTGCTCTGGAGCCCCCTGCCTCCGCCGATAGCTGTTCTCGGACGCGACCCCACACTCCGGGCAGTTCTCGGCCAGCGCCCACGCCGCGGTTACCCCACCCTCCGTGTCTGCTCAGATGTTGGGGCTCCGCGCGCGGCTAGAGCATGTGGGACCCCACCGGGCAGCGGCGGGCACGCGGGCCGGGCCATCCCGGGGGAGTCCCTCGCGGTCTCTCCGAGCCAGCTCTAGGAATTTCAGGCGGACGTGTGGGAAGGCTGAGACCCGGGCCGCCGCGGAGCGAGGTCGGGGATACCAGGACACACAAAGGTCTCACTTGCTCCGTTGCCCCAGAGCGCTACTCCTACTCCTCAGGAAATGTGGGACGCTTGGGCGTTGGAAGTTCGGGAAAAGAGGGCCTGGGCGTGCGGGGAGGCAACTCTGCTTGTTACTTTAGGGCGCGAGTGGGTGCGCGGCGAGGAGGCGCCGCTTCTCTGAGCGAGTGGGGCTGTTGCGTCCCTCGTCTGCGTTTCAAATGCTCCGCACGGAGACGCCGACGAGTGAGGACGCCCGTCGGACCCGCGGCCCGGGGCATTCCAGGTGGAGGACACGCGGGCCCAGACCGCCTGGTCGCGGTCTCTGGCGGCAGGTTTCGGGTCCGAGCCGAGGCAGCCGCCCAGGAGCAGCCGGGGCGCGAGGCTCAGCGCCGGAGAGCTCGGAGGCTGCGCGCCCGGGGACTTGTTTATGAGTGTGGAGATGGGGGGCGGGGGCCACAGCGGGTGGGTGTCACTCCTGGAGTCTGATGTTTGCAACTCAGCCCATCGCAGAAGGTGCTGGGCGACCTGCTTTTTAATAAAAAGATACCCTCTCCCAACCTACAGAACAGAGCAGGAAAAGCACCTAAGCCCTCTGCGCGCAGCGTCACGGCGGGAGACACTGTAACCCCGGGGCACTGCAGACAGCCTGTCCCCGCGCCCCGTTCCTTCCTGACCGGTTGCACAAAGAAAGTTGAGCGGTGGAGTTCAGGGGATGAAATCCAGCAGCCTCTGCCTTGGGCTCAAACAGGAGACCTGAGCATGGCTTTGGGGGTGGGGTGGGGGTGGGGACTCAAAGGAAGCAGGCTCGGGGAACAGTGCTGGGGGGAAATAGGAAGCCAGTGAGGGAGGGGGCGCGGCAGGAAGTGTGTCGGCGAGGACTGCATCGTAGCTAGAAGCGGGGCATTTGGTTCTGTGTGAGCGGGGTCTGCTTTCCTCCGGACGTTAGGTCCGACCCTTGGGTGCGCGGCTCCGCCAAGGAGGGAGGCTCGGGGCGAGTCTCTGCAGGCGGGGGTGGCGGCCCGAGCGCAGGAGCTCCGGCCTGCAGCGTGCAGTGGAGCTGAGGAGTATGTGTGATGGGCATATGTGTGACTAGCAGGAGATGCGAGCATGTGGGAGCATAGGTGTAGCTAATGAGAAATCTGTGCCTGCGAAGGGTGTCAGATCAGGAGAGGTACAGCGTGTTGGAGACAGATGGCGTGTGCATGCCTGCACAGACACATGGAGTGGGTGTGGTGTGGGAGGGCGGCTGGGCTGTGTGTGGGAGTGAGAGGTGGACCAGCATGGAAGGCTGGCGGCTGAGAGGATGCAGGGATGTGTGTGGGGGCGGGGAGAGATGATGGGGAGAGCAGAGTGGGAACTTTGGGTGTGCTGGGAAGTTGGGCTGGGATGGCATTGGAGTGGGGAGGGGATAGGAAAGTGTGGGCTCAGGTGCTGGTTATGGAAAGACTTGTCAGGGAAGGACTCGGGGTGGGTTTGTGCCTTCTCTCTCCCCCCAGCTCCCCAGAGAGGGGGGCATTGGAGAAGGCTTAGCATGAGGGATGTGCATTTAAGGGGGACGGTCCTGTGTGTTGGCACCGGTGGGATCCGGGAGGATGTGTGTGCATCAGAATGGAGATATGTTTTGCATTCGTGGTGACAGAGATGCATGCTGTTTTATGCTGTTTTAATAGAGGAATTCACTGTCGCCAATTCATATTGATTATCAATTAGAATTTGTGGAATGCTCAGCGCATCGGCTGGCCGTGGAACACTGCCCTGGAAAAATTCTGTCTTGGGGCTCAGCTGACGGTTGCGATTTGGCCAGGAGGAACGAGGAGAGCTCAGTGCTAGTAGTTGAGGTTTCTTCCAGAACCATAATTCAGTTTCCTGAGATGTTTATGGATCTTGGGGGCCAAAGGGAAGCTGACTTGAAATATATCTGTGGTTTTGTAAAAAGAGGGTAGAAAGCTAGGGATGATGTATAGTTTTGTGTGTTGAGGAGGGAGCTAAGCGTGTTACTGTTTCGTGTAGGGTGTGGGCTGGGAACTGGGGCGGGTCAGGATGCAGGTCCCCACGGAGGAGTGAGTTTGAGAGTGCGCAGTGCCTACTTACTAGCAGGAGCAAGACTTCACGTGTGGACCTGGGGAAGTGATCAGGGCAGATGCGGGTCGGGAATGTTAATCTTTGATGGCTTCTGGGCTGAGTGTAAAGCTAACCTGGTGTATGCGCGTGTGTGGACAGACACATGCACACGCACACACTGCGGGGCTGGATATAAGTAACTGGGGGAAACCTAGCTAGGAGCATGGAGGTATGTTATTCTGGCTCTTATGGGTAGTGGTGTGTGTTTTTGCAGGAATTCCGCGTGTTTGAAGGAGGATGAAACTTGTCTTGGATGCTCAGATGTGCGTCTTAAGTAGAAAGGGTGTGGATAAAACGGTCTGCGGGCTTCGGGAAGTGAGAGGCATGTGAGCTTGGGTGGGTTCACACCTGACTGAGCTAGCGAGGTACCCGGATCAGAGCGGAGAGAGGGGTGTGCTTTGACTGCACTTACTTGCTTGTCTGGACCAGGAGACAGAGAACCTCATTTATTAGGTTCTAATTGTGTGAGGGCACATGCTTGGGGGGACATTATTTGACTTGTGACATTTTTGAATTTGTGACATTATCGCTGTGCCAGTTTGAGTTTCCACCTTATTTTTAGGGGAAATTCGTCTATGTAAGAGAGAATCAATACAGGGTTTGGCTACTGCTCAGAAGATCTGGTGGCAGGTAGTTCTGAGGGTGTGTGGGAATGCCTTGATTCTAGTCCCACTCTGCCCCTGTGGAGCACTGTGGCCTTGGAAAAGTTTTCTCATCTCTCTGATCCCGCCACCCCCCCCCCCGCCCCTTTCGTTTCTCCTTTGTTAACATGGCAATGTCTGTGATGTCTCGCTGAGGAGCAGAGTTTACTCTGCTTGCCCCCAATCAAAGCTTGGTGTGTTTAGGAGTTCAAGCTTTACGCCAAGATGAAGTCTAATGACAGGCGCTAGCATGTGGATGAACTGTTGTCAACAGGGGATCTGTCCCTCTCCCCGCTGACTGTGCAGGCTGATAAACTAGTCTTCATGCCCTCTGCGTGTCCACTGCTTGCCCAGAGCAGATAGAACTTTCTGTAACTGCCTCCGTTTTACTCATCCGTGAAGTGGATTACAGTTGATGGAAATCTGTATTCATAAGAGGTCTTTGAAGTGTTCATAAGGTGGTCCAAAACCAATGTTATTAATTATCAGAGACAGACACTCTCCTTTTCTTTAACATGAGCTGTGCAGACCAGGACTCCAAAATGAATGTGACCTTGAGAACAGAGAAAATAGTAATCGTGCCTGGCATATTTGAATAAAAGAGGAGCAAAGTCCAGCCATCCTGGGTTACTATGAAGGTCCGTTTTTCTCTAAACTGTGGGTCCTTGGCAGGCAAGAGCCTCTAGATATGTGAAATGGCATGCACCCAGTGCAGTAAGTTGGTACAGCCACTTTCCCCAGGGACAAACACGGAGGCACAGGGGGGCAAGGAACCCCACCGAAGCCTCCGAGTCCTCCCAGAAGTCAGCACATGCTGTCAGCTCCTGGCTCGGAGTCAGACTCCCATCCTTGAGTTCAGTGGCCATAAATAGTCAGGAGCTCAGCTAGTTCCATGAGGCACTAAACCAATTCTGTTGCTTTTCTTGGCGCGATTGGGCCAATTAAGTTGATTGGAAGAGGTCACTGCTGATGGGTCTCACATTCCCCAGGCAGGACAGGCCGGCAGAGTTCAATTACATGACGTTTCCCATCTCCGCGGGTCGGCTCCCAGATGTATCTGACTGCGGGCCTCTGTTCTTCCCCTGCATTCGGGAAGACTAATAGAGCAGGCAGCTTCTGCCCCAGGCTTCTCCAGACCTTTTCCTGGGCAGATAGTCCCACCCCCGCTGGAGGGAATGTAAATCCATGTGTTGGCTAAAGTGAGAGAGGGGAGTCAGGCGGACACGGAGGGTCGGAGGGTCGGAGGGTCGTTAAAGCCCCCCACCCTGCTTCCAGGCCTCACCGGCTGCTTTGACTCTTTAAATGAGGCAGGCAGTGTCTGGCGGTGGGTTGAATGAATGACGGTTACTAGGGTGTTAGGTTTAGTTTTATATAAAAGTGAATTTGTTCGAAAAGGACCAAATCTCCTACTGGAGGCGAGCCGAAGCCCCACGAGGTGCGGCCGATAAGGGTGGACTTTGTGCTTGGACAGGCGTGTGCGGAGTGCGGGCAGGGCGCGGGAAGTACGTGCTGGGGGCGCAGGAGCCGAGGCGGTCTGGGCGGGATGCTATGGGTGGCCGGTAGATGGGGCGTCTGGCTCAGATTGGACTGTCATCGTATTGCTTCTTGCGCAAAGGGCCAGCTCGTGGAAAAGCTGGGAGCAGCTTCTTTCAGATCACTTCTGTATGGAGATGGAAGCCGTGCCCGTTCGGAAGTATGAGGCCAGTGTGGATAGGACCTCCACTCTTGTCTGGACAGATTTCTATTAATATGAAGGCTGCGCAAAGGAAGCCTTTCAGAGGACTCATTTAAAAACCTGTGAAAGCATGTGTAGGTGGCCCAAGATCTTAAGTATTTTGTTGTTGTTGTTGATAGTTTTCCAAAACTCAGCCTTTCATCCTACCTAAAAATACCAAGGGACTAGCAAGGGTGTGCACCCCTAGGTGAACAGAATGCATGTCCTCATCTGTGCCATGGTCCTCAATCAGTCTTAACTGGGGACCACCAGAGGCTGTCTGTTCCTCTGGGCACCCTCACAAGACAAACCTCTGATGGGGAAGAACAGATTTTGAAGTGAAATTGGGTGGGGTCTGTTGTGGTTGCTCACTTTTTAGCGGTATCTCCAGAGAAGACATTTGTTGAGCCCCAGATCTTTTATGGATTTGTTCAGTCAGGGGTTTCTGAAAGGGTTAAGATTCTTGCTCATTCAAGGCCAGAGCTGTAGGAGTAAACCATAGCTCACTGATCTCAGAAGATCCGGGCTAAGGTGATCTTAAGCAGCTTGGGGTAGCAGAAAGCCTGCTGACTTGGAGGTGGGGAACCAAACTTGAGGCTGAGCTCTGTCACTGATCAGCTATTGTGTGACCCTCAGTGTTCTCTCCAGGCCTGTATATACCCATCTGTAAGTGAAGGGCTTGAGCTAGAAGATCTCAAAGTCCCATTCCAATCTCCCACCCTCCAGTTCTACAGTGGCTTCGATCCATGCTAGTATGCCTTGCTTGAAGTGCATTGTGGCACACCCTAAATGAGCTCCTGTTTTTTATCTTTGGGGAATGGCTAAGTCAAAGGCAGAAAGGCATTCAAAGAATTTGCCATAGCGTTTTGTTTTGGCCAAGAATGCCTGTGAGGTTGGCTTAGCCTGCACAGTGTGCACGGGGCAGAAGCAGGTTGGGTTTGGCTTCGTGGTAGGCCTGATGCCTTTTAGTGACAGTGTCCCTAAGATAACTACCCCCCTTTAAGACAATTGATGATGATGGTGGTGGTGGTGATGATGATGATAGTGATAGTTAATATTTGAATACCTACTAGGTGCCAGGCATGATTACAAATATTGCATAGTATTATCTCAACGCCCCCAATAGTCTCATTTACAGATGAGAAGACAGAGGTCGCCTGAGGTTAAGGGGGATGCTTACAGTCAGACAACTGGATGGTGCGCTGGGGCCATCCCACCTGCCAGTCAGATTCTGTTTTCTGTATTCTGTGGTGTCATCCAGATGGGAGACTGATAGTCCTCTGAGGAAGTCCTTCACCCCACAGGGTCACTCACTGCACTGGAAGGTTCTTTTTCACTTGTAAGACAACTGGCAAACACGTGTCTCATCTGTCGTAGCTCCCACCTCCCCACCCCTTGGCTTCCCATTCTTTTGACAAGGGAATCTGCCCTTCCCGAATGGGGGTATTGATTTAAGCCACAATTGCCTCCTTGGAAACCCTCTACGATTGGAGCTGGACCTCTGGATTTGATCCACACACCTACAAGAGATGGCAGGTCCCAGCATTCTTGAGTCCTGTGACGAGGGTTGCACAGAATCGAAGTTAAAGAGAATCTGAATGGAGACCATGAGGGCCTGTCAGAATTTGGAAAGTGGCTCTCCTTGATAGGCTAGGGAATCCCCCCCATCATTTATACCGGGGCCAACGTGAACGAGATATTTTTGCTGAGAGGTTGAAGCCGGGGGCTGCTGCTGAGGCCTGGGGCCCCCAGACTCTGTCTGATGCAGAGCACAGCCGTCCTAGGGGCCTCCAGCCCTGGCACTGGCCTGCCGTGTGCCCGGCTCTCGGCGGTGCCAGGGGGAAGGAGGCCGGAGGGCCGCCTGGGTGCACGTTGTTGTCTGTGACCGAAGGTTCTTCTTTGTCCCTCCACTGATTTCCACACCACCATCACACACTCACCTTCAGGGCAGTGAATGAGGATGACGTCCTGTTGCTGAGGTGCGGCAGTGTGCGAATAAATGCACAGCACCCACCTCGGGCTGGCGGGGTTGTGGATGTTCCAAAAGTACGTGCTGACTTCGTTTCAGACGACTTTTCATGTGTGAGGGGACGCCTGTCTTCTTTATAAGGTGACACAGCCCTTCTCTTACCATTCTTTTTATGATAGCCAGGTCCTTGTAATTTACTCCTCCTGCCCGTGCCCCGTTTCTGAGTCTGAGCCCCTCTGGTTCCGGCCATCCCTTAGGAGACAGGTTCCAAGCCCCCAGCCTGGGGTCCTTTCCATCCTGTGTGTAGCAGACCTACCGCTGATGGTCCGTGGGGCGCGTTTCCTGCCTCCACGGGGTTCACGAGGAAAACGCAGCTCTGGACATCCCGATTCCCACGAGTGGGCTCCATGACTGGGAGGGCGCCCGGCTCTCCTGACACCCAGCTTGCTACCTCCCTCCCCTTGCCACACTTCTCTTTGCAGAGGACTGAGACTGGCTGTGTGCCCTGGACCAGGTCACTCTCCTGCCATGGGCCTCTGCTTCTCCTCCTGGAAAAGGAGGGGCTGAGACTGACCAGCAAGTCCAATGGCCCCCGTGATAGCTCACGTATCCTGTGATCCTGCTGGTCCCCACGCCTCCCAGTGGCCCAGGCCTGGGGTTCCCAGGTATCCCCGCCGGTCTGGAGGACTTCCGTGCAGAAACGAGGAGGGGAGGAGGAGGAGGACACCCAGTGGTGCCAGCTAAGTTATTGAGCATGTGGACGAGTGTGTGTTTACGTGCTGAAGAGGCAAGTTTGTGGCATATCTTGGGCTGGGAGTTAGGAGCGCAGGGAGAGGTTTGTGCGGGAGAAAAGTGTCTGGGGGTAGCGGGATGCAGTGCGCTACACCCCAGCGATCCCCAACTAAGCGCGGGGAGACCAGACGCCACCCCTGACTCTACCAGAGACTGCTTTTTGGGGAGCCCCTGGACTATAGCAGGTTTCACTTTCTTGGTGTGTTAAGTGAGAGAGTTAAGGGCTACTGGCCCCAGTGATCCCTGATGTCTTTCTTGCCTCATCGTTCATCGTGGGAATCAGGGATTAGCAGAGAAACCTGGATGGATGGTTCCGGGGGGGATGTGGCTTCCATGTACAGGGACTTGTTCTTTGCAGAACAAGTGACGGGATTATGCGTCTGTTCTGGAATTGGAGATGTCCTGGGAGGGTACCTGCTCTGTGTGCATTGTGTTTAGAGTGCTCTCCCCTCCACCTCCACCAAGGGGAGGGACATCGTCCTTGGCATCTCTGCTTCACCATGACTTCTGCGGGAAGCCCCCCGTGTCCCCCGAGAGCCTGAGGCTTCTTCCCCGGCCTCCCCGCGTGGTATCACTCAGCAGACACAGTTCTATTTGCATTTCTACCTTCTCTCTAGAACATAAGCTCTGCAAAGGAGATCCGCTCTTTTCTTCTTTGTGTCCCTGGACACCTTAACGGTGTCTGCCGCAGGAAGGTGTTGGGTGAAGGAACGCATGGCAGGTCACGGCCAGTCCAGACTTTGCAGGGCTACGAGTCCGGGCCCACAGGTGACGCACGTGCCCAGGGTCCCAAGCCACGTTCTCTGTGTCCCCCTTTGGCCTGTCCCAGGCCTGAGGTCATGATGTTCACTGCCTGCTCACCCACAACATCCGTTCTTTCTCTTTTTAGAGACCCCTCTCCCCCGTGTCTTAATCTGCTTAGCTCTTCTGCAAATTTGGGCTTTTGGTCACCAGGAATTGGGGCGTCATCACACATGAATTAGGCCAGTTTGGAGGTTATTGAGTGAGCATCCTGTTGGAACCTGCTGAGTCTCAGGTCCCGTGCTAGGTGTTGGAGGAGTTGCAAGGCAAATGCTACAGCTCTGATTTTGAGGGTCTAGGAGCTGGTGTGGGAGACTGGGTCACCTCGCTGTGCTCGCAGAGGGGCAGTGTGAGCATGGACGGTCAAGTACAGGGGTCCCAGTTGGACTAAGTGTTGCTGTTTTAGTGTGAATTATGATGGGGAATCGTTTTGGTCGAGAGGATGCTACGACAGTCTTCAGTTCAGTAGAACAGTGGCTTTCTTGTCCCTGGGTTCCCAAAGACAGACCAAGGCTCCGAGCATCTCAGAGCCCTCTGTGATGTGTGCCCTTGGGGACAGCTTGGGGAAGGCTCATGCTGTACAAGTGTTGGGGCTTGGACGTACAGGTATGTGTGCGCCCAGGTGGGCTTTTCAGAAGTGTCCTGCTCATGGCTGCAGTCCGCCTGGACGGTCAGGTGCATCTACCTGTGTCGCCTGAATTCTCCCCGCTGCCTCAGTGCATAGTGTCTTATCTCTGTGACCACTTCTGACACAGGGACAGACTGCCATCTACTGTCCACTTCTGTCCTCTGAGTCCCTCCTGCTCAGTGAACTTGGCATTTATTTTTTTCACATCCTGTTTTTAATTGGCTTAGATACCAGGAGAAATAGGATAGAAATCAAGTCCTTATTTAGTAATTTTTTTGGAATTTATAAGGGAGTCTTTCAAAAACATAACACATCTGTTAGAGGTTTTTCTTATCTGCTTAACAAAAGTGCTATTTTAAGGGGGCCTCGTGTCTTTCCTGATTCTTCGGAACCACCGTGCTAAGTACCGTGGAGAATCCGACAAGCCTTGCACTCTGGCTGGGAGTTCAGGACAGACTTGTGGACAAAGAGACTGCAGGGTGGGGCACGGTGTATTTGGTAAGTGGCACATGAATGGCAGGGACCACGGAGGAAGCCAGAGTCCTCGCTGGCCAGGGTGACTGGGAAGGCCGCTTGTGGGCAGCGTGACTCGGTGAGAGCCTCCCGAGAGCCGTGGGATGTCACGGGACGGGCTCCGCTGGGCGTTCTGGGAACTCGAAGGCCTGAGGTCCACCCTGTGTCCATGACCCGGGGCTGAGGGTCTCGTGGCCTGAGGGTCCGCCCATCCCTGAGCCTGAGTTGGGCACTGTCTTTGTACTTAGTAGGAGGTGGCTCCTTGGAGCAATAGAGCCGGAATTTCACTCAGATCCCATGCGGGGTGGGGCACCTCAAGGTGTGGTCCTGTCCTGACCGCTCCAGGGGGACAGAGAGAGTTTCTCAGGCATCTCAGCTGCTGTCCAAATGCCAGAGGGTCGGCGGCTTCAGGAGGGGTCGGCCGTGCTGCTTCCTACTACATGTCACTGGGACCTTCCTTCAACAACAACAACAAAGAAATGTATCCGCACAGCACTTGCGTCAAAGACAGCACCCCAAAAAGAAATTGCGGCAACCTCCTAGTCCGTCACAGCTCAAGTGTGAGATTCCTTCACGTTAGGACTCATCTTACCATTGCTTTCGTGGAGCTTTGTTTTTTAAGTATCTGAGACTTTTTGATGGTTGTGGATGATCTTTTCCCCCTCTCTCTTTCTTAGTATTTAAATGATCACCAAGGACATCTTCATTGTGTTTATTCCATGTTCTTGTCTTTTGGGGTGTGTGTGTGTGTGTGTGTGTGTGTGTGTGTGTGTGGAGAGAGAGAGAGATGAGGGGGAGGGAGGGAGGGAGGGAGGGAGGGAGAGAGAAAAAGGTTGAGGGAATAAGAAAGAAAGATATTTTAGATTGTGGTCTATTAGCAAGTCTAGGAAATCAAGTTGAACTTGGGTTGGGTTACTGGTAGAGAGACCTCAGCTTGTCACTGTAATCCTCTGACATTTCCCTTTTACTTTTTGGCTCTTGTGTGAATCAGGAATATATGTTTCCAGTCCCCCTTCAGTGTTTACATCTCCTTTTAGGGTTGCTGTATAAAATTTCCATCTGTCTGCCTCAAGCCTCCTGAGCTCTTTAAGGGACCACTAGACAGAGGCACAGCCAAGGAGAGAGAGCCAGCAGAGGAGGTCCAGTTTTTGACAAAGAGAGAAAAAACATGTTAGGCAGTTGGAGAAGGATCCAGTGGTTTTTTCTTTTCTTTTCTTTTCTTTTTTTTTTTAATGTGCTTTCCTGTGGCACAGTGATATCTGTGGTGACTCTTGTCCAAAAGGAGATGGTGAGCAAAGGCTGGGATAGAGATGGAAAGGGAAATTCTTCCAAGAACAACCAGTGTGGAGAGGGAACGTCAGTCCTGGGCAACGTACCTGGAGCTGAACAACCCTGGGAAATACCTGGGAGGTCTTCCGATGGCTGTGAGGTTATTTGTAGTCATGGGTGAAAGTGGGAAGAGATGGGGAGAAGAATGCTCCCGGTGAGGAATCAGGTGGAAAGAGGCCCCAAGGTGAGAAAAACAGGAGCCAGCAGACCTGAAAGAAGTGCAGGTGGGTGGTACACAGAGACCACTGCAGGGTGACGTGTACGGTGAGGTTTCTAGTGGCCGAAAGCCAATGGGGGCTTCTGCTGTACCCCATGAGTAATGGGGCACCTCGAAGACTTCGAGTTGGCATGGGAGAGGGCACAACCAGGGTTTTGTTTTAAAAATGATCACTCTGGCTACAATGTGGAAGATGTCTCTCAATAAATACTAGTTCAATGAAAGAATGACGGTTGGTTTGATGGAAGAATGAATGACTGAGTGAACAAATGAATGAAATGTAGAAGGGGAGTATCAAGCTTGATTTTGTCTCTGGTTACTCTGACCAGTGCTTGGCTCCTGGGCAGATTAAACCAGCCTGGGAGCTTGGGGGAGGGGGTGGTCAATACATTGATGATTAGCTCTAGATATGAGGAAGCAGGCACTAAAATAGTGACCTTAATGCTGAGAGTGTGGTTGGTAGTGGGGGGCTCTCCCAACCTTTTCCCTTCTTCTATGCATTTCTATCCTACTTTGATTTACTTCAGGATCAAAAAGGAAGGGGACTCTTGGAGTTGCACCCCAGAAAATCTGAGACTATGACAGTGACTTGCTCCAGAGTGGGCTGCTTGTGTCACAGACCTTTTCACAGGCTCAGAGTGGAATGTGGACAGATGCTAAGGTTTTGGAGCGTCAAAGGGGGGGCCTAGATTCCTAGACATCAGATGCACCTATAGATGATTCCTATGGATTTGTGTGTGTGCGCACATGTGAGTTTCAAAGTCTCCAAAAAATTACCAAATTCCACAGAACTTCTTTTGCAGGAGTGGATCTGTGCAGATAGTTACTTGCAAGGTCACACTGCTTAGCGTAGAGACAGAGTGTGTGTGACAGTGACCTAGACAGACGGCTGACGTGCCATTCGACCACTGGGATGTGGGAACGTAAGAACTACCCTTGGTAAAGCCAAAGGGAGCCAAAGAGACCTGTAACGTCATCGCGAGGTGTTTGCCCAACAGCGAACCTCCCATGTGCAGACTGTTTCGATCTCACCTTACACTCTGATATCCTTTAACTTTGGCCGATTAAAGTCAAATGTCTAGGGTTTGAAGCCCATCATGTGATTCCAATGTGCACCCCAGGCTGCGAACCAGCCACTAGCTCATGGTGTGACCACTGTGTCCCGTTCCTGCCCGCTGCTGCTTTGCTATGGCATCTGCTCCATTCTCACCCTGGGTGTGCTTGTGAGAGCTGCCCACTTAGTTCGGGGTGTTCAGCTCATTGGAGCTGGGGGTCTCCCACTCCCTGCTCATCTAGCACTTGTCTCCTCCAATAGGGCAGATCACAGGTGCTCAGTGGCTTTTGGATTCCCCACCCCCCATCCACTGGGGAGGGTACTAGGGGTCAGTGGTGGGGTGCAGGGTAGAGAGAGGAACACAGAACAGCATTCCCAGGGCACCTCTCTTCCCTCTCGGTTCTGTGGGATCACCCCAAGCGCCAGTCTTGGGACGGTACTTCCAAGAGGCCTAAGGACAGGCTCTAACCCGGGGACCTTCAGGCTGAGAGAGCCGTTGTCCTCCTGTCCATTTTCCCGTTGGAAGTCAGGGGTTGCAGGAAGGCTGGCGGATGGGGAGGTCAAAGAAGGACGCGAAACATCAAGGTCTGAAAACATCGATGAGGTCTGAGGAGGTTACGTTTCCAACCACATGTTCCTGAATGGTGAAGTGGACCCCGTGGGGTCGTGGGAATCCCTGGGCTGCTCATTTACAAAAAACTACTGTGTGTCTGCTGTCAGGCCGGCCGGATGGTTCTGTCGCCTTGCTGAGGGCGTGCTGCCCTAAGTGTTCTGACCTCCAGGCCGCTGGGTGGCCCAAGCACGGTTTAGGGACCCTAAGGTGGTGGAGAGAGCCATGCCCAGCAGAAGCGAGGACAGCGCTGCTGCCGTGGTCTGCCGCAGGGGGCAGCGACGTGGGGACAGGGTCATCCTGCACAAGGAACTGCTGGGGGATTGCACGCACGGACAGAGACAAATCCTGTGGAGAGGGGTGAGAGCAAAGCCCCCACAGGGCTCCCGTGGCTCTCTGTACACAGCCTGGGGGTGGGACTGATGTCCTTCTTG
Organism: Lyroderma lyra; assembly: GCA_004026885.1. Taxonomy (NCBI): domain Eukaryota; kingdom Metazoa; phylum Chordata; class Mammalia; order Chiroptera; family Megadermatidae; genus Lyroderma; species Lyroderma lyra. The sequence continues at coordinate 198,101 of PVJL010002331.1, forward strand.
GCAAGGTGTAGGGGCTGCCACCAACTCCCCTCGCCCGCCCCTCCCCACCAACTCCCCTCCCCCCCACCAACTCTCCCTCCGCCGCCCCTCACCCCAAGAATAGTCACCTCTCACCAGTGTCTTTTTTGTTTTGTTTTTAAATTAGTTGACAATAATGTTTTAAGGAGGGGGCGAGAGATGAACTGAAAAATTTGTATCTGGACTCTAGGCAACTTATTTTATTTTTCAAAGTCTCATGGAGAGCACGCTCATAAGCGTCCGTATAGGGGTCCGTATAGGGGTCCGTATAGGAAGTTGACCGTAATAATGAGGAACATTAAGCACACTGCCTGTAGGAGGAGTTAAGAGCGTCCTCCCACAATCCCCCTGCAAGAGCATCCAAGTGGGTTTAAGGTGGGCCGACCAGACGCACCGTGTGAAACGGGACAGAAAACAACAGAACTGCCCGGTCAGCCCGGTCTCCCCGGGTAAAGGCAAGGTGTCCGCGGGCTGACCGGACCATTTGAAATGGGACAGCTCCGTTGTTTCCCGGCCCATGGAAAACTGGACACCTGGTCAGCCGAGTTCAAGGAGAAAGTGCTCCTTAACTTGTGCCCTAAAGCTAAGGGGGAGGAATGGAAACCTCGCTGTGGGGAAGGAAACAGAACTGACATTGAGGCAGCGGACCCAGGTTCTGTTTCCACCTCTGTCAGTCACTGACAGTCAAACCTCGGGGAGCCCCGGCTCCCTCTTTTGTAAGTGGGATGATAAACCCACCTACGCGGTGTAGTTCGTGGGGACTCTCACAGAGCACGCACAGGGAAGTGCGTCTCAGGCTGCACATTGCTTTACAGGTCTGTGAGCGCGTTCTGGCTTAACCCGCAGAGACAGCTCGCTTTAACGGCGCTAGCGGCACGCTGCTCTGTTGGAAGTCGGGCCGGGCCCGGGTTCCTTAGCAACACACGGCGGCACCCCGGTGCTCCTGCCGCCCGGAGCACTGGGAGGTGTCAAAGAACAAAGTGTTCCTTTACTCTTTCCGGTGGTGTCGTCTGGGGCCTGAGCTCAGGGGACTGGCATTGCTGAGGGGTGGCGTGTGGGACAGAGCGCTGGGAGAGGACACGCACGGGGCGGTCAGACTGTTGTCCAGGAGAGCTGTTTCTTTCAGTGTGTGTCACCCACCCCTTCTGCGAGGCGGGCCCCTGAGTTTGTCTCCAGCTCCTTCGTCTGGTCATGACCTCTGCGCAGTGACGCACCATCGTGCGTCTGGTGGCAGGTCTCGTGGATGACTTCCCCTACCGCGGCAGCCCCGCCTTTTCGGTGTGTTTTCTTATCGGTTTGACAATCCCTTTGCAACATCCCTAGTCTCGTTTGTGGATGCAGCGCCTTGTATCTGTGAGACCATGAACTACTCGAAGTCCTTTCCTGATTGCTCTTGTAACTGCTCCCTTGTGTTTGAGTGTGTCTGGTGGTGGAGTTTGTCGTGTCTTTTCACAGTGGTGGTGGCTTTTCTCAAACGTGTGGTTGGTTGCTCTTAGTGCCACATTATCTTCTGTGGCAGGTTCTCCTGGACACCTGGCACGTGGCTTCTGTGCTTGGCTACGGCTTCTTAAATTGTCTGTGGGCTCTTGAATGTTTACCTCTTTTTTAAGGATTTCTTATAGTTTCTGGACACGGAGTCTCCCATCTGGTGTTCGAGGTCAGGCAGTTACAAATCTGCGTTTAGTGTATTTCTGTTACGTACGTGGATTTGATGGAGGAGGAGGAGGAGGATGGTCATGATGGTCTCAGTCTGCCACCTGGACATGGGGATCCCTGCGATGTCCTTAGAAATGCTCCGGTCAAGTGAACCGGTCAAGCAGACCTCGGCGGTGGAGGCCATGGTGATCTGTGAGGTCACGGAGCACTGTGCCTGCCGCCAGCAGGGCCCTGCGTTGCCCGAACAAGACTGCTTTGTTACCTGAATAGTACTGTGATTGAAAAGAGCGTTGGCCTGGCGTGGAATCCCATCTCTTCTTTACACTATCTCTGAGATTCAGTCAGTGTCCTTGAGTGCTAAGAGGATGACATTACATTGTTAGAAGGACTAAATAAGGTATAGCATGTAACTCTGTGAGAGGTTTAATAAATGCTGGCCATTGCTGTCATGATACTATGATTTTGAATGTAATCAACCCGAAGAGGGGGGACAGATACACTACCATGTTAGGGAGTCCAAGGGCAGGATCCCAGCCAGGCTCCATGAGAGTCTCTCTAAGGCCACGCTGTCTGCAGGGCCACGCGGCTCTTCTCTCTGAGCATCGATACCTCCCTCTCCCTCTTGCTCGTGCTGGGCTACCAACTGACTGTCCTGGGGCCCCGGTTCCAAATAGTGGGAGATTCTGATTGGCCCAGTTTGAGTCAGAGGTTCGCCCCAGTTCCTTCACTGTGGGCCAGAGATCGGGGTCGTGGCACTGCAGAGGCCCTTCTACAAAGGTGTGCTCTTTTCAGAGTGTAGGCCTGTGGACCGAGCACTGACCCCCTAAATGACCACTAAAATGACCAGGATCTTACGTCAGAACTGTGAACAACTACGGGGCACGTGAGGCTTCTCAGGTCAGGTTAGACGGAGCCAGTCTTTTCTGAGCTAAATGGTGGGGCAGAGCCTCTTCCACCAGGGAGGAGAGAAGTGGTCAACAAAATGCAGGTCATATGGGTGACAAATAAGTGGGCCACATGCATGGAGCGCCCAGCTAGGAAAAGGACAGTTTGATGTGTCCCCCCACGGTGCTCTAGTTCTCATGTTCAGGACTATGCCTGGTCTTTATCTTTGGGTGGCAATTCCATCAGGGCCTTCCCTGGAGCAGACAGGCATGAAATGAATTCTGTGTGTAGTTTAAGGGAGGCTGGGGGAGGTTTGGTAGGGCGGCTCCTCCCACCTTTGTCCCACGTGACGTGTGGCCCCTGGAGCCGGCACAAACCTTCCGGCTGGCAGTCCCCTGCTAGCTCCTTTTCCCAACTACAGATCCGAGGCTTTTCTCTACAAAGCTCCCCTTGGGCTCTGCCTCTTCAGATCAAGAACTGCAGCTCCTCGATGTACACATGCAGGTCCCAATTTGTGTGAGCTTTTTCCTTTGAATTCCTTGCATTTATCAAGCTGAACACAAGAGTCATCAGTGAAGGCCCTGGGCATCTCCGAAATGGAAAAGATTCAGAACCTTAAACCCTAGGCAATGAGATAACCAGTCTGTGGTCCCAGAGAAGGGCTTTTATGTGATCATTTTCTTGTGATTTGTTCAGAATTTGTTGACTTACCTTTTTGCATAGAGGATCATGATACCAGGTATGACACTGTGCTGGGTGCTTTATAGGCGCATCCCCAGTCCCTATAGCAACTCAACAAGGCAGACTAGTGTCCTCCAGTTTACAGATGCAGAATCTGAGACTCAGGAGTGTAGCAGCCTGCCCAACAGCCCTGATCACAAGCTAGCTCTCTCACTTGCTGCCCACTGATGCTGCCTCTCTGTTAAGGAGTAGATTTGTGGTCCAGCTTCCGCCCACCCCTCCTTTAAATAAAGCGGCATGCCTTTCTGTAAGAAATACATGGTATCATTACTGCCATCCTTCTCTTATGGGAGCCTTTCATCAAATTGTTAGATTAATTCTGGAGTTAACCTCCAAAGGTCTCAAGCCATCGTCTTGCCTTTCATTGTTCTCTTTTTTCCTCCATTAGCTGGGTCTTGGGTTGATGAACAGCTTTGTTGCTTATGGAAGAAAAGAGGGAATATACCCAATGCCACCTAACCCTTGAGTGAAAACAAGGTGTGACAGAAGACCCCATCGCACACCCAGGACAGTCCGGCTCCTCGAACGGAACTTGCGTGTCCCTCTGCGACACACTCTGCCTGCCTCACGTCACGCTGGAGTGTCTGGTCTCCAGGGGGTCTCACACCATGTACTTTTGTTCTTCCTATTCCCACAGCTCAGGACCTCTCTCCTGACCTGGCATGCCTGGCTAGCTTTTACAGGTGCTCACACAGGAAGCCTTTCCGGAAGCCCCAAACGCCTCCGGTTTACCGGCACTGCATATAGAACATGCACGTGTGTCTGCCTCCTCCAAGAGTCTGTATCCTCTTTGAGGGTAAGGGCCCCATTCTAACCCTCTTCTTATCCACCAGGACTTAGTACAGTGTTCGATAGACTGAACCCCAGGCAAGCCTGCAGCGGCATAAGGGGTCCCAGGATTTGGAAAGAGTCTCCAGCACTGATGTACCCCTGGGGGAAGGTTTGCGAGTGTCTTTAAACGCTTTTTTCTTTTTTCCTGGGAAATGTAACGAAATAACTATAAAAAGCAGCTGATCACTGGCCAGCAGTTTAAAGTCTTGGCTTTTGATTTCTGATCTCTGAGAATTTCTTTTGGCATTAGTTGACATTAGGGAGACGTCTGCTGGCAGGTGATTCTTACGTCAGCCTCCGGAAACCTCCCTGTTTTTTTCCAGAAATATTGAGTAAGCTCCTCCTATGCCAGGCACAGCTCCAGGGGCAGCAGATAGAGGGCAGTGGACGAGGAAAATGAACGCTCTGCCCTCGTGGAGCTTGCAGTCCAGCAGAGACAACCCAGAATGCAGAAGCAAACAAGTGTATAGCAGGTGCAGAGATGAAATTCCCCTGTGGGTATCCATGCCATGATGGAAGTGAAAACAAAGGGGTGTGGTAGACAGTGGGGAGGATAGTTTAGACTGGCACGTCCAGGAGCCAGCAGGAAGGCCTGTGTGGCTGGGCGGAGAGAGAGAGGCCGGCTTGACTGCGTGGGCCTGCACCGACCCCTTCCAGCGCTCGTGTGTGTGGTGGGTTGAGGTGTGCGATGAGACACCTGGGTTTCCTCATGCCTCCCTGCAAACACATTGGGAGGCCGGAGTCCCCACCTCCTCAGGTGTGATGATGGAAGGCCACAGGAGCGTTCGGAGCTGGGAATACTGTCCTCTGGTTGATACTGCTTAAAGGCCACTCTGCCTGCTTTGCGGGGACAGGCTGTGGGTGCAGTGAGACAAATCCAGTGCCAGGATAGTGGGCAAGAGAGAGTGGTGGCCTGGGCGTGGGTGGTCACAAGGGAGGCGTGAGGAAGCCAGAAGATTTGGGATCTGTTTTGGATGTGAGGCCAGAAGGACTTGCTGATGGACGAGTAGCGGAGTGTGAGAGACAGAACGCTGTGGTGAGGGAGCAAGCCCAGTGCCAGAAGGAGGGCACACCATCATTCCGGTCGGGTCCCTAGGCCCCGCCCCCAAGAGGGCTCCCATGCCTGAGCCCCTGGAGTGTTCCGGACCGAGGTGCCTGAAAGGGAGAGAGTCTGTGCAGGGCAGGCATAGAAGCCGGGGCTCGGAGCGGCCCCCACCCCAGGGCATTGTGGTTTGGGGGCAGGGACCTATCGCGTTCCCTCATGGCTTCTCTTCCCTTTTTCTGTTTTTGGTTTGCATTATTTCCCCCCTAAGATGGTTCTTTGAACTTTCTGGAAACTCCTCTTGGGGTCTTCTCATCTGTTCCTAGTTTAGCACGATGGGGTTCTGTTTTGCAGGTTATCGTGTTTGAGAGTGAAGCGTTTCTCTGAATTTGGCTTTGGGTACTCATTTTCCTGCCATGTTGCCATCCCATTCCCAGGAAAGGAAGGACCCACCTTGAGTGTAGGAGCAGGGTTTCAGAGAGAAACCTCACCCTTGGTTTGCAGAGACGGCGGAGAGCAGGAAGCAAGCTGTCCTCCGTCCGGTGCACAGAAATCGTGTCGCCGCTCTGAGGTCTGCCCAGAACGAGCCTCTGGCGTGTGAAACGCCGGCATGATCCGTCTGATTGGGCCCTGCATTTCCTCAGCTACCACGTTCGTGCACGTGCATCTGCTGGCACACGGGTGCACACACGCGCACACGCACACACACGTGCGCACACACACGTGCGCACACACACATGCACATGTGCACACACACACGCACACACACGCACACACACACGCACGCGCGCACACACGCTCACACACACACGCACACA